>JAWNPC010000102.1:0-600000 GCA_035045365.1 Drosophila leonis
CTTCCTGATTGAGTAAAGTCACTAACCATACAACAGCTTATACCACTAACCATACCAAATTTGCATTCACCTTGCTTTTAGTTTAGTCACTAACTATACAACACATAGATGCGTCAACTAGAACAAAATTATTCCACACTGAAAAACTTGTGCGTGGTGGACCACTCAACTTCGTATTTGCTCGGCTCGGTCGGTTTAGGCTCAGCCAGTAAAAATATGGTCCGGCAAAATCAGTGCGCTGCGAGCGCTCAACCGAAATGGTCACATTCTCATATGAAGAACTACCATATGCTATTTTTTCCTTACTCTCTCTCTCTCTCTCTGCTCTCTCAAGTACATATACACGTATGGCGTACACACAACCAGCAGCGTACCCAAATTGAAATTCGTTCGTCGAGACGTTTCATTCTTTCCCTTCTGAGAGAAGAGTATACCAAATTGTTGAAAGGGTGTGCCATGCTCATGCAAAATGTTTACAATTTCATTATTATTTGTGTGAAGGGTATGAAAGCGTTGGTGCGCTTAACGAATATGTTTTTGAGACCAGCATGCACACACACACAGTCCCTTGCTTGTGTGCGAAACTCTTGCTGCCTGTGGTTGCTTGATTTTGTGGACTGCACACACACATTTTTATATTAGTACATTTCCTTTGGCGTGTGGTGTATTTAGAATTGTGTGAACGATTTTGGGTTTTGTTCGATCTTGTGGACTTCCAAATGCGCTTCACACATATGTGTGTACATATGTGCATACTTACACCTGCATATATGTATGTACAATATATAAGTATATAAATGTATCTACAGATATCGATATTAGACCATACTTTAATAAAATAGGTACATAAACATTTTCAAATCGAAAAATTATGGTAATGCATTTACTAAAAGGTTTATTTAATTCTTTTAAATATATCGGGTAGTGGACTATAAAAGATTTAGTTGCGTCTATGTATTCACAGGTGCCAGACTACATCAAGCTATACTTCATATTGCCAAAATGACTTGCAGGTCATAAATGCTCATTTCATTCACTCTACAATTCAAACCATACAAAATTTACAAACTACTGACTGAATCGCGGACACTCGACAATTTCGATCATCGCATAACATACACACAAATATGCAAATGTGTGTGTGCAGTCCACAAAATCAAGCAACCACAGGCAGCAAGAGTTTCGCACACAAATACTCATATATGTATGTAAGCAAGGGACTGTGTGTGTGTGCATGCTGGTCTCAAAAACATATTCGCTAAGCGCACCAACGCTTTCATACCCTTCACACAAATAATAATGAAATTGTAAACATTTTGCATGAGCATGGCACACCCTTTCAACAATTTGGTATACCCTTCTCTCAGAAGGGAAAGAATGAAACGTCTCGACGAAAGAATTTCAATTTGGGTACGCTGCTGGTTGTGTGTACGCCATACGTGTATATGTACTTGAGAGAGCAGAGAGAGAGAGAGAGAGTAAGGAAAAAATAGCATATGGTAGTTCTTCATATGAGAATGTGACCATTTCGGTTGAGCGCTCGCAGCGCACTGATTTTGCCGGACCATATTTTTACTGGCTGAGCCTAAACCGACCGAGCCGAGCAAATACGAAGTTGAGTGGTCCACCACGCACAAGTTTTTCAGTGTGGAATAACTTTGTTCTAGTTGACGCATCTATGTGTTGTATGGTTAGTGATTATGATTTCCAATATTCTAAATATTTCAATTTTGACTTTACAAATTTAATCAAATATTTTGAAAATAAAAACGATTTCATTCTAATTATCAGGGCTTACAAAAAATACTAGCAAAATATGAGTAATTAATTAAGTACTAATAATGCCATATAAAAGAAAATAACTTGAGTATTTGTAACTATGTGCCAAAATTATAATAATAGTAATAAATATCAATAGCATATTTCGTAAGCATTAGATATTATATATTATTCATTGTAATAGCGGAAGACGATATCTCTGTTGAATAATGTGTAGATAAGACAAAATGTCCACACATTAATCATTTTCGTAATATTGTTTGCTTTATTTATAAAATGTAATTAACACACAGAAACTAGCTTTTGTGTTGTCATAAAGTATATGTACATACATATATAAAGGTATATATGTATGTATATACATATATGTTTTAGGACACTGTATGTTCTTAAAGTTTAAAATCTCACTGTGCTCCTGCATGAATAAATTTTAACTTTGCCATTTTTGGGATCGTAGCTAGCTGTAAATGATTTAGGAAATGTGAATTAGGCAAATATTTTGCTAATGAAATTTGAAATTTGTTTTTTATTCGGAACCTCTTTTGGTTTGAATTCTATTATTATATATTCTACATTACATATTAATATTTAAAACATTGTATAATACTTTAAATTACCTACAATTTGAAGTTTTAAATAAATATATCTTCGACATTTTAGCTTTATGTACATACATATGTATATCAATTCCATATACAGTATTTAAAGGTGTTGAATTAACTGAACCAAAATTGTATGCTAAAATAAAGATTTTTGAAATTTAATATATGATTAATATTTTCAAATATTAAAAATTTTAATTTATGTATTTTTTAATATATCTCAAATTTGTGCATGCATGTAAGCATATTGTAGTCCTCCGCGAATTCATAGTGTATCAATTTTGTCGTATTTGACCCGATCTAAAGTGTGGGTAGGTACTTTAATGTATGTACATATATGTATGTATGTATGTATGTATATGAATTTTTATCTAAAACCTGGAATATACGTATGTACATTGTTTTGCATTAGCAACGCCACGTAGGATAAGGAATTGTTGGTTCATCTCAACATTAAGTCTGTAGTAGCTCTTGCTTCAAATCAGTGGAAGATATAGTTTTTTTTCCCGATTGGTCACGTCCTCAGAAGATGTCCACAGTAACAAAACTGTTTGGAGCCTGGGCTACGGCTATAGTTGTTTCAAAGGGGCATACAACAATAGTTATACAATATATACAATAAATAGTAGGACAACAGTAACTAAATTATATATTTCTTATTTCTAAAATACTGTACTGATTTGTCAGGCGCTTCGTCCTAGTGGCCGTGCACATACAATAGGAGATATGTAGGGATCTGTACAATAACTCCCGTGCTACTTTTAATAATGCTACTTTAATATCCCATGTCAGGCAATACAGTTAATCAAAAATACAATTGCATAATGTACATACATATGTACATATATGTACATACACATGTATACATACATACATACATATGTACATACGTACATACTTAGTCATGAGTAAAACGAAATCTTTTCTCATCTTTGTACGTATCTCTTGACAGAGTAATTGCATTGCTCAGTAAATATGAACATATTGATGCATGTATATATGTGTGTATGTATGTATGTATGTATGCACATATGTATGTATGCATGTAGGTACGCCACACGCTTTGCAAACAAAGAGATGTTCGTATTCCTTGCATTTACATACATACATATGTAGATACGTGACCAAATGTATGTACATACGTATACATAGTATGTATATTGACTTTGTCCGAGCTTGTAAATCGTAAATCGTAAATGTAAATTCATTTTGTCCAAATTGAAAGATTTGAAAGTCCAAAACAAAGAAGAATTAACAACTCGACATATGTATTGCGTATGTATGTGTGTTTGTAAGGGTGTGCATATGTGCGTATATGGGGAAGAATCAAAACAAAATCGAAATAGTTTTTTTCCGTTTAGACTCATAAATACCCTATTTACTAAAGCGAACAACGAATCAATATACTCAAAAGGCCAAAGGTAGACAGCATAAACTAAAAATTGAATTGAAAATTGAATTCACATAAGAAATCAAATTAGCTGTTAGATCATTGTGTTGACACCTTGAATAACCAGAATCTGACTCATTTGGGAGACGGATATTGTTACACAGATATGCGATATAAATAAATGTATAAAGTTGAATTATTAGAGTAGTATTGATTACTCAGTCTGTTTATAGAGATGAATAGGGTATTTCAAAGTATAGCTTTGAGCTAAAGCATTGTTGTGCTCCTCTCCGAGAGTCCGCAAAACTGATGATTTCAACTGCGCTCATTCTGATAATGACAAAGCGGAGCTCAGCTCAGCTCAGCTCAGCTTCGAAGTGTGTTGAGATTTGCATATCAATTCAGTAATGTTCGAATCGCCCTAGAGCTGGCACTACTCGACTTGTGTGAAGATTAATAATTTCTTATCAGTAGCCTGTGTAATGAGTGCAATTGCCTGTTATATTTTGTTTGCTTGTATATATAAATAAATAGATCAAATCTTGTTTTTGTAGTCACCTTTTGAGAACGTCGTCACATTGTGAAAAACCCAACATTAAATCACAAAGGAATTTATAATGAGGCAGAATGCTTACCTTTGGCTGCTTAATCTCGTAATATTAGTGGCTTTATCACCCGGGTCCGGCTATAGTGCTAACGTTCATGCGTTTCAACAACGTAAGTGTAATTTCGTAATTAACGATCAAAGTTATTTAAATATTAAATAAGCTAAATATAGCAAATGTGTTTTTGGATTAAACTAATAATTCGCCAATTTGTTTACCCTGAATTCTTTTGTTTACATGTCTGTAACACGAAGAAACAGGCTAAGCTTACCCTGTAAACATTGTGTTCGTCTATTCTTACCCTGGAAATTCCAGTACGAACCGACAACAAGCAATGAACTTATTCAATAACACAATTTCTATTCAGTTAGGCAAGAAGAAGAAGCACAGCCACGCTAAGCATTTATGCGCACTTGCGTGTGATTTTGTGTATGAATGTATTTGCATATGTAGATAGGGGCTAGAATGTTTCGGGGAAGGTGCTCGTCACGGGGCTTACGGGTTCACTTATTGTGTATAAATATCGGATGATTGTGTACGTATACATACATACAATATGTAAAAATCTCATTTTACAAAGTTCTTACTGTGACTAATGAAAGGGAGTAAAGTCAAGTTTGAAATGTCATATATGAAACAATATTCAATATATAAGGAATTTGTATTCAAGAATTCACCTTCCAATCTTGTACTTTACAAAGCTCCCTAACAGATAGAACACACTTCGTAGCATTAGTCCTATACTCTTCACTAGCTGAAGAAATATTTACATATGTATATAACTTAAAACTTTTGCTTACCTTACAGCTCATATTAGTTTACGGAAGGATGTAAGGGATTACCTTAATGCTATATCGCCGGCTGAATGGATGGAATTTCTAACATCAGGAATTGATTCAATAAACAGACAAAAAAGGTTGTGCATTGCTTACAATTTAAAAAGTCAATATTCAATATTATGGCTACTATGGCTAGCTAAATAGATCATATATAATAGAACCATATTGGTTTGTCTGTCTCTATCAAATCTATCTCGGAACCTTCTTAAATAAAATCAATAGAGGAGGGCAGCAGTAATTAGTCGTTAAATCTTGAGTTTCTAGCTCTAAAACTGGAGAAGATATAGTTTTTCCCGATTTGCAACGCCCCTAGTGAGTCAAGATATATCTGTCATATCTTATTGATTTTTGGTTGTCAATCCGAGTATATATTCAATATTTCAAGTCTCTAGCATCAATACCGCTTAAAATATAACAGAATTTGTGCAAAACATATATTATAAATGATATAGTCTGATCTGATTTGCCCCGCGTGGGCGTGGGCGTAGACATATAAATTTTCATTAATCTTCATAGGATCTTAACAACAACTCACATGCCACATTTCATGGTTCTGGGTCTAAAACTGTAGAAGATAAATTGTTCCCTAATTTGCCACGTAGATATAGCCGCCATATCTTTTTGATCTTACGTTGTCAACGTGAACGTAAATTCAAGAATGAGTATAAATATCATTGCTGCTGCCCAGAGACCTTTAAGTTCTAGCCATTATCTACCTAGTTTTTAATTTTAAGGAAATATGAATATTTTAAGGAAAAGCATTTGCAGGAGCTCTGGTTACGTGTCCGCTAAGCTTCAGATGGGGTAACGGAGCACAAATCGAAAATGTGACGACGCAATAAAGCTCTTAGTTAACATTACAAGTAACTTCTTTTAGTATAACCTACTTGTTCTTTGAACAGTGACAGGGTTAGGGGTTTATCTTTTAGAGAGACCCCATATAGAGCTCTCTCACTTGTTACAATTCAATAATATCTCTTCTACCTTAGTCTGACTTAGCGGTAATACAAGTATAACAAACAAAGCAGCCGACTAAACTAAATCTAAAATCTTGCATTAACTTTTACTATACATTGTGTTTAGGCTGGAGGACAATCTCTTAAGCTCCGACATCACAGTTCAAAATGGCAGTCTCTCACATGCTCAGCTGCTGGATACGCTACCGAATGAAAAGTCAAAGCTTGACAGTGACATTGCACTTAAAATCCTAAAGGGAAGCTTGTTCATGTACAACAGCAAGTGTCTTCCTAGGGGAATCAGCGGAGATGAGTGCCGCGAATTTCTTGCGACAAAGCCGCTCCCTGAAGGCAGCTCGCTGAGCGTTGAGTGCAATCGGTTGCTGCACAGCCCACGCACTGGTCACCATGCGTTTAGACGCCTGCTTCCGCGCCACTACAAGAATGGATTTCACGAGGCGAGTGTTGTGAAAACATGTTAAATTCGAACTACAGCCGCTAATTGAAATGTTGCTATCTGACTTTTTAGATGTTTGGAGAAGATAAACTGCCAGGTGCCTGGCCTATAAGCATGGCATTGTATGATCGCGATAATGATTCTCGGCACAGAACTGGTTCAAGGACAATAGCTAAAACAGATGACAGTGAACACTCGAATTTAGTTCTTGTTCAGTTTGCACAGTTTGTAGAGCACGATATGAGCAAGACCGTTTCACAGTCGATGAGTAAGAAAATCTATTCCGGACAAAACAGTTGCACTGCAAATACTTATCATCTTCAGGCAATGGTTATCCAATTGAATGCTGCAATCGCAATCAGAACAATTTACAGCCCCGTTTCCACCATCCACTGTGTGCGCCAATTCTGTACAATGATAAAAACAATTGGCCCAATTGCTTGAACTATGTGCGAAGCGCGCTTGCTGTGGGTGAGAGATGCACCTTTGGGGCTGCTGAACAGGTAGGTGTAGTTGTCCTAAAAAGGATCAGTGCCAGGACTAATCAGCGTAATCCATGCAAATACAGCTGAACCAAGCTACTGGCAACTTGGATCTGTCTCAACTCTATGGTTTCACTGATGTCGCTGAGCGCAAAATGCGGACGTTGATTAACGGCGCCTTGAAGTCCACCTCGAACGGGCACCTGTTGCCAATGACGCCAGACGATGAAGATCACAGCTTTTGTGCTTGGGACAACAGTGCCAATGCGACTACTTGCTTTATTGCTGGAGACTCACGTGTTAACAGCAATCCTCTTTCTATTCTGGTCTACACGATCTTCATGAGAAATCACAATCGCATTGCTGCTGAGCTCCTGTCACGGCACAAGAATTGGAGTGATGAGCAACTATTCCAAGCGGCCAAGGCAGTAAATATCGATATTTATCGGCGAGTTATTATGAAGGAGTGGCTAACTGAAGTACTGGGTGAGGAGACGGCCGCTGAAGTGCTTGCTACGCCCCCAGCAACAGCTGACGAAAGACTTTCGGAGGTGTCCAATGAATTCGCAGTGGCTGCTATTCGTTTCTATTTCTCAATGCTTCCCAATGTACTGCACAATCTAGCCGGCAAGAACGAAGTTGGTTCATCTAACAAGTAAGAAAATTGCCTAACTTTTGCCAACATTTTTTGTAGTTGTTGTATAGTCCATTGATACCCTGTATTGTTCGTATAGTCCATCCGTAAAGTTACTAGAGTCAAGGACTTGATATTATGAATTAATACTAGTGCATACAACTACAATAACAAGGATATTTTTGCTTCGTGAACGTCTATGCAATCTTTTGCGTCAGATTGCAAAGTTCTTATTTATTTTTATTTTTTCCTTTGAATTATTTTAGCAATGTTCTTCCGCTTACGAATCTTTTTGAGCTGAAAAATGAAATATACAGACCCCAAGTACAATATACATCCAATAAACTGAACGAGATATTGCAGAGTCTACTGCATGAGCGGGCCATGAAAATGGATCCGTTCTACGTGGGCGCAGTAAGTATTAAAATAAATGTTAAAACAAGTAAGATTACTCTAGTTGGTCTTTTCCAAGTATCCGACTAGGTTCAGAGTATCTCCTAGTCAGGCATTCCCGACTAGAGCACCCTTACTTGTTTTATTTATATTTAAACCGATGCTAACCATTATTCAATCTTTATTTCAGATTGTATGGCATGAGCCGACAAAGCCAATGCATGCCGATGTTTTAGCATTCGACATTCAAAGAGGACGAGACCATGGACTACAGCCTTATTACAAGTACTTAGAATCATGTGGAAATAACAGAAACATTGCAGGTTGGACAGATTTTGAGGCCGTTATACCAAAAAAGGTGAGTAAATGACTTAGATCCAGTTCTTGTTGGTAGCATGTGCATTATCCAATGATGTAAGTATGCTCTTCATGAAATGTTAAAAAAAAACACTGAGCGCCAAGTTTAAGCATTTTCTGTATGCATGTGCGCATTCAGTTGACGTTCAAATGAGTGCTCAATATTTGGAATTATGTATTTTAAAAGAATTGGAATCGAATTGTGTTTAAATTGCTTAGAGACTCAGACTCGAATCCTGGCGATTCCAAATTCTATTTTCAGAGATCAATTTTTGATTATGTTGAAATAGATACTTTTTGATTGTGGGGATTCAAGTTCGAGTCATACGGACATAAGTATTGTGTTTAGTCGAATATTATTTTAAGCTTACACTTGTTTATTCTTAAGGACATAGATCATATGTGAGCTGCGGCTTTATTGTAAATGTGCTCATATAAAATTATTAAACTACAATTTTAGATTGTGGATGAACTAAGGAATGTATACCAAAGCTGGAGAGATGTGGATCTTTTGATTGGAGGAATTTCAGAGCACACTGTTGACGGAACGGTTGGACCTACCTTTAAGTGTATACTGGGTAAGAAGCTTGATTTGATAACGATAGAAAATGTACTTTGAGGCCATTGTCCGAATCCGAATCTTTTTAGCTGAGCAATTCTCGAAAATACATCAACGTCATCAGCAGCGACAATTGCCAACTGATGATACTTTGCTGAAAGCGTATAGTTCCATAAACGGAACGAAACTCTTGTGCTTGAACTCTGATATGGTGTATGTGCCAGAAAATATATTCCGATTGCAGTCCAACAGGTGAGTGCTACTACATACAGCTCTTGCACAATACCAACGCAAATCAAATCGACAAGAGTCGCTATCAAAAATGACAAGACAGCCGGCACTGAGTCACAATGCAGTGAAAAAGTTGATTTGCTTTTAATATATAATGTTAAGGACTCTAGAGATAAGCGGCGAAATTGTAATTACACTCGATCAACTATTAATTTACTACTTTCTTTTGCAGCAATCGCCTGGTTAAGTGTAACGAGATTGTATAAGTCTGCGTCGGCAGGCTGGAGAGTTTCGAATCCAAATAAAAATCCAATTTAAACCAAGACGAATTTCGATGATGTTCCTAATTTCAACTCATAAGTCATATTGCAGAACCAATTGTTAAATACAGGCTATATATTCAATAAATATTATAAGTCATCAGCAACCTATTCGTTTTTTAATGTATACATGTACATAGTTATATTTAAATTTGTTATCAATGCCCATTCAAACCTATTATCTATATATATTATATATTTCAATTTAAATTTTGCTGCTCTGATATACATATATGTATGTTATGTATAATATCTGCCTTTCATAATTTGAATATATAAGTGTAAACGAGGATATTGGCTTCTACAATGCCCGCATTGTTGTCTGTCTGCCTATCCGGCTTCCCGTATAAACGATAACTATTTCCCCACTATTGAAGCTAGAAATTTTAAATTCACAAAATTAAAGAGTATATTGGTTTTTTGTAATGTCTTTTTTGTCTTTTTGTCAGTCTCTCCATATGAAATATGAAATATATACACCATTTGGGCCGCGGAAAATCGGGTAAACTGTATCGTCCAGAGTGCGACAGCTAGAGCCTCAAAATTTGGCACGTGTGTTACTTTTAAGATCCTCTGCAGATCGACGATTGAGATGTGTCAAATCGGATCTGATTCGTCAGTACAACCCCCATCTAAAATCTAGTAAGTCGGGCGCTACCGACTGCAGAATACTCATTCACAGCCCACACGCTACAGCGCCATTTTCCGATTTGGCACACCCTAGTGTGCGTATCGGGCACATCATGACACTTTATAATTCGAGTATATATTGAAAACTTCAAGTCTCTAGCTTCAATAGCGTCCGTCTGGTCTTCGCCGATTCTTAGAATGAATAAGTAATAGTGTTTCATATTTAGTATTATATAATAGTCAAATTTTAAGATATATATATAGTCGAATAAAATTGTAAATTTCATTTTAAAATATGCTTATTAAATTAGTGAAACTTAATTTAACATTTTCGTATTTTTATACCCTGAACCCATTGAAAATGGGAAATCAGGGTATAATGGTTTTGTTAAAATGTCAAATGTATGAAACATGCAGAAGAGGCGTGGCAGATCCCATAAAGTATATATATTCTTAATCAAGGAGACGATGTGTATATGAGCTAGAGACTTGTAGGTCCCTGTATAGCACGCGCAGGTCAAGTTTGCTTCAAAAAATCGATAAGTATTCTCGTTTTAATGATATCGATTGAAAACATTATCGATGTGCAGTTATTAAATTATATCTCGTGCATGTTTAGAGCTAGAGTCTCCAAATTTTTGTATTTATTGTAGATTGATTTATATTTTCTACAATTTTGATTATTGTTATGTTTTGGATACCAGCTAAAAAAAAATGTAGTTTTTATAATTTAATTTGACAAGCTTAAATTTTATCTGTGTTAATAACTGAGTATATTTTAAAACGCAGATCGGACGGGAGTTCAGGGATCTCCTAGTCGGGCACCAGAAGTAGTGCGTAAAACTCGTGGGATTATGCGTGGTTACACAATATTCATAGTGTAGACTAAATAAAAAATTAATGAGGGATGGGTGGGGGCCCGTTTGCTCAGGTCTGCTTTAAAACCGACTAGAGCTTTCCTACTTGTTTTAATAGGGAATATCCCTATCAGGATTTTAAAATAAATTTGTTAAGCATCTAATTAAAGTCAATATTTTCGGATTGGGTACTGACTAATGGACGGACGAAATTAAAAAGTTTATCTGTGAAGGAGTTCAATCAATATACAATTTGTTTTATTCTGCTATTGCTACTAGTGGCCTTATTTTAAAAATTCCAGCATTTTATGAATTTCTAGCTGAAATACGGCAAAATACTTTGCGTTTATATAGACAGCTCTCAGATAACCAGTATACTCTTTTTTCTCTGTGAACGAGTATAACTATGACTAGCAAAGAGTTAAAGTCTTATTAAAGTAGCGTTATTATTTGATCAAATAAAATACTTCATTGTATTATGAAAGTATTAAGTCGCATATTCGACAGTGCACTTGGAAGTTATCATAAGTTACGGATGTCAGATAGCCTTGGATATGGGATTGTGACAGTTTTAAATTATAATTTATTTATATATACAAAACGTGCATTTCTTAAACTTCAAGTTTTAGCAAATCAAAGGGGAATAACAATTGGTATACCTTTTGTCTTGTAGAATTCTATAGTAAAGTCGCTCAACTTTGGTTTTGTAATTTATTTATGTAAATATTCAATTGGATTTAAATAATTTACTTGTTTATTTACTTATTTATTTATTTGTTCTACAAGTCTATTAAATTTGTTTTATATAAGTGGTGGAAATGTAATGAGCTGATATAATTTACAAATAGAGTTTTGTTGCTGGCTTTTGAGCTATTTAATGAATTCAAGCATTCCTATTATATAAAAATATGTATATAGAAATTTATATGTAAATATATGTATTTACTCGCAATCGTGTGTGCGTGAATATTTTTTGTGATAGCATTTCAGCAGTTAGCACTGAGAATACGTAGCAGCCAAACAGAAATAATAATATAGGCAATGAAAACAAAAACAAACAGGTAGATAAAAAGGTTTTTTCATACATTGAGATAAGACTTAACTGAAACAATTTCGAGCAATCAATTAATAGTCGGTGTGTGTGGAGAGCCAACTGATATCGCTCCATTGGCCCATTGGCCCATTGCCATTGGCAGTTAGTTCAAGTTTGATTCGCAGTGTGTCGAGAGTGCAAGTGTTTTACAAGAGTAGCGCAGTATCTGAATATCTCGCCTAAGGTAAACCATTGCTCATCTCGCGAATATGTAGTTGTTCTATAAGAAATTTGCTAACCGATTGATAACAAAAAAAAATAAATAAATAAAATAGCAGATATACTAAATAAATCAAGATCTGAATGATAAAGAAAGTGTGCATGTCAGCGATTGTGGTAATGATGTCACGAGAACAATCAGTTTTTGAGAAGCACTAAAAATCAACTGAATCGTAATCAGAAACTGAAATTATATTGATTTGCGTATAATAACAGGGCTTATGTAACGGGCATTAAATAAAAGATTGCTTCATACGACAAGAATTTTGAGACGTAATGCGATAAACGGAAAATTGTGGCATTGTCAAAAAGGTGCAAAAGCAAAAGCAAAATCAAAAGCAAGTGCTCAGTGGTTTGTTTATCTAATCAGCACAGCAGTCACCACATTCACGAGTCCACAGGTGTATTCAACGAACTATATTCAGTACATACGTATATGTATTTATATATTTTGTGCTCACAGAGATACAAGTATATAACTGATTTTATAAATAATCATATTTATATATATGTTTAAGTAATGCCAGTATTGATATTTATAAACTAAAGTGTATTTAATTGAAATCTCAGTCGCGCGGACTTCAATGCACGCATTGCCAAAGAATAAATATCGAATCGCATTCCAATGGTTAAGCCAAGTTACAGGACCTTAAAATATTTTCGACCCATAGTGGTGACGCGTAGGTGAATATTTACAAAGCTTAAAAACTTACTTATGGATAGAATCGGCCATGATAAATTGCGGAATACAGCTCTCATGCTGTAAATACAATCTAAAAGTCAATTAGAACAGCATTTAACGCAATTGGTGACTAAGACTGTGTTTCGAAAGACTATCTTTTTTCACCGAAATTTGTCAAATATGTTGTTTAGATAGATATTTTTATTTGATTTTTAGAAATAATTACATAATTTACTTATCTAAATATTGAGAAGGTGAAAATCTTCTAAAATATAATGATTCGTAAAAAGGTTTAGAAAGTTGTGAGGAAACAAACAATATTCAAGTAATAATAACAAGCTATCTTAAGCTCGGTTAACATTTATACGGACACCAGTATACATATAATATATTTAAGAATCTTCATTTTCATAACGTGGAAATAAAAATAATAGCGTGTATGTTATAAACGAGTGAGAATAAGTGAGTTACAGTGATTTCATAATTCTCGTTCACAGTCCAAATCCATATCTGCAGAGGAAGTTAATATTGGTCTATCTGTGAAATTTGAGTGTATTTAAGTTTGTAGTAGAAAATTTATGTAAGAATTGATCAAATTACGTTTTTCTATTTTCAATTGATATCGAAATTTAGGAGTTATGTGACATTCGATTTGCTTGATATACTTGTACATATATGAACTTTTGGTTTGAAAATAATAAAGATTATTTATGTCAAGTTGAGATTGATTCATTGGTAACTACCCTAGGTAGTCCTAATTGTTTTCACATAGATTTCCTACCATAGGCGGCAGTGTCCGACTCTTGAATACCTTTGGGTTCACACTACACTGAGCTGCTGTAAATATGAGCTAAGTTGATCTAGCCGTGTCTGCGTGAACACAGATATCTCATATTAATTAATCTAGAGACTTGAAATTATTAATATTCATATATGTTTATATATATATATATATATATATATATATATATATATATATATATATATATATATATATATATATATATATATATATATATATATATATATATATATATTTATATATTTATTCTAGATAGCTTATCCTATTTATTCATTTATATTATCAATAATAGTCCCTACTTTAATTTGATTTTATAAGCACAAACTAAATGCTACAAAGGCTGGAGATTTCGAATGAACTTAGTCGATTCCTGTGATTTGTGCTTTGGAAAATACCCACATTAATTGATAATTAATTCAATTAGATTTGGTTTACATAGATATATAATATTTAAACTTGTTGTTCCTTTAATTCGAAATTTGGATGGGCTTAAAACATTCACAAATTAATTATGAATTATTGAGTTGGATTATAAGACTAATTAAGTATAGTGACTACTGTACTATATAAGTTATATATAAATCCATAGTACTACATGAAGTGTTGTATAACATGCGATTATTACAAGTTTTGTGTGTATAGACGTAGATATTTACATATTTTAAATTATTGTTTTCTTTTTATTTATTAGTAGTATGCTGCGAAACGGTTATGATAATGGAGCTCATTCCAGTGATAAGTTCAATGAAGGCTATGAGAGCGAGGATAACAAGCCGACTTATGCCTTGGATCATTTGGTCACTTTTAAATTAAAAAATGAGGCTGAGGTCAAGCAGCCGAAAGAGAAAATGAAGTTGCTAATTGAACTCGATAAAACAGGAGGAATTTGGCCTCATAAGATGTACATGTGCTTTAATGGCCAATGGCTGCTAATGCTTAACGAGGACATGAAAGAAATCGAAAACTTTCCGGGCAGTCTAATAACAGAGCCAACAGCCTTTATAAGTGACGATCCACTTGAGACATACAATAATATTTTGATATTCTCTGTTCCTGGAATCTCGCTGGGCAACACTGAAATGCACATATTTCAGGTGAGTTTTTGATTAAGTGAAATAATTGTTCGTCCTATTAACTTTAGTACACAGGTGAGTGACGTGAATTCGGTGCATTTAGTTGAAGATCTGCGGAAGCTAAGTAACGGCTCGCCCGTCACTGTGGACCGCAACAAGACACCCATACGCTTGCCCAAGCCCGAACGTCCTGGCAATCAACAGGCGAAGGATCAATACGGCATCGCAGCAGCTGTAGCAGAAATTGCCGCCGAGAAAAATGCTCAAGATCGCGAGCAAACCGATCGCGATGTCCAAGTGCTCAATCACTGCTTGTATGTACTCGTTTGTTTAGAAGTATTCGGGAAACAACTAAGTTTTTCAGCTTAATCATTCAGTAGTAACACTTCAAACTGTCTTAGTACGCTCCAACACAGCATATATATAAGAATAAGCTTTTTTCATCCGACTGTCTGTCCAAACGGGCCGATCTTGGAACCTGTAAGAGCTGCAGCTATAAAGTTGATGCGCAGATCACTTTTGTTTCAAACTAACGACAGCTTTTTCCGTTTTCATCTAACAAAATGTTGTTTAGAGATTCTCTTAAAGTATTCATACTCTACGAACACATTCTTTCTTTGAATACTTTGTTATTTCTTTAACTAATAATTGGGATTTTTGAAGAACATTTTTATTTTTGAAGAAACACATTTTGATAACCTTAAACTATAATTTTCTCAAATCATATTGAAATGCATTGATTACGCGTGTAATATCGAAGCAGATGAGAGTTAAAGATTATTGAAATTATCGGTGTTTGTGAACATTGCTTTATTTATTTATTTATTTATTTTTTTAACACAGCGAGGATGTGGAACGATTCATTGCTAGATTGCACTATGCAGCAGAGGCATTGCATGAGTTAGAGTCTCGTAAAAATCAGCATAACCCTCATGGAGAAGGCCTACTGGTTTTGCGATCACGTCCTCCAATCGAGACCGAGTTCTATGACATTCTAGCCAAAATAAAATTGGCACTTAATTTTGCAGTCAAATTGCAGAACCATTTTACCAAGAGCGCTGATCCAATTCACAATGTTTTTATATCTCTGCAAACGATTGTGAACGTCTGTAATGACGTCTATGCCGGCACTCATTTGCCGGAGAGCGTAGTGAATCCTCTACTGCGCCGAGAAACGATTGGTTTTCTGAATGGCACACTGGACTCTAATGAGAAAAATCTCTGGCTTAGTCTGGGCCCGAATTGGACAGTCCCGAAAGATCAATTCAAGGATCACATAGGAAAATACCATCCTATTTTCTATGACGATTGGTCACCAGATTGGGTAGTGGATGAGCCGGTGCAGTATTTAGCACCTGTGCTCAAGAAGACCCCAACATCCTCACCAGTCGCCATCCCTCTAAGTCCAACAAGCAACCGCACTTGGCTCAGTCGCCTTCAGAGCCGCAACGTTAATATCGCAGAAGTTGCTTATAATAAGACGGCCACCAATGATAAGGAACTGAATGTTGCGAAAGGCGAATATTTGGAGGTAAGTTGTTAATTGATTCTATGATTAAGTTTGGAACAATGTTAAATATTTCTATTTGGCATTTGCAGGTGATTGACGACTCCAAAAACTGGTGGAAGACACGAAACTCTTCCGGAAGCATTGGCTACGTACCACACACCGTCCTAATACCTTACAATTTTGATCCCGTACTTAATAGGAATATGCGCGACAATGAGTCACTGGCCTCTGAATATATGGAGAATGGAGATGGGGAGGTAAACAATCCAATTTACCGCAATACGATGGCATTGTATGTGCCCAATGGTGACCGTGAGTCACAGCAACCGATAGGAAATTCGAAAAATATGCCTCGGTCCTACTCAATGCCCAATGTGCCGGTTCCTCCACCGATGCCACCAGCAAGTGATAGTCAAACACCTACACCGAGTGGAACCCTGAAACGAAACATGGCCGCTGCTGGAGCCCTTGCAGGTGTGTTCAAAGTATACTTCCCAATTGTAAGCTAAAACGCTAATAATAATATATTGTGCTTTAAACAGCAATGCGCGCTCGCAACGACTGCGATGCCGACGATGAGGCCTTCCTTAAGCAGAGGGATGTTAACGGCGAACTGGCAGTCTTGCTCCAACAGAGACAGCAACGCAGGGATCTTGAAATCCTCAAGACACCCGAGATATTTATTACCCAGAACTCTAAGCCCAAGGAAGTGGAGGAATGGTTGCGCGGCAAAGGCTTTTCCGATAATATTATCAAGCGACTACACATACTAAGCGGCGAGGAAATATTTGCGCTTTCTCCTCACACTATCGAGAGTTACTTCGGACAGCGAGAAAGTCGTCGACTCATATCACAGATTGTGCTACAGAAAAACTTCTGCGAGGTACACTTGCTTCCTATTCTTCCTATTTGTAAACTTTATTTATATTGATATTTTTTTCAGTACAAAACAATTCGATCATCCGAGTTGTCAGCGAAGTTAGCGCGTGCCAGGCAAAAGGCTGACCAATCAAATAGCGATCCTAACGAGGTGTTCTAGGCTTCATTTTGTTACTCTATGTTGGTTTTAGCATTGGAGTTTGATTTGAATATTTCGAATCAAATGAACTTTACGATTATGTGCGGCTAAAATATATTTGGTAATTGTAATTCAACAGAAACCTTTAAATTCGTTCATTTATTTATAATGTTTTGTTCATTTATTTTAATATATTTCTGTAAATACTATACAATATGAAAATAAAAAGTGTAAAATAAATATTCAAAATCTCATACATCTCTTTCAGGGACTATAGGAATACAATTTAAGTTTTGCTTATATAATAAAACGTAAGTTCATTTCCCATAATATTCGCTTATTATTTATTATTCACCAACTTCAATTTTTAGTACATAAGATCAGGTACTCATGTACTTTAACATGCCCAACTACAACTATTAGCGGAATGTGGCGAAATACACATAATTAACTAGACCATTGGCAAACTGAGACAAATTAAATGAGTTCTAACTCTGTTAATGGGCAAAGTTTTGAAAATTGTGTATTCAAGGCCTTATGACAAGATTTTCAAACTGTGAAAATGTGCAAACATACATAACATAAATGCGTTGTTCTAACTATGGATGGGACACAGTGGCGGAGGTAGAAATCATTAGTTGGGTATGTAAGGGGTGCCTTAAATTTACACTGAAAACATCTATGCAGCAGAAGGAAAAATCGAAGGAAACAAATCAGGACAATCAATCTATGCTATTCTGTCTGCGCGTCTATGACATCCATTGGAGCAGCTTCGTACTTAATTCCCAATATAAAAAGTGGAACCTTTTATAAATAAAATACATAATACTTAATATGCATGAAGTATATTTTATTCAATGCTACAATTCTCTGTTAGGTCTATTTGTATGCGTGAGACAATTTAGTATACTCCTGTTTTGCCATTTGAATTTCATTTAATTGCAGCACACGAATTTTTAGATATTTAGACTGAAATCTCAACATAAGATTGAGAGTTGGTGTTGGCTACAAGATAGATAGATAGATAGATAGATAGATAGATATCAACACTCGTGTTGATATTTGGTGATCTTAAGTAAAGTTCAAAAGCAAGGAACAATTCTTCTAGAGATTTCTACACTACGTCATTTATATATATTGAAGATCAGACAGATATATTATATCTTAAAGAAAAGATATCATTTGTATACTCATTCACGAAATGAAATGAGTATATTGGTTCTGTGTAATGTCTGTCTTGCTGTCCGTCCGTCCGTTGTCCATACGAACCCAAACCATTTCGCCGCTATTGAAGCTAGAGACTTGAAATTTTGAATATATACTCACATTAACAGCCCAAGTTCAAAAATATATAATGTATTTATATGTATATTACATCAAAATCTATAAGTCTATACCGAAAAGTTTTAGAGTAAGAAGTTTAAAATTTGAGTTATTGACTTACTGTTGACCTCATCGATGACCAAAAAATATATTTTATGTCTCTTTGGGGGCGTGACATATCGAAAATGACCTGTCTTATCTACAGTTTGAATCCTAAGGAATGTCCAAAAGATATATGTCTACTCCAAATCAGACAAAAACTATGTCTTTCAATGTTTGGAGAAAGAGTACCAAAAATGGGAGAGTTAAGTAACTGCAGACTCCTTCCTGACTCCTTTAATTAAAAGAGCAAGTTTTTTTGGTCCGTTAATGAGTATTATGCAGTCGGTAGTGCCCGACTGCAACATTATTACTTGTTTTTATCTGCATCTCCATAATATGTTTAGAAATATTTCCTGTATATTTTTGACTGACATGGAGCCCCCAGAGCCCCCGTTTTGTATACCACTGATGTTGGTACTTATGTATGTGTAGAGCAAATATTATTTTAAAACGTACGATAAATTATACTAGTAATTACTAAGGAGCCGCAAAGCGGTAAACGTACGGCTTACGTTTTTGTAAGTCGCGTTCTACTTATAGAAATCAGATGCGAGTGCGTAGACATTTTCTATATCGTTAATCATGTTTATGAACCAGTATGTAAATAACAAGACATTGTAAAAAGTTGCATTATTATGTTCAAAATGTTTAATTAATGAAAACAATTGTCCATATCGACGTCACGCAAACGCAACTACAGTTTGCGTAACATTTTCAAAAGAAAAGCTTTCTAGGTCACAGATGCCGATTCCATACAACATTTGTCGCGTTACAACAGCCGCACTCCAAAAAGGTCGATGGGGTTACGTATGTGTCCATGTGTGTATGAGTGTGTATGCAACTTTGTATTTCATATGCGAGCTTACCTTAAAGTTATACAAATGGCTTTTGGCCCAGATTGTGAAGCATTGCTCTGCGGGTCCTAGCCAAAAAGTGACAACCGGCCAATAGACCGAAATCGCATAGATTGCAAGTATAAAGCATAAAAACCCACTGCTGAACGTATTAAGTAGCGCCAGCAATGTGTGTTCGTCCCGTCCCTGAGCCGCCATCGTCGCGACATTTGGCTATAAATTAGAGCAGAGCGAAAAAATGCAAGCAAGCTTCTTCGCAGTCAACGGCAACTTCAGCGTCTAAGCCTGAGCCTACGTCTGCGCCCGCGACTGCTATTGCGTTGCGCCTGCGTCTGCGCCTGCGCCTGCAGCGCTAAGTGTAAACTGGCTTTAAGCAAACGCTTGCTGAAGCTCAACCACAAGCGAAGGCAGCTTTGTTGGCGCTGGCGTTTTTGTTGGCGTTGTGCAGCTCAGTTACTGCGGCAGCTCATGTCGATTCGTTATAAAAGCCCAAAATCAACGGCCGGCCAGTTAGTTTGCCGCCGACAGCAACTTGGGTACTTGGTTTTGGGCGAAAGAGATTTACCCAACGGATCGTAATCTAATCCAGCTCTCGACTAAAAGCTTGGCGCTCATTTATGAGCAGGTGTTGAGTTGTGAATGAGTAGCTAATTAAGCTGCATATTTGTTAAATCAAATTAAATCAAATCAAATCAAAATATTGCTGGCCAAGAAGTATTAATATCTAACGTATGTCCAACTGAGCGTGCAATTCACGATTCCGATTTGGTAATTGGCGAATAGCAAATATTGGGTGCTCGTAGACCTATATTTGAGGTGTTGCATTTCGTGAGTAATTAAAAGTGAAAGATATATAACTGTTTCAAAGTACAAGTTGTTGAAGATTAAGAGAAGCTTAGCATGGTAAGTACCAGGACTTTAATATACATATACACATATTATTTCTTTTTAATGAGCCGATTATCCACTTACTTCATAAGATATACATTAGGTAGAAATTATTGAGAGAATAGATTGTCTATAAATGAAAGAAATTTCGAATATTGTAAATATTGCTAAAAACTAACATTTGTTACTAAGGTTAACAACTTTTTCATTTTCGTAAACAAATAATTAGTAGGAATTATACAATTTTTAAAATTAAGAGAGAACATATATATATATGTATGTATATATAAATCAATATATATATATATATATATTTATCTATTTATATATATATATATATAGATAGATAATATTTCCCGATTACAGCAGATTACACATCTGGTACTTAACTTTCCCACAATATTTTCCAAAATACGCAAATTCGAGTATACGAAAAATATGCTTTTGTGTGTTTTTTGTTAACATACCAATTTGTAAACGGAAAGATAAGGAGGCTTTTAAGTCGCCTTGACGCTGACCACATTATGATCGGACACGTTTCACTTTCGCAAGTAACTTGAAATACTGTAATACTGTGTGCTTAAAAAATACTTCATTTTGTGTTTATACATGTACAATATAATTTAGATTATTTGTTAATCTAACTCTAACTATTCAGACCAGTTTATGTTGACTGCCTCTAATAGCATATTTAAAAACAAATTACAGACTATTGTTTGTACGATACCAGCTCCAACTTCAACGTACACTAAAAACACACAAAACTTTGAAAGTGGCATAATAATTTAGTTGAAAATTGCATTTGTTTGTTTTTTTCTTTCTTAATATTAAAGGTAAGGTAATTAGTTTAAGGTAGCAAGCGAATGACCTTCATAGTTGAATTCGTTTTAATTTCTGTGGTGCTTTTGTTGTCCCTATCGCGAATTGAGGGGCACAAAGTATTATTTCGATTCCATGGAACAAGCACAAAATACATCTTTAAGTTTTCCTTCATGCGTAACTCTGGCCCTTGTCCCTTGCATCTTGCCCCATCGTTATTAATAGATCAAGCGATTTGGTGCATGGCCACAAATTGACGCCATCTAATTGGATACGCCCCATTGTTCAGTATCGGCTCTAGGTAAGCCAGTATTGTAAGTATTTTCGATACTAATCAATGCAGACAGTCAACAACTCTTAACAGCAACCATAAATTATTTACTATTATATACAGACATATTTGAATTTTTCAAGTGGGGCCAACTGCTGCAACTGGCCAAAGCAAAATGTCGATTACATTAAAGGCGAGCATTGGTATTTTTTTGATTTGATCTATTTGCATAAAAGGGGACTTTTATATTCAATAGAACTGTGAACTCTGAAGCCAGGTGTTAAGTTTGGTAGCTGAAGGGCTTAGCAGTACATACTATACATACTTTCTCTTACTCACCAGTTGGCTCTCACTCTCAACTGGAATCTTAAGCCAGTTACGCAATTTACTCAATTATGACGATTTTATGTATATACAAACTTCATTATGACCGACTTAGTGTGTGTGTTTGTTTATTTATGCACGAGTATAACCACAATTTGACGACTTGCCATTCACTCGCCGATTACATTCATTTCAGTTCACTGGCTATATATATCTTAAACCAAAACCCAGAAGTCAAATATGCAAATGCTACATAAGCACATAGACGTATTATGTCTTATATGTTTACTTGCTCCGAAATACATTTCAACTAAGTGATTAATAAACAGATGCACCTATTAAGTGCCCAAGCTCACATGTACCATAAAGATTACATATTATTATTGCTTTTTTCAAATCACGTCACGTCATCTCGGGGCGTAGGAAACAATGGCATTACTTTGCTATTGGGTAAAAATTACACAAAGCCGAACCGAAGATTAGAGATTTTTTTCGAAAACTGAGAGTTACATTATTTTTTATGCATTGTGTTTCTGGGTTTCAATCATTTTGGTATGCTGACGGCAATAATTGTTGAAGTACATATCTACTCATATACAGAAATATATGTATATATATATATATATTTATTATATATATATATATATATATATATTTTTTTTATATATATATATATATATATATATATATATGTAACTTTAATGCACATTGAAATAAGCCATACGTACTTTTACCATTTGGCTCCACATGTCCATTTATCTCAACCGAAACCTTAAATGGATTTATTTGAAAACAAATACACATTGTCTGCATGAATGTAATGGCACAGTCACATGACATATTTAGCCCCTGACCGAGTATTTCGGGGTATTACAGCATTCTGCGGAGTGCAGAGTTACCAATCGCAAGAATCCATTACTTTTTTTTAGTTTTAGAAGTATTGTGGGAGATATCGAAAATATTTATTGTCTGTATATTGATTATAGGCACCTAAATAAAAAAATTAGACAATGGCCTTGAGAACGATGTTGAATAGTAAAAATAAACATTTATTTGTGCCTAAGCTCAAAAGTGTAGTATTTTAGGGGGAATCGGGTCAGGTATTCAAAGATTAATAATGGGTATACATACTAGTTACAGCCACCAATAAGTTAAAACTCATGTCTTTTGGCGTTTCGTTGGTTTTGTGCTCGTTCAGTTTTGTTTTAAGCACAAAGTCAAAATACACATTTTGATCTATATAGCATTACCTTATGAGAGAAGAAATGATTTAAGTTAGACGTTTAGATTGCGCAAAACAAATTAATCTATTCACTTCGTGAACGAGTATAAAAGGCACTTTTATCAAATTGCGTTCGAGAATTCACCAGCTAACCCAATTAATGCATTAAGTTAAAAAATATATATAAAAATAATTTCAACATTAATCAGCTGAGCGTAACGTAGAATGCGGTTTTGACGATTGAAGCGATTCAAAAAATGCTCACATATGTTATTAGATTTTAAATAAAAAAGGCTAATTAATGGTAAAACCTAAGAACATGAAAACAAAATTTGCTAAAGTCTTGAAGAAAAATGATTAATGTTTGGTAAGCTGAAAACTATTTGAATAAAAAAATATTTAGGTGACTTGACGAAATGAAATGCTCTACTAAAGGGAAATACATAATAAGAAAATACCCAAAGAAGACTGAAAATTAAAATTGTAATAAAATAACCAAAGTGTATTAAATTTGATAGGATTAGTGGTTTCAGCACAATCGTGTGTTGTATGGTAAGTGTCTTCAGCTTGGTTTTGGTACTGTGACAATAAAAGAAAAATTAAAGAATCATTTGTATCGATAGGTAAAAAAGAGGAAGAGATATCGAAAATAAATAATTATATGATTAGCTTCTTAACAAGAATGTTGTATATAATAAATGGGAGACAAACATTAGCCTATAATCGTAATATATCGCACTAATTTTCTATGGGCAACAGCATTATGTTTTCTTAGATAGAGAAAATCACACGCAATTCGTATTGAAATAATTATGGATGGAGACAATGACGTGATTCAAATCAAAGAGCGTCTAGCGACCTCAAAATGTTGAACGCCGAAAGAAAGCGAATGACACGTTAATTTTAACCAGTTTGGATTTGGCATTAGCTCTCGGTTTCATTTACGTTGCCAGTCGTTAGTTGATGCAACCACTCAAGCAACTTGTACACTTTCAAAGTCAAGGTCTATAGCAACAACAACAACAACAACAATAACAACAACAACAACAGCTGCAGCACAAGCGCTTAAGTCAGTGGCAGACATTACGGCTAGCGGCTAACGGTTAAAAGCAAACCGCATCTGGCCATAATTTAAGCCAATTACAACTTCATCTTTCCACAGACGGAGGCTTGCTGTTGGCTTCGCCCGAGCAGAGGGGTGGTGGGGGCGGTGGGGTTGGCAGCGAATCGCGTGCGACATTTGAATGAAGTTGTGGAAATTCACATAATATTTCGCACACTCTACACACAAGGTATTGTCAGTGTAATTATGACGGTTTCGAGCATATTGCACACACTTCGTGATTTGAGATGCTCATTACTTAGCTGATTACTGTAGCTTGCCAACGGGGACAATAACAATCTCCGCGGTCACATACCATGCAACATACCGATACTAATCATATCAGTTTTTTTAATTATTAATACTAAAGAGACAGTTGGGAGGGGCCAAATAAAAAATACCCTACACTCCTTTCCTTATACTCTACGTACACATACTGCAATCATGTCTTTCGAATATGATGAGGAATATTGAGAGGCGTACGAAAATTGAAGTCGGTGAGATATTATAAAATTACAAATAACAATGTTAGAACTGACTGCATAATACCCGTTCATGTTTTCCGGCGAATCGGAATTTCCTGAATTGGCGGAATATAATTTATAGCTCTATCTGCCGAGGAGATCCAGAGTGATCCACATGCTAAAATTGTTGACCCTAGCATTGAATCTGAAAAATACATAATTTATTCTTACTTGCTACGCCACACCGAAAATATTGAATGCCACCAATGGAATTTTACGATCGAACAGGCAGGTTCATCTGCCTGAATATGATTATTTTAGGTTAGATTTTGGTCTATTTATTACAACAATTAGCTCAGAAGCTGAGCGCTGTTTACCCATGACAATGAATTCAGAATATCAAAAGAGTGAAATGAATTGAGGCTTACAATCATAGTATTGTTATTATTATTACTAGTATTTGATATTATTATTATTATTATTAATATTATTATTAATATTATTATACTTTATTATTAGACAAAATGAATGAATATTGACACTCCAAATTATTAGATAAAATGTTAAAGAAGTGTCTTGCACTCGAACCCGTTTAGAAATGTATGTTAAATCTGTGTTTGTTCGAGTTTCAAGAGCTTGATTTATGAAAATGGAAAAGTAAGTAAAAAATAAGATTCGATATGTGTAGTTGACCGTAGCTAACTCATAGCTAAAAGATATACATATATGTGACTTCATACATACCCCTTAGTACATATATACCCCTTAAAAAATACTGCTTAAAGCATTGGCATTTTTACATATCCGCTGACTTTTTATCGCCAAACCGTAATTGTTTTTTTCTCGCGTGTCTCTTGTTATTGTCGTCCGACAGTTTTTACTTCGCTCTCTTCCGTTATAAAGACAACGTTGTTGGATCTGCTCTGGTTGGCATTGTCAGTGCCGTCGTTGTCGTAGGGGCCGGAACCAGGCCGGATACGGCAATTGCGTTAAGAGCATCATAATTACCTTGATTGTAATTGCCGCTGAAACATGTGACGGCCAAAACTCAACCATGCAGTAGATCATGGGAAAGACTATTTTAATAGCAAAGCAAGGGATTGAACTATGTACCAATAATACTATACAACATCAATTGATTGTGAAGGAAAAGGAAAACATTTTTGGAATACCCATCTAAAGTGAATACGACATTTTAATAACTAACCAATAAAACATTGAAAGAACTCTAAAAATTAATTAGAAAAAAACATACTTTTGAAGATATAATATAGATATATTCAAAGTATCTATATTGATGCTATTACATATTATAATATTTAAATATATAAAATAAACACTTTTTAAAATGCCAATCACCAAATTTAACCAAACAAAGACTACGAGTATGTATTAAAAGAAAACACGCTGCATTTTGTAATATATATGAACGATCTTGAACTTCTTAAATTATCTTGCTAAATTCGTGCACATGGGACATTAATGAAACCGGCTTTTATTATATGACGGTGTTTGCTTTCTACTTTAAATTTCTTATTAATTTAAATTTTTGTAGAAAAAATATAGAATGCCTTAAAAAGAAATTAGTATTTATTTTTGACAGTAAAATCTTGATGCAAAAACAAGTCTTAAACATTCCCGCAGAGTTTGCTGACTCGAAAACGAAAGTAAACTGATCGAGGCGACAGAAAGAATTTTTTTTTTTTAGTTTTTTGTTTTTCTTTATATAATAAGAAGTCTAGCAATAAGTTTGTAAATCTTTAGCTTTGGGAAGTGTGGTGTTGTTCAACATGAGCGGTGGGCAATCTTCCCTGTTTTCCTTAATTCGCCAGTCTGATAACCATTTTTCCACATTGACCAGATGAGCAGCTAGTTGCGCAGTTGCTTGCATTGGGCATTTGGAGCGTCTGAGAATAGCTGTATCATCAGCAGAGTGGATCAGCATCAATGGAAGTTTTCAACAGTCTGCTTGTCGGAATATCTGTTGTGAATACAAGTATTAGCTCAAGTACGCTGCCTTGTGAACACCAGCTTCAATATTGTGTTCGTCGGATATTGCACTGTTGCATCTTACTGCAAACTTCGTATCGTAGAGGTACGACTTTAACAGTTTATATGTGTTGTTTGGGAACGTAGTTTTGATTTTGTGCATCCGACCTTCCTGCCAAACTCTATCGATTTTCAAACGTGCTTCGTATTTCTGATGTTATACGATTGACCTGCTCAATAGTTCCGCGTTTTTCGCCAAAGCCAATTTGGTGTGATGGGATTGTGTTATGGAGATTCAGAAATGGAATAATCCGACACAGCAGACCTTTTTCAAAAAGTGTTGATAGACACGATAAGCACTATAAGGAAGCTCAATAATCATCTGTGGGGTTATTAGGTCGCAGTCTGGAGATTTTTTTGGGTTCAATTGCTCCTTAATGATTCTTGCGATTTCATTCGAGCGGAACGCAATTGGCTCATGTTGATGCTGAGAGGCATTGAATGCAGTCGGTAGTACAAACGCATTCGTTGCAGGATTAGATTGGAACTCTTTTTGATGGTGAGTAGCAAATGTGCTTGCTCTTCCTTCATCGCTGCAGGCCCAGCCACCTGTATTGCTTAAAATAAATAAATATTGGCAGAATGAAAGTTCATAGGATATGTTGAAATGTATACGTCCATAAATTATAAAAGTTCAAAACGCTGATTCAATTGGCTTGGCTTTTTTTTCGGGTAATTAAAAGTGAAGCAGGCGAATTTTCATACTATGCGCCAGCATTAAAGTCGAAATCGTGATATGTCACTCTGAATGGCGAAAGGCATTGCACTACCTTGGGTCTGAAGCTAGAACGATAGCCCCTCTGTGCAAGCTGGCGATGACTTTTAAGCCTACTTCGTATAGCGGCTTATACTCTTTCTGGCAAGCTTTAAAAAAAAAGAAATATCAGCGTCTTCTTAAAAGCTCTTTCGAGTTAACTATACTAACTAAGCAAAATTATGATTGACATCAAATATCGTAATTGCAAACAAAAAAAAACAAGTAAGAGTGCTCTAGTCGAGACTGCTCGACTAAGAGATACCCTGAACCCTGTGAAGATGCGATATTGAAATCATTTTACGCTTCTTTTATATAAATGTATGCACATATAACAACACATACACACATACACACACACGCACATGCACACGCACGCACAAGCACTTGCTCTGCTACTGCGCAGTTTACGCAGCGACTGCGCGCGGGCAGCGCTTGGGCTGCAGTATGGGCTATATTTTGGAAACTTATTTGTTGAATAGGTTTGCTTCTAGATGAACTTTCGTAATCAAACTTTTACAGCGTAATAATGACATTCATATGTATGTATTTGCCAAAGCACAAGTCTCTAGTATTTGAAATACGTTTTTTTCAAATTTGGGGGGAAGGGGGCGTGGTATCCAAAATCCAAAAATTGCAAAATGTGTGTATTCATTACACGGATACACACAGTAAATTTGAAATCTATAGCTACAACGGTATTCAAAAACGAAGAAAAGTTATCGATTTTTATCGATAATAAGGAAATGGGATGAGTTATCGAAAAAAAAAGATAAACTCGTACTGCGTAGGATATACACGAGTATACATTTCAAATTTCAGATCTCTAGCTTTTGTGGTTTGCGAGATCACTGCGTTCACACGGACGGACGGACGGACGGACGGACGGACGGACGGACGGACGGACGGACGGACGGACGGACAGACGGACATGGCTATATCGACTCAGTTTGTCGAGCTGATCAAGAATATATATACTTTATGGGGTCTGCCATGTCTCCTTCTGCCTGTTACATACATTTTCACAAAAACATTATACCCTGATTTCCCATTTTCAATGGGTTCAGGGTATAAAAAACACTTTGAAGCGTAAATGCTCTTTCATAGATTGAATTTACATCCATCTATAATTTTGAGTTTACTGATAGCAAACGGCCGTATTTTGATTTCCTCTGCAACCAGTTATCCTAAATTGACTGAATCGGCCAAAAGCCAAAAGCCGTCAAGAATCAATTTGTTTGTAGCATCCAAATTTACGACGGCAAAGGCAACAGATAATTGCATTTGCAATTAATTAATGGATTTTTTAGCCAAAATGCGACCAGTCGTGCCCAACAAGTTCATAAATTGCTGATCACCGCACTGAGTTAGTGTATTGTACTATATTATACGATATACTGAGTGTTTTAAGCTCATGTGACTTTTAGCTAACTGCTGCTACAACTCTGCTTGGGTCTGGTTGGGTCTGGTTGGTCACAACACTTTTGCGATACAAAACATGCTTATGCGTGTGTATGTGAATGTATGCGCATACACACAGGCACACACACTTCTTATGTTTGTGTGGGCACTCAATGTGCCACTCTACTTATTGGCATCAATTATACGAAAAGCTGTCATGTTGTTGCATAAAATATGTGTGTGCCTTCGATTTCGATTGCAGAAAAGCGCAAATATTTTGTAATTATTTTTTGCTGATCTCAGAAGAAGCAAAATACTTACATAACTTAAAAGCTAACGTATCGAATACCAGAGCAGAGCAGAGCAGCGTCCCAATCTGCACTTTAAGGTGCTGGATAGTCTTGGTGCTCTGTTGTCTTTGGGACACTTTCACTAAAAATGGCAATTTCAATTAGTGCTTGTTACTTACATAGATCTATCGGCATGCTTGTCGATTTGTGGGCACATCACGTTTACATGCCATTTGCCGACCTCGCCTCCAGCAGCAGCAGACTAGCAGAAAGATATTGACAGATTCGTACGTCTATATATCCATTATGGCGCACTTGCGGACCAGCGCAACACTGTTGGCTGCTCTATAAGGTGGCGACTAGTATAGCAAACCATCAATAAATCAATCATTTTGTATTGAATTTCTTTATCGTCTTGCGCAGAGCTATTTTACACTTTAATGATCACCAAATTTCTTTGGCGATGCGAACAACTTCGAGCTCGATTTTAATTAGAAGTCGTTAAAGTTGTAAAAATTTGCTCGCATTTACCCAATATGGGCATTATTCGTCAGTTATAGGTTGCCCCACTTTAAATGCATGTATTCCAAATAAAATATGCGAGAATTTGCTACATACACTTGGGAATGTAAGCTATTACAGCCGATTCGTTAATAAATTCATTACTAACCAATTTGCAATATACATGTATACTCGAGTCCATCACCCACTTACATAAAATATAAATTTTATAATTTTTCGATTATAAAAGATCTTAGATATTCAGGACTTTTGCTCCAAACATATATGTATTGTGGACAAATCTTATCATTGTACATGACCATATGTTTCATGTTTCAATTCTCAATTTTTAAATTTACATACATATATAAATGTTCTGAATCTTTATATTTCACCCAAATCGGTATAGAACATATCCAACATAAACTGGAAGAGTGAGCTGTCGTAATTATTTACTAAAATATCAATGATTAACCTTGAGCAATTGCTGCTGTTTGCACTGTGCCAGCCAACTGTCTTGTTAATCCAGTTTAAATTAGAATTCAAAATCGTGTATTTGCCCGTTTTTGTTTTTTATTTTCCTTCTAATTTTATATGCCTGATGTTGGAGATTGTTGAGGTACATGGACGTCACAGCGCTGCCTTGTTGCTTTTAATTGAGGCTTGAGGTCTGACCCAACTAGGAAGCCGAGCCAGTCAGAGCCTGTTGCCATATTCAAGACTTATTGCAACTTTGCATGTATAGCTATTGCCGTCCGATCGCATTGTCTGGGCCATTGTTCTGCTTGGCATGCAATTAAAATATACTATAGTACTATCTGTTTGTGTTAGTTTTTGTCACGGAACCCGCTGCAGCGGATTGGCCGCTAATATCTGCGCATTTGCATGCAGCTGGCATTTTAAACAAATGTCTGACTTTAGGTTTGGAGTCGTGGTTTGCTGCAACTGCTGTGGCGCTCTTGCCAGATAATGTCTCTATGTCTCAGCCCGAGGTTAGAGAGCTACACAAAAAATACATTGTGTTCGAGTAACTAATAAAGACCAACGATTCAGTTTGCTTACATAAGTAGACTGCAAATTGGTCAAATGAGCATTATAATAATAAAACAATTATGAGACTTTTCACGCTAGCACGGTTCACAGTACAAAACCTACTCGTATATAAGAAGTATTTAAACAAATATATGAATATATTATCGTATGCTGTAAATTCGGAAAATATCCCCTACAAATTGTTGGCCTAAGCCTTGTACTCGCTTCGATTGAAATGTCGCAATGGAAATTAATAATACATAGACAGAATACATACCAAAAAGCTGATGAAACCAGTTCTGACCATAACAGCAGGAGTCTGTAACAAAAGCGCTGAGATCGATTTTGAATTGTTGCAGTCAACTTTTCCCTAGCCGCACAAATACTTCACAAACATGCAAAATAGTCCACTGTGCAGAACGTGTCTCTGTTGCCAGTTAAGCTAAACGTATTTCACAATTCCAATAGACATGGGGCTTCTGCAGGTCTTGCTTTAGATATCCAAATTCACTTACACTTTAAATAAATGTTATTTAAATGTCTTTAGTTTTTTATGATACGTACACACATAAAATCTTTCAAAATAATGTTAATTTGAGCCATACAAATTTAGTTCACAACAAAATATATTTACAGTGAATGTGCGAATGTTTGCTTAACTTTGCATATTTTATATTTCATTGCAATAGTTCAATAACACCTCATTTCAGGTGCGCCTTCAGCGAAATATGCTTCTACTTGGCCTTTTGGGACTTGTTTATGATGTAGTTGGGCTGAAAGTGTCCACTGGCTATCATATCGTACATAACGATCAGCTACAGGCCCATGGAGGAAATTTCCATGGGTTTGGGTATCTTCAAGGTCCAGCAAATCAATATTTGATAGGGTAAGATCGTTGGCTTTCGTACTCTTAACTAAGACACTACAACTTATTGATTATCCCTAGAAATGCCCTACCCTCAGCACTGGCGGATACTTCACCCGCACCACAAAATCCATTCCTAACAGTGGCAACTGCCCCACGAGCTCCTCCAATGCCGGCGCGAATTACATGTGCCAGTCCTCCAGCTGCTTGTGAGAAGTCGGCCTACCGCACGATGGATGGCTCGTGTAACCACTTGGAGCGTCCAGGACTTGGCATTCCCAATACAAAGTAGGATGCAATGTAGCCTTTACATCATTTTTAATGTACAAATTTAATTTCTTATTTGTAAGATACGGGCGTCTTTTATCGCCCAAATACGCAGATGGAATATCAGCACCTACTCGTTCTGTTACTGGAGATGAGCTACCCAGTGCACGTCTGGTATCTCTGGTGGCATTTGGCGAACAGGATGCGCCCGATCCTCAGTTCACGCTGCACAATATGCAATGGGGCCAGATAATAACGCACGACATGAGCATGCAAGCTGGTGGAACCCAATCAAGTATGAGCACCGTCCAACTAACATATGATAACGTCCTTATTACCAATATTCACTTCTTTAGAGAAACATCCGACGCGTTGTTGCACCGATGATGGACGTTTGGTTGGCTTAGACATAGCTCATAAGACCTGTTTTGCTATAATTGTGCCGCCGCATGATCCGGCCTACTCCCAAGTGGGTACGGAATGTCTGAACTTCGTTCGCACTCTGACAGATCGAGATTCCAACTGCCAATATACTGGTGGAGCGGCCGAACAGCTAACAGTAGTTACTGCTTACATGGACCTGTCGCTGGTCTATGGCAACTCCATACAGCAGAACAGCGACATCCGCGAATTTCAAGGCGGTCGTATGATTGTCGAGGAACGCAATGGCGCCAAATGGCTACCTTTGTCTCGTAACGTCACAGGTGACTGCGATGCTGTTGATCCCAATGAGGTCTGCTACAGAGCTGGCGATGTACGCGTCAACCAGAACCCGGGACTCGCCATCTTACAAACTGTGCTACTTCGTGAGCATAACCGTATTGCTGATACTCTCTCAGCACTGAATCCACATTTCGATGATCGCACGCTATTCCAGGAGGCCCGCAAAATAAACATTGCTCAGTATCAACATATTAGCTTCTACGAATGGCTTCCCATTTTCCTCGGTGGCGAAAATATGTTAAAGAATCGGATAATTTACAAAGCACCTGGGGGTAGCTACGTAAATGACTATGATGCAAATATCGATCCCAGCGTATTAAACGAACACGCTACAGCTGCCTTCAGATATTTCCATTCCCAAATCGAAGGCAAGTTGGAGTAAGTACAATTCAATATATTTCCATTTCAACATTTAATCTCCGTCAACTGGCGTTCAAAAAGTATTAAGCGTATATTGATTGGCTGCAATCGACTCACAGTGGGAATTACTATGCATTATAATTGTTTTCGTTTTTTTTAGTCTTTTGTCCGAGCTACGATCAGTGCTTGGCTCATTGACACTTAGCGATTGGTTTAATCGTCCCGGCATTCTCGAAGTTGGCGACAACTTTGACTCCCTTACCAGAGGTCATGCGACACAGCCAGAAGAGCTGACGGATATCAATTTTGACAGACAGGTATGCATATACAAATATAGACAATAGGTTGTGTCGAAAAAACATTTAACTAATATTTCCTTACATTTTGTTAGATTAAGCATTTTCTATTTAGACGTAATATGCCTTTTGGATCAGATCTGCGATCATTAGATATTCAGCGCAATCGTGACCACGGACTTGCATCTTATAATGATATGAGAGAGTTTTGTGGGCTAAAGCGCGCTAGCTCATGGGAAGACTTCGGCGATCTGATCAGTCCGCAAATAATTGCTACGCTCAAGTCGCTCTATGATAGTCATGAGGATGTAGATCTGACAGTAGGGGCTTCTTTAGAGGCACATGTTGCCGGTGCATTAGCCGGTCCCACTTTCCTTTGCATCCTAACGGAACAATTCTATAGAACTCGTGTAGGCGATCGTTTCTTCTATGAAAATGGTGATAAAATGACCGGTTTTACTCCAGGTATTAAGGTATTTGGCATTACAAATATGTTTATTAACTGCTCATTTTTGTAATTAGATCAATTAGCGGAGCTGCGTAAGGCAAGCATGGCTCGTTTACTATGCGATAATGGCAACAATATTGCTTCGATGCAACCTGCGGCATTTAAAACGATTTCTGGATCGTGAGTATAATAAAAGTAAAGGGTAACACAAATGACTTTTAATGACTATCTGAACAGGAATCCTGTTGTGCCATGCTCAAATATCCCGCAAGTTGACCTCACGAAATGGATCGACCAAAATGTACAATCCCCCTTAGATCATTCTATTCTGTTTGGAAAAAAATGATCGCTTACACTTTATACACACGAACCTATCATTAACTAGTTCAAAATATAATAACATATAGTTTAATCAGGTTAAAAATTATGAAATCAACAAACTCCATGTATTATATTTCCCCTTTGTATGTATATAAATAAATAAATCATGCCAATGAACAAAAATGCTTTAATTATTATATTGTAATTGCAAAGATGTTGTGTGAAATATACTACTGAAAGATATTTTGATCCTGATCGGAGGAGTCTGAAAATGTGTAAAGTCGACTTATCATCGTTCTGGCCTATTATCTTTTGTCAATATTTTTCGTGTCCCCATTTTAAAACATACATAAATATGTGATAAACAAATCACATCTATTTACCGACATATTTCTAAATAAATCTTTATATAAAATGAAAAAGAGTCTCAAATTTACATTTGCTTTGTTCGAATTTTGGGTTTTCTTTTCATTTTGTTTGCGTCTTTGTGTGCGCTTTTGAGTAAATAATTTTCTATTTCAATAATGAAATTAAACAAATTCAAAACATTTCTTACAAAGAACATATAATAAAGGGGAAATGAAATCATCGAACAATATTTGTGGACTACTCCAAATTACTTTCACTCAGCTTTAAGCTGACGTCACTTTTTAGACCATTGCCTCGATAGAGAAAACAATATATATCAATATTCTCGACTAAGATTCACTTAGATGTAAACGGGAATATCCATACTTATTCATGGCCTTCTGATTAACTATGTACATATGTATATGTATTGTATAATTGTAAACCAGTTAAAATTCTATAGTAAGCCCGACTTTTAGATATGCTGAATCCTATACAAAACTGTTGTGTTCCAATAATTCTAAGCATCTTGTGTACTTTATGCAGCGCCGTCGCTTGAGCTGCCCATCACAGAAATCTGCAAAGTTAATTTGGGATCTCTAACTTTTATGGACTTTGAGCTATGCATAATAAACCAACAAATAGATTTTCATTGATACCAAGAAAAAAAAGACTTCCACAGTCAGGCACAGAACCCACAACCCCTCGTCAACGCGCATCACCTCCACCAGCACTGCCACTTCTTTGTTTGACTTCTTGCTTGCAAATATAAATTCTTTGAATAGAAAAGAATGCACGCATTTGAATGCATGTTTGCAAATATTAGAGAAAATGAGTCAACTTGACGCTGCTGGCTCAGGCTTTTATCCATTGGCCGAACGTTTTGTTTAATAACTTTATAAATAAGTTACTCAACGGATTTCAATTAAATTTTCAGCTAATTTGTGTCTATCATAAATCATAATCATAGCAGCTGATAATTCAAATAAAATTCAAGCAGTTTCAAGCAGCGATTAAGAATACAGAAGAAATAAGAATACAGATTATACGAGATGTGTGCACATGTATAAAAAACATGCTTGGCGCTGATGGCCACGAGCTTTTGCCAATTGGCCAAACGTTTAGTTTAATAACTTTTGTGTACGGATTTAAATGAGCTTTTCAGCATATTATCTAGATATTCTATCGAATATTTGCTAGTTTATTTATAATGCAAACTCATTCACATATTGAATATATTTGTATGTTTGACCTTTTAAAGAATTTGGTGTAATTTGGAGCCGGTACACAAAATATAAAAAAAAATCTAAATTGTATAAGATATACATAAAGTTAAATGCTAAATTTGGAGACTCTAGCTCCAAAGACGTACGATTTGTAATTTTCAATATCGCTTTTCTTACAGGTTCTGTGATCGACGAGTTCATACAAACGAACAGAAAGACAAACGGTCAGACGGACTGGGCAAGATCGACTCAGCCCGTCGTCCTGATCAGAAATATATATTTTTTAACAGGCAAAAGGGGGCATAGTGGACTGGAGAAGACTGAAGTTACAACCATTATACCCTAATTTCCAATTCTCAATAGGTTTATTAAAAAAGTACATTTAAAGGAAACTCAACAAATAATTTCCCATGTTAAGCCCATGCGCAGCCGCTGTGCAAACTGAGCACGCAGAGCGTGTGCTTATGTTTGAGTCCTTACATGTGAATCTGATGTTTTCTAAGTTTTTATGAAAATAGCGTAAAACGATTGGAATATGGTCGAAGGGTTCAGGGTATCTGCTAGTCGGGTATTCCCGACTAGAGTACTCTTACTTATTTTTATTTGCTTTTATCGTACGAATATATTTGCAGTGGATGTCGAGGAGTCGAAATAGCTAAGATAATTGGACCTTTCTTACTGCGTTCTTCAACATCGTTATCCTCTGATGGTAGGTTATCGATAATTGATTGCTGCTCTTTGATACTCTGTTCTATTTTGTTTGGATTGGTAACTTCAAAGCTATCCTCGGCGCTCGTATTTCCTATACCAGCCAGATTATTGCTTGATTCACCTTCATCAAACATAGTTTCTGTTAGATAGACCGTTGATTCATTAATATCGTTTTGGTCTACAGTATTGTCATCGCTTAGATTTTCAAATGTATTCAAATCATGTTCAGTTTCCATAGAATGGTCTGCTGGCTGCGCTCGCGGGGGTCCCCAATGATGCCCTGGATGATAATGTCCTGGGTGATGATGTCCATAATGACCAGGATGATGATGACCAGGATGACCAGGATGATGATGTCCTAGATGTCCTGGGTGGGGATGTCCTGGATGCCCAGAGTGATGATACCCGGGATGACCAAGTTGATGATGACCTGGATGTCCTGGGTTTGAATTTCCTGGGTACCCTGGATAACCTGGATACCCCGGTTGACCCGGATAGCCGGGATTTCCGGGAAATCCTGGATTTCCCTTATGACCACCTTTCAGATCTTTTTGATGATGTCCCTTATGTGGCGGTGGGATAGGATAGGGTATTATTATAGGAGGTGGATGTGGATACATGGGTGGAGGTGCTGGCCAGTGGTTGCCACCTGGAGGTCCAACTGGGCCCCGGGGTCCCGGCATGCCTGGTGGACCAAAATATCCTTTATCTCCCTTTAATCCTTTGTCTCCTCTTTGACCGGGGTAGCCCGGTTTTCCCGTTGACCCTGCATAAAAATGTATTAAAATAATGCAAATTAACACTTGCATTCAAAAGACACTTTAGGATCAGGGCTCACCTGAAGGACCTGGTGGTCCCGGTAGACCCGGTGGCCCTGGAGGACCCGGCGGGCAAAAACATTGCTGTGGCGGATGTGGGTGGGGATAATACGGTGATGGTATTTTGTATACCACATTTGGTGCAGGGGCTGGCGCTTGAAGCGGAGACTGAATTGTGGCTACAAATCTTCCCGTTTCTTGATCAGTCTTCTTCGTAGATACCGTACCGACATTATTGGCAATGAATATCCCTAAAACAAGAGTTGATTATATTTTATGTCTCAAATACTAAAATCGATTCTTGTTGCTTACCACAGCAGAAGTAGATTAATGTGATCAGCTTCATGGCGAAAAGACAAATGGTGTCTATCGCCGATGAATTGATCACTTTTATATAAATCTAAAGAATGTGTGCAAACTTACTTTCAATAATCCAGATTCTATGGGACCGTTATTCATCACATCCACTGAGAAATCTATCTTTTATTTGGGTTTCTTTATTTTTTATATTTTGTTGAAATTGATAATAATTTGAATATAAGTCTCATTGACTTTCTATGGTAAAAAGTTGACATCGCGTTAGATTTTCTTCTTTCGTCACGTCATTACGACTGGTCGTAAAAACGTTAAAGCATTTTGCAAAGGTGTCGCGTGTCCGAATATCATTAGCCCACATACAGACATATCAATAGAATTCAAATATTAAAGAAGCCGCAAGGTCAGAGCGAAAGTTTAATGTTTTTCGGCCTTTGTTGCTCATATTACGCAATAATCAAATGCGTATATACTTTAGTTCGTCAGTGGATATTTGTGTACCTCTCAGATGTTAATTCATTAAGCTTTCATACTCTTTAATATTATTTCTAAAACAAATTGAACGAGGTCAATTGTTTGGCATAAAATGCTTATTAATGTCTACTTTCCTTATTTTAGTCTCTACCCTTAAAGCGTAGTCCACTTGCTGTTAACATGCATTTGCATTCATGTCACTAATCAAATTATGACAGGTACACCCAAATATTCTTCAGCTAGAGCTTAATGGCCCATTTGTATCCTCGCTGAATCCTTAAATATAATATATAGGCTTAGTGATAATTGATGTATTGTAGTATATTATAGTCAATAATAAAAAAGAAGTAAACATTTTTGAATTTTTCATACTGACTCACGATGTGAGAAGAGTATATTTGTTTTGTGCAATGCACGGGTTGGTGTATGTCTGTTTATCCGATTGCAAAAAATTTACAATATGCACTCGTGTATATACCTTATCGCACGAAGTATTGGGTTTTTTGGGTTCACCCATTGTGGGCATGGCAAATCAGGAATCACAGTATTTTAACACCCTTAACGCACTTCTGATTTCATTTTGTATTCAATAAACGTGAAATGTGAAAAATATTGTTGTCAATATGGGCGAGGCAGGAGAAAACAATAATAGTATTTCCCACACTATTAAAGGGGACTCTCAAAATTGTGCAAATGGCTCATTGTTTCATCCATGCCATTCAAATTTTGTATCTTAACAACACAATTGATATTGCTATGATATACCTATGTATGCTTAAACATAGTTTTATTTTCAAAACATGTTTGTTAATATAAAACATTACAAAATTAGTTCACCAAAACTAGTTGTCATGTACAGATGTATGTGAATTGTAAATGGCATAAGCGGCAAATCCAATCGACGCCTGTCCATCAGTCTGTCAGTACATAATGATTCAACGTATATCGTGGGTAGACAATCCTGAATTGAGCAGTGTTACTCTTTTACATTTTATTTTTAATGGAATGAAGTAAAAACGTTACAGCTGGGCACTACCGACTACAAAATACTCATTCACGGTCCAAACACTGGCAGTTCCAAAACATTGCAAGATATATATATAGGCAGGCTCGATTTGCCACGCCACCAGTGGGCGTGACATATTTTCATATAGGATTTATAGGATATTAGCTGTAACTCACGTGTCAAATTTTGCGTTCTAGCTCCAAGGCTGGACAATACACAGTTCTACCCGATTTGCCACGCCCCTAATAGGCTAATAAGCCATATATCCGTCATATCCCTTGTTTTCAACGAGTAAAAGTAAAAGGGTTTCTGAGATACCGGAAATAGCATTTCACGATTTGCCACGCCCCTAGTGGACGGTATCGGGTAACAACCCTTAATCAGTTGACGGTATACATTTCATACGGACAGACGGACGGACAGCAAGCCGGATATTGTGCAAGACCAACATACTCATTTCACTTCCTGAATGACTATTAAAACAATACATTGCGCTTTTAAATTTTATTTTAAAAACATTTATTATGCAATTTTAACCATTTTAGCTGGTTATTTAATAAAGTAACATTAATAGACTTCCCACTAAATTGACCTGATGGTTATCAGTTAACCAGTTGGGGAGTTAGGTCTTGCCATTTAGTAAGGTCAAGTTGAGGAATATCATTGCAGCTTAGCAAAATATTGCTGAAAATGTATAAGAAAACAAGTTTTAATTTGATATTTAATAGGCTTAAGCAAAATGCGACTTACCGAGTATTGGGAAAAACGAACACATTCGGTTGGATATAATGTAAGCTTTGAACATTATTGCAGAACAATGAAGCCAAACTTATTTTCCGTATCTCCGCCAGTTGACCTGAACGAGTATTTGATAACAGTAAAGAAGTGTAATAATATTGAATTACTTAATGTTTACACTCACTGCGTGAAAAGCCACTTAGATGATTTTCCCGTTCAAAGAAGAAGCGATCCCCTCGACGTGTATTTAGGAACTGTTTTCCAACAATACATAACAATGTGGGTCCAAATAATGAGCCAGGTACATGGAATTCGAGAGTGCCACCCACACTCAGCTCGACATCGTCTGGGGAGGCATACAGCTTACGCATCAAATTAATTTTCTGTGAAAAGATTTGTTAAGCTTGTGATTGACATTCAGTGATATAATATGTCCCACCTCGTTGGGTATTTCGGAAGCGAATTCCGACCATTCGTTGGCTCTCCGCAGACCGCAAAACTCACGAACATCATTGTAGGAAGGTAGTCCGAAATCGCGTGCACGTTGAATATCCAATGACTTGAGATCGGATCCGAACTCCTCAAACACTTTCCGATTGAAATAGTGCTTGATCTCGCGATCGATATTGGAGTCGGCTCGCTTTTGCAGTTGCGTGGCCATTCCACGAACTAAATCAGCGAAATTGTAGTTCGACGACAATAAGCGAATGGTCTCAGGACGTTCAAAAAAGTCGCTAAGACGTAGAGTCTGATTTGCATAGCGATTAGCTGAAACCATTCTGAAATAAATAGAAAATGAATTTTTGTTACGTAAATACACAAAATATTAGAGCTTACGAAAACCATCCGGAAACCTGAGTGTGCGAATAGCGGAAAGCAGCAGCAGAAAACTCAGCGTATGGATTGGGATTAACGCCCTCGTCATAGTCATTCACATAGTCAGTTGAATGTTCTGAATAAGGATAAGTAAGGCCATTTAGATGCGTGTAAGCGCTGCCTAGAACAGCTACCAGATAATCGTAATATGTGATCTTTTGATATTGTGCAATATTAATCTTGCGTGCTTCCTGGTATAAGCGCTCGTCGTTGTAATGGGGATTCAGAATGCCCAATTGCTCTGCCAATCGATTGTGCTCACGCAGCATAATTGTATGAAGTACGGCAATCGTCGGTGTGAAACGATTGCGTAAATCTGGCATGCTGTAGCACTCATTGTTAATGCCACATTCGCCTTCAAGATTCTGCGTCACAGGCATCCATTGTTGCCCGTTGGCATACATAGTGCGGAGCTGGCCACCCTTGAAGAGACGCACTCGCTTACTCTGTGCTGGCGTATTGCCATAAAGTGATGACAGATCCAAATAGGCCGTAACCACAGACAGTTTTTCACTATAGGGTAGACCGCTCTTGGGGCAAATGGCGTCCGCGTCAGATAAAGCGCGTGCAAAGCTAAGGCATGAATTTCCTGTATTATAGGCGATGGGTCCACCTGCCGCTAGTGTTATGGGTTGACACTGCGGATGACGCGATTCGGCGCAACAGTCTCTGGGTGCTCCCTGTGTTGTCAGCTGGCTAATGTCGTGGGCGACGAACTGACCAAACTGCATGGAAGCCACCGTGCGGAACTTGTCCATAACTGTTTTCTCTCCGTACATTGACAGCGAAAGAAGACGTGCGTTGGGCACCTTTTGTCCATTCTGCACATACGTAGGGTGCAAAAGACGTTTATATCTGGAGGTGGCGATGCCAAACTCAGGATACAGCAAATTATTACACGAGCCGTCGATGCTGCGATAATGCAAGTTCTTTGTATCATTTAAGCAGTTTAGTGGTGGTAAGCCACACTTGATGGGCTGCTGCACTCGCTTCTCATGTTCGTTCCAACTGCTGAGTCCTGAATTGATGCTGTCCTTAGGTGAAATGCTTTTCAGCAGATCGTCCAGATTATGATCTGCGCCATCATACGACTCGCTGCTTCGCTTTTGTCTACCAGCGTATTCTAACTCTGTTTTCGAGGAACCCAGATCTAACGAGTCCAACTGACGAAATGGGCAACCAAAAGGTTGATCCTCCGCACTTGATGAGCCGATCACCAGCAAAAGTAGCCCAACTACCGTAGTAAATACACTCATTGTTATCGAACTGAATTAACTCTGATGCACTTTCATCACTGACACCGCATATATACGCCAGCTCCACGAACCAGATTCGCTGTTTTCGCACGATCATCGAGCCATAGCAGTCGTGATTTGATAGAATAGTATCTTCCGCATAGCACAGCATAACACGCACGTGCCAAATTCTTAGTTTGATGGCAAAGATTAAGAAAAATGCTTAGTTTTCAGATTTCAAGATAATAAGTACTTGAAGTCTCATATCCCATTAGCTACAAGCTAATGTAGCACTTTCTTTTCGTGTCGTTTACGCTTCGTAAGGTCAGCCAATATATATTAATACAATATATTGTATATATACATGTACATGTACATATATACCCTGAACACTTCGCAGAGCAGCGTATACTGTACATACATAACATACACATGTATACACGCACACATAAGAACTAAAAACCAAGAACTAAGTTTTAAAAAAATTAAATTTTCATTCATTTTTAAATATTTTCTTTGTGCTTGTTTTTAAGGTCAGGTAAGATATATATATATATATGTATGTGTGTATGTATGTATGTACGTATATTCAACAAGAGTTGACAGCTTTAATGTACATTAATTCAGCAATTCACCCAGCATCAATATATGACATACCTATGTATGCGTTCAGAGGTCATTGTAGGTTTCGTTACCACCTGTGTTTTCGTTCAAATAAACAAATACATCATTTAATATGATTCATGCAGTTACAATAATTGAGTTCCAAAATTTTGAGATAGGCCACATCCAAGCAGCAATCACTACATTCGACAGAAAGGAAAATGTAACTAGTTTGAGTGCTCTCGGGAGTGCCCGACTAGGAGATACAATGAACACTTCGCAGAGCTGCTTATACATACATAACTTTTGGGCTTAACTATGATGCACTTTCTTAATAACATATTGAGGACAAAAATTGTTTAATTATTATTTTCTTATTTAATATTTATTATAAACCTAATACGAAATATTAATACCAAAAGTTAATCAAAAAATGATTTTTAAATGTAAATTTGTATATTCTTGATAAGATTTTTGTAAATTCGAAAAGTTTTCAAATGTTACAAGATCTAGGGGTTGCGATACGAAATTGGATATTTGAATCCTCATTGGATGAAGGCTCAACAAACTTTGCATGGGACTTATGCACGCATTAATAACTAGTTTGCAATCTAATTTATGAATTGTAGAAACTCTTGTGAAAATTCGCCATCCAAACTAAACTCATTAAAAGTGGAAATGCAGAAGGAAACCCCATAAAGTATATATGTATGTATGTATATTCTTGATCAGAACGACGAGCTGAGTCGATATAGTCAGTCTGTATGAAGGCAGCGATCTCGTAAGCCCCAAAAGCTAGAGACTTGGAAGTTTAAATGTACTTATATTCCTGTATACCATATGCAGTACAAGCTTATCATTTTTTCCGATAACTCATGTAACAAAAATCGATAATCTGATTTATTCTTTTAAGTGTAGCTTGAATGCCATTCCTGTATTGAATACACCGATTTTGTAAGTTTTGGATTTTGGATTTTGGATACCTGGCATTTTGCATTGGTATTGCGAAATTCCCTTAAGTTGGTTATATTGCCTGCCAGTTCATATACATACATATGTATATCATAAGCTCAATATCATTGGCGCCAAATTGGCGGATTGTCTATGGCCTGTGCTTCGGCCGTAAATTTATAATTGTAGTAGAAATTATTCTTCTGAAGCTAATTTTGATGATTCAATCTGCAAAATTAATAATATTTGAATAAACCACAATGTAGCGAAAGTGTGACCGAATTGAACATAGGAAATAAATACCAACCATGTATTCTAAGCATGAGAATAAATATATTCGATTTCAGTATCTTAAGCTAGTATATAAATAAATATATAAAAATATTTATTCTAATTGATAACTTACACAATTATTATTTTATTTATTAATATTTGTAAGATCTCATAAAATGAATTGAACTAAATATTTATTAGATTTTAATATCAGATATAATAATAATTTTTTGAAAAAAACATAGATCATTCAATAGAATCTAATATTATTTATTAAATAATAACAAAACTATATCAAAAAATAATTATTAATAAATAAAATATAAAGTATTACTAAATTTAAAAAAAATTAAATTTTCATTCATTTTAAATATTGTTAATTTTTTTATTTTTAATATATAATTATAAATATATTTAGATATTATTGATTGTTTGGCTTTTTAAAATTATGCATAGCGAATTGCACTACTACAAAAGTTCAGTTTAACAACAAATATTTTAAGAATACCCCTTATATTTCCTGTGGGTTGTGTTGCAACACCGGATTAGGTGCTTACCAACACTGGCACAATTAATAAAAAAATATTGTGGAAGATATTAAATTGCATTAAACAATAACAATATGAAGAGGAAAACCAGTGAAATATGGTGCTTCTTTCGGGCAGTTGATGACACTTTCGCCTTGTGTAACATATGCAAGGCCAAGTTATCGTACAAAACGACAACAACAAATTTAAGCAAACACATGAACAGAATGCATCCTAATGCAAATGTTTCTGGATCTCCACAGAATCGGAAGTATAAAATTTTGCCTCAGTCAAATGATCGCCATAGAGGTAAACCTCGGAATCCCACACAGGAGCTAATAATACTGAAATTCATTAAGAAACATCCCATTTTGCTACAAAATCCATCTTGGGAGACACGTAACTCGTATGAATCGCTCTGGGAGCAACTCACGTCCGAGCTCAACGCTAGCGGGCCGCCACAAAAAGACGTAGCTACATGGAAAAAGGTGAGGTGGACATTTTATAGATATAGACATGGCTCCCCAAATTGTATCTTTCTTATTTTTATTTTAAATTTTTTTCTTTGCAAGGCTTTGAAGGACTGGAAAAGATTCATAATCAAGAAAGTGGAAAAAAACGAAATGCATAATATTCCCTTAGCAACTGGTCTGAGCTCCGCTGAGGAAACTATAGCTAGTTTATGTCGTTTGAACGATGACGTCAGTCAAATTATAATGAATGCATCTGAGGACGACTTACAAGATAATTCGAATGCGACATTCGAAATGGAGGATGTGGAAGATGTTGTGCCTGAGGAGGAGGATCATAGTGCGCTGCAAGATGTTTCAGGATTTGCCTATGAGCCAGAAGATACAAAGGCTGAAATTGATATAGATATTGATCCGCTTTTCTTGCAGAGTGGCAAAAACGCCAAATATGGAACGCAGGCCATTAAAAAAGAACTTGAGGCAATAAGTAAAAGAATCAGTGTAATTAATGATGTTGCTTGTAGCACACAAATTGCTCTAAATGAATTTTGTACTCTTTATAAACAAAAGTTAATTGAAAATAAGAGACACCACTCGGTCATTGAGCAGTTAATGGCGGAAAAGATAGAATTGAAAAAAAAACTCCTTGAAATTGAGCAACGCAAATTGTCCCTGAAATAATAAGTATTATACAAATCACTTATCAAGATAATTTGTTTAGCATATATTACGATAAGAGTTAATGTGAATTTTATTATACGCCTTCAAATAAGTAGTTTCTAATTGAAGAATATGTAATTATTTTTAATTCAATTAATTTAATAATGATACATTTATTTGTATGTACATATATCGGAATTATTATTTACTATTTATCATTGCTATTTGTTCATGGAACAATTTAATTTTCGAGCAATTGTATATTGTGAGGATGTTGAATTGTCGGGACAGTTAAATAGTTTTAAAGAATCTGTCCTTTTTAAAGACGCACTGATAACAACAACGAAATAAACTATTAGAAATATAATCATTAATAACCCAGCTATGGAAAACATTTTTAACATACTTATCGATAGGTGCATTTAATCGATAGTTTGAACGTCGGTATTTAATGTAGATGTGGCCTGTGGATGATGTGGATTCTGTTGAACTTCTTCTTCCCAACTTAACCATTCATGGTGACTGACAAGTCATGATAATTTTTTATAAAACAAATAGTTATTCGCAATGGACAATTCGTTTTTCGGATTTGATACAACCACAAGTATACCGGTGAGGAATTAAAAACTTACAAAGTATAATGAAGTACCTGAAAAAGAGATATAAAGCGTAGGCTCGCTTTTCTTTTGACAAACGCAATCGTCTGGAAAAAGAAAAAATTCTCCTAATTTGCCACCATGCTTTTTTTCACTTAATAATTCAAAATGTGTTACAAACAATAAATATATTTATTATATTTTATAGGATGATGATGGCAGCGATGGGCGAATTGCGGAGCCTCCGGAAGAAGAGTACGACGCCCTCAACGATGAGACGTTCGGCTCTGCCATAAACGGCGACTGGGAGGAAGCCCACGAAACGCTTGTCCTACTTGGCGGCAATGGCGAAAAAGCTCGCAAAGACTTTACAGATCATGACCTTAGCGGTAATGGTGCTTTTCTTAATCGGCAGCAGAATTTGCCATTACGTGGGTTTCAGAGTGGGAGCATCGACGACTTAGATTTGGAATTAAATTTATCGTCAATAAAATTAGATGACGTTGATTTAAGTACGTTCGGTGAAAGCGATGGAAGCAATCGCATCAACTTGGACTCAGGTGTTTGGACAACCCATCCCCCCTTTCCAATGCCCAGCAACCAAAATCTGTTTCGAGACAACTTTCGCAGCGCATTTAAGCCTCAGCCGCAGGCAGCCGCAGCCGTAATGGCAATCACACAAATAAAGCCACTGCAGGAGGCAAATGCCAATTTTGGGATACCGCCAATGCCAACGGCAGCGACAGCTAACATCTCAACACTTGAAGACATTGAACGTAATCTAATCATACAACAGGCAGTACCCAAACAACAACAACAACAACAGCAGCAGCTACATCAGCATCCACAACCTATGCACCCACAGGATTTGAATTTAGCTAATCGGCAGCATTTGGTGGTAACGCCAACATTAGCCCAACACCAACAACTACAAAAGCAACCGCAGCACAAAGGTAAGGTCTTTTAAAACCGCATTTCGCAAATAAATCATACAAATAATATAATATATAATATATATAAATTATATATATATAATATATATATATATATATATATATATATATATATATATATATATATATATATATATATATATATATATATAATATATATATATATATATAGTGAACTAATTGAAAAAATTTAATCTCTAATACTTAATAATACTTAATACTTTATTGTGTTTTTTGTTTAAATTTACATATTTTATCATACATATAATATTATTATTATATTCTATAAATATATTGTCGAGGTTTAGATATATTAGTTCACTAACTGCATTATATATCTGTATCTGAAAAAATCTAAGAATTAAATTTGCTTATCTATTCTTAGTCTCTTTTAATGCTAAGCATATATAGTATCAATAAGTTTATTGATCATTTAAAAGCAGAGCTGAAGATAAATGAATTTAAAACACAAGTATATCGTATTTCAGCACCTCCTGGATTTTTAGCCACCCCTCAAACACCGCCGCCAAGGCAAAATATGGTTTTTCATGGTCCACATCCGATGGGTGGATCCAATGCAGGGCCGGGTCTAATGCCAACGCCGCAACCACAACACCAACAGTTAAATGGAATCAGTGGGAATCGTGTGCCGCCTGGATTTATGTATCCAACTGGCCTAGCTACGAATCTGCCGCAGCATCCATTATTGCAACAACATGTTTTAGCGCCCAATTTTCCACGTCCACTGCCAAATCCACATTTGCCCACAGCGCTTAACAACTTTGCCATGCATCCAAGCTTCAATGCGATGCGCGCCGTTGGCATGCATCCGGCGGCCTATATGCAGCCTGTGCTGCCGCCCCGCCTGCCTCCACACAATCTGCTTAATCAGCAGCCCAACTCAATGTATAACATGTTTAATATGCGACTGGTGCAGGAAATTCAACAGAATCATCCGCTTCTGCAGAATGCAGTTGCTCGTCAACAGCAGCAAATTCGACCCGGCGATCGCCAAAAACAACAGCAACAGCAACAGCAGCTGGTTCCTCAACAGATGCAGCAACAACAAGTACAGCAACAGCAACAGCAAATCAATCGTTATGGCGGCAACCTGCCTCAAGAGGAATTCGACGATTACGCCAATCTGATGAGCACACGCGATAAGCACTGGCTTATTGGAATTCAGTTATCACAGCTAAACACGGACACACCATACATTGACGACTACTATTACACGGTACACAGGGAGCGTAAGAACGGTCAGGTACGCCACAGTCAGGCACACAAGGACAACCAACTAAATCATCCACTGACGCAACCGCGGGGTCATGCGCAGCTTATTCTCGTTCAGTTGGGCAACAAAAATGGCTCGCGCAACGGCCAACAGCATCGCGAAAGACGCAATTCGGACAATACGAGCAGCAGCAATACCAGCGGCATCACAAACAGTGGTAACAACAGCAACGTCCTATCTGGATATATATTTTCTCCCTTGAAGTTTGAAAATTCTCTGGGCAAGTTACAGTATGGAAGCGTTACAGCGCCCCGCAAAATTATTGATGCTGAAATCATGGGGAGCGACATAACAACCGCGGACAATGCTGTGTCAACATCATCAGCTGCTAGAAAAAGCACTGATAAAAACACTGAAGGTCAACCAGAGGTGGTCCTTGTGCCGAGCAGCATGCGAAAATCCCGACATATTTTGCTACACATAGAGACCCTATATAGGTATCTGCTCAAGCTAGAGGACCTAGAGAGTCCCGAGGTAATGGCAACAATTATATTAAAAAAGAAAAAGGAGAGCGAACGTATTGCCGCAGTGGAGCAACTTGAAATGGCGAATAAAACGCCTGAAGAGCGTGCGGCTGAGGCAAATAATCCACAAACCATGAATCCAGCGCTAAAAAATAAATTCAACTATGAAATTGAGCCGCGTGATGTTTTAGTGAGTAAACTGAAAGCCGGCCTCACCTTTAATAAGGTTGTATCCATGATGAACGTGCGCAAGGGCAAGGTATTTGTCATGCATTTTTATATTTATATGACACAATCTATAGCTTAAATTTTTGTATACTTTAGATACTATTACGCCGCATTATGCCATTTATTGCTGATCAGACAATACGTTGGACAGTTTGGAGCGGGGTATTCTGTTCACTACAAAATGTCGTTAAAAAAGATCGAGAAGATGTGGACGGTTGTCTCTATGCGCTTTATCCGGAATTTAAAAATCAAATACATGAAGCGAGTTTAGAAACAATTATCAACATTTCAACTGCGTTTACTATGAATGATAAAAAGATGTCGGGCATTTTCTGTAGTCGCGTAAGTTTATATAATGATTTATATGTAGATATATCATTATATATATCATTATAAAAGCATCTTGTTTTTATGATTGCTAAATATTTCATCATACTTTTAGTTTGGCATTCTATCACTTGTCGGATTAATACTACGCGTAGAGGCGATCTACATGTCAAACGTCGACTCAACGCTTACCGAACAGAACCGACAAAAATGGCGTGAGTTTCTTGCACAGGTTGCATCCTGTCTGAATCGCACCATTCAAAATCAAACCATCTCAGCGGCAATTGAGTCCGATGCAATTCAACCCATGATGAATCACTTTGCGCGTTTCAAAGACTTGAAACTAGATGCGCTTCTCGCTTTAATTACACAAGCTAAACATCAAATTAATTAAACGCAAGCATTATTCCTTTTTTTTGAAATGAATTCGGGATTGAACAAGTTATAAAAAAAACTCCCTTGTATGAGATCTGACATTAATGTCTTATTCAGCAGTTAATATATATGTTTAAAATATGCATTGTGTTGTATTGTTTAATTTTAAATATACATTATGAGAAACGCGCACAATTTGTAAAAGGAATTCACTCACACAAACATACATGTACATATATCACCAGCAGAGCTCATACATTATAAAGAAACGCGAAACAAAATATAAGAGTACTCGTAAAATAATGAATTAACCATGTAAACAACTTCAAAACAAACAAAAAATAACGTTTTTTTCATCAATAGTATTTGTGCACTTCAAAAATCAAAATACTTTGTTATGGCATTAAATAGTTTGCTCATTGTATATATGCCATTCTGTATTTAATAGTGAATACTTGTCGACAACTATATTTTATTGAGGTATGTTAAATTGTTTACTTGGCTGGCATATTTGATTTGCATAAGCTACATTTGTGAGTAATTCAAAATTGAGTATAATTAAAATATTTCAAATTTAAAATATATATATATTTATTATACTTTGACAATTTAATGAATTCATTTTAATTTGTTCCATATTTTCATTATTTATGTAAAGATTTTGATTAGTAACTTTTTATACAATTTTGGTACTTTGTAAATATCAGGCTTCAAGTGCATTGGATGATGTGTTTTTTGTTTTTTCTTTTTTTTTTTTTTTTATATGGATTAAGGTAAACCCCTTATAACACAGTGTAAAGTTGTCTCACAAGCATACAATTTTATATATATAAAATATAAACATAAAAGTTTCTATTACAAAAAATATTCAAAATTGTGATACATTTTGTGTATTTAAAAAAAGCGTAAAGTTTAAGCAGAATTGTAACAGTATATAATTGCTCATTTCTGTTTTTTAGAAATATATATATTTAAAAAAAAAAAGCAAAGCAAAAAAACAACGGAAAAAATTTGTTTTCAACCTCCGTCGTTCTCGTAATTGAGAGATCTTTTTAGATCATTTATATTTGTATCTATTTCAATAATTTAAACACGATTATACAATTTTTTGTTTGTGTCATACTCTAAGTTTCAATTATTATAATTGTGTGCTGCTTTATCGATTTTGTATGATTTGAAACATTTTTCAGACGAAATAAAAACACTAATAAGTCGGCTTTCACAATTAAATTACAGATTAAGTGGATGACATATTGCATATAATACAATAAGTATGATACATGTTTGTGTATACTGATGTATTTATAGCACCATAATGTTTAAAGAATACATTTTTTTAATGTTTATAAAAACAAAATCAAGCAGATCAAATAATGTACTTGGCGTGAAATATTAATAAGAAAACGAAAATCTTTTCATTTGTCACATTAAATAAATAAATATTTCTATTAAATAATTTCAATTATATTTTGATTTAAAAAACGAACATTGAGAGAGTTTTATAAATTGTTTCAACAAAGCACTCAAAGCACGAATACGTTTGTTACAATATATTTTTAACATTTCTATGAATTGTTAATAAGAATTATGAAAAATTAAATGAACGTTCTTATGAAATTAATATATATCAAACGTATTTTTCGATTAACAATTTGTAAATTCTACCCAATTGTAGGAACAACATTTCATTTTCTTATATCTATTTGTATAGTAAGGGACGAAGCTGAAATCAACTAATTTTGCAGGTGGATCATTATTGAACGCCTGCTTAGATATACCTAGAAAACTTAAGACACACCCTTCCATCAGAATATGTAATCTAAAGTTACCTTAAAAAATTAAATGAAAAATCTGTGTTGAGTGAAACCGAAAATAACATTGGTTTTGTGCAGAGTCCGTGTAGCTGTCCGATCCACTATACATATGAACGCAATTTAAGCTAGAGACTTGAACATATGCTCGTGTCTTCTTTGGTATTATAAATTGTTAAGATTATTCTGGGGTACCCCCACTAGAGGCATCGCCAATCGGGAATGACTATTTAGAGATTTGTATATTTGAAAAGCTTTTGACGCTAGAGACTTAAAATTTTGAATATATGTAGTATGTATACTCTACTAGTGTATACAAGTCGATACTAGAAATTATACATACATATACATATGTATATGGTAATAAAAAACTGTATTATTCACAGTTATGGAGCTAGATTTGACACGAGCGTTACTTTTGGCGTCCTCTATTGATTAACCAATTAATTATATGTTTTTTTACAAAGTTGTAGAGCTTAAATCATCAAGTATTGCAGTTGGATCACTCTTAACCTCTTTCATAAATACATCTCCAACTTATATGCTTCTCCGACAGTCCAGGGATGTTATAATAGATGTGGCAGTTTTTGGACTGTGAACGAGTATTACGCAATCGGTTGCACCCGACTGCAACGTTCTTACCTGTTAAAAGGCCATTGTGATAATAAGCAATCCACAGTTAATTTAGTGTCAGTCGCGCCTATTTAAAGGGTATCCAATCTTCTCCATCTTCTATTTTCTATACTCTATACTCAAGTTTCTTGAATATTTGTAACCAGCATCCCATATCCAGCAGGAACTGAACACAACTCGTCATCATCGACGCCACAACTATTTTCGCTTCTAATTGAAGATAACAGCGGCATTTGTCGCGACAATGGTGGCAATAATGGCGCCCAATTCACACACGCCCTGCCGCCAGTTTCTGTTTGGAAATCAAAATTGTGCATATGAGTATCCGTGTCTGTTTTGTCCTGCTCGTCCTTATGAACGAACATACATATGTACATGTCCATATGTATCCGTATACTTGGCCAAGCTCTAGGTCGTACTATACATTCGCCCCCACTGTCGCGCCATTCGCACAATGGGACGGGGTGAATCGTCGCCACAAGTGCTAGCCGTATCTAGCTTTGGCTGCTGTATGCTCAGTATGCATGTGTGTGTGTGTGTGTGTGTGTGTGTGTGTGTGTGTGCGTAGTTCACTTCATTGAGAAGAAAGAATATGCCGACAAGTTGTCGTCGTACTGGTCGCCGCTGACGCTTTCGCTGCTATCCTCAGTTGTGCTCGCAGTCAGCGTCGACGACGCGTCGTTGATTCCGAGCTTTGAAACAGCTTCCGAAGCCCCCGACACTTGTTACGCACTTTGGCGACTTATAGAACATAAACCGCTAGCAGCATTGGCCAGGGGACTGGTCAAATTCGAAGCGTATCTACTTGAAATCAATTTGCAATTGTGAATTGAATTTACAAATTTGCGAATAAATACATTCGCATACTATTTCGAATATATTTCAGTATCAAAAGTTTATTAGAGGAGGATAAGATCCCTTTCATCCATCTATTTCTTTTACTTGAAGAACCCATTTGAACACTATTTTTATTGACCGACACTTTTGATGAGTCTGTCGAAGTCTAATCCCTACAATACTGGGCCGTATATATAAAATTACATTACATATAATGATGGTTGGGCTAAGGTAGGAACAAACACTTTCACCAGTCACTCTTGGGTAAGACTACTGTTTCCATTGATGAGATCCACTTAAAATTGAAAATATGTTAAAATATGTAAATAACAATAATTTTTCGATTTCCAAAAGTGTGATTTTGAAATTGGATATTGTTTTGAAATTTTTCAGAAGTAAGGCGTCTATTTGCGGCATGATTAAGTCCCCGACGCGGCGACATTCTTCTTTGTCGCGTCTCCGAATTGTCGAGCACAGTGGTACGAAAATGCAGAGCGATGATGTGCAACGTTTATACATACATATATTGACTGCCATATATTAGAAAAATACATGCTTATGAGATTTTATTATACTAGTCCATGCATTTAGAAAGTACAATTATGTTAATTAATCGAAAATATATATGAAGCTCAGGTCAAGCATCTTAGTGCTCACTGCTCCACGGTTAGCAGTCGACACATTGAGCTGCTGGAAGGGCTTTTTGCCAATGCGACGCCAAGGATGGACGCGGGTATTTCTCTCTTTAGGGGGTTTGTCGTTATGACTGTGTTGTTTTTGCTGTTATTATGCCCTGAACCCATTAAAAATTCGAGGCAGGGTATATTGTTTCTTTTAAAATGTATGTAACAGGCATGGGGCAAGGGGCATGGCTGATCACATGGGGTACATATATATTCTGGATCAGGATCAACTGCCGGCTAAATCTAACCCTGTGTGTCTGTCTGGCCGTTTGTATGAAGGGTTAGAGAAACTTGTATTGATTAAGTTTGTTTTCAATAATTGATCAATTTTTACAACAGTCACAAAATAACGATTCGCCTAAGTATACATAAGTAAGTATCGACTACTTTACATTTTGGATATTTTCTCCATTTGCTTTTATATGTGTGCTCTGGTTCACAACGATACATATCCATACCTTTTTTCATATCTTAAAAATTTCAGTAAAATAAGGCAATTACCATCGAAGTTAATTAATAACGCATTCATCATATGGATATGGATTGATGCCTTAAGGGTCGTGTTGTGTATGCCAGATATCAGCTGGAATGCTTTGAGTAACATCGGTTCAGCGCGCCACTAAGGGTATCTCCGAGTCGAGCAATCCCGACTACGACACTCTTGTTGTTACTGTTGTTATGGCTGGCGTTGTTTAGTTGACTTCGGCCGCCAGTCGCCGTCTGTGTTACCGTCGCCAACGCGGTTGCCGCCAATGTTGCTGGAGCCGGCAGACCGGCAGCCAACATTCGACAACTAAACTGGGCGCAGATACAGATACAGAATAGGTTTAAGATTCAACACCATGGGGACTAGAAGCGAAGTGTCGCCAACTAGTACAAATTTATTTTCTATTACTCAGTTCAGTTTTTTAAGAGTATTTCATTCTAATACGCTTCCATGTTTTGATTTCAATTCATTTTTTGTTCTCTCCTGTCACCCTCATGCCCAATCGAAACTAAATATCCAAATAATAATAAATAATATATCAACAATATACATTATAATATGTATAATAAATTACATGATCGAAATACAACCTAAACGCTGGTCCGTGTTTTGATTTCACTTAAGGCCACCTCTTTGATGAATGTATATAGTACCTGAATCTAATTGTTTGATGCTCTTTTTGAGCATTCCTCACCTCACATAAAAAGCATCACAGAAGTATTTAGAACACTAAAGGTTTCGAGTTTATACCATTCTAACCATAAAGTGACGAAATTCGATCAAAAACTGAATCAAGAACTAGATTATACCTTTCCAAATGTTTTTAACATTTTGGATAAAGATGTTTCATACTATATATATATATATAGTCTCGATAATTTGTACCCCGCTAAATCGAAAATCGCGATAAATCGAAAAAATTCTATCCCCTTGATGGGGATATCTATATGATAGAAATCTCGATAATTTGAATTTCCGTCTAATTCGTAAAAAACCTGATCCCCTTGCCATTTCGAATTATCGAGACTCGACTGTATATATATATATATATATATATATATATATATATATATATATATATATATATATATATATATATATATATATATATATATATATATATATATATATATATATATATAATATATGATATATATATATATATATATATATATATATATATATATATATATATATTCGGAACAGATATATACATATATATATATATATATATATATATATTGCACTTTTTTGGTAAAACTTTCTACACAATTTGTCATATTCTGTTCCGAATTCTATACATATATACATCTATAGGAGTAAATATGTGACAATGAGTCAGAAATAAGGACGTTTTGGCTGCGGCGACGGCGCCTTGTTGAACGCTTCTTTTGACGCCGTCTGCGTCAGTCTGCAGAATGCTCTGCGCAGTGGTCACAATTGCGCACTGGCTGAGGCATATAAAAGGATAAACGCGTAGATGGCTGGCATTTAGTTCGCAAGGAATCATGCCGCAGGACACAGCAGTCCATTGTGCACCGGCTAAAGGATATACAACTTCACTAGCAACGCAATCAAGGCAAACCTTCCGTTGAGCACCTAAAGTTTTAAAATTTCGTCGTTCAACTCGATATTTATAAAATAGTTCAGTGAAGCGTCTGTATAAGCGCATAAATGCACATGTTCAAAAACTAATCAAAATATTTCAATCTCAAAAATTCAAAAGTTTGTTTGGTGAATTTGGTAAGTCAAACAATGGGCGCTAAAACACATATCAGAACATAATTTATATGCAAGCCCATAAATAAACAAATAAAAACGTTAATTTGTTTCACGTTCTTAAATCCGACAATAGTTGGACCATATATTTGATAAGCATGTTTATAAGTGATGTAATACAAAATAGTAATAATAATACTAATTTAAATTCTTAATTATACATATTCCACTTCTGCGATCTCCTTGACATTTTAAATAAATTAAGACTCTCTCAAGCTAGGGTACACGCGTGTATATTTATTACCAATTGCCAGTGGAAAGATGGAAAAGATGTGTTGTTTCCTCATATTTATTTTGTAATGCTCTAAACACTTTATAATCCACTCTAAGTTTGCAGTACAATCGAAGTTAACATTAAATTTTGTTATTCAGTATCATCCAATATAAACAAGTAAGAATATTATAATACTCGTTCCCGCTCAAAAAATAGTTAATTGTATTCAAAAATTTGTACTCTCGGATCTGGCACGCTCCTATGGGCGAAACACTCAATTTTGAGGTCTTCAAAACATGGTGATTTCAGCTGAAAACTGTTAAATATTTGATATTTATATCGAAAACTTTGGAAGAAGGTGGCGGGCAGGGCGATGATCTGAGTCGATTTAGCTCTATCCGTCTGTCTGTCTGTCTGTCTGTCTGTCTGTCTGTCCGTCCGTCCGTCCGTCCATATGTGTGAACGCGTCGATCTCAGAACCTATAAGAGCTAGAGGCTTGGAATTTGTTTGAAGGTCCATGTATAGCACACGCATATCAAGTTTGTTTAAAAAAATCGATAACTATTCCCGTTTTATTGTTATCGATTAAAAACACTATCGAGATCAAGCTATTAAATTATATCACTAACCATACATGTATGGTTGGTGATTATATCTCGTATATCTTCAGAGCCAGTGTCTCTAAATTTTGTATTTAGATTCATCTATGATTTATACGATTTTATTTTTTGTTATATTTTGAATACCAGCTCAACATTTTTTTTTTTTTATATATAATTGATTTTTACAAGCTTAAATTTTTTCTGCTTTAGTAAATACATAATTGAGTACATTTTAAAACGCAGATCTGGCGGGATTTCAGGGGATCTCCTAGTCGGGCACCACCGACTAGAGTTTTCTTATTTATTCCAATTTGCAACCCAAGCGAATAGAAATAAATTTTGGTAAATCAAATGGAGAGGTCAACAATAACTCAGTCGTCAAATTTCGAAACACTAGCTAAACTGTAGACGACACAGATTTTCCCAATTTGTCACGCTCCCAATAGGTGTTGATAAATAATAGTTGGTCAATCTTATCTTCTATATCTATCTATATCTTATCTGCAATATCATAATAGTAAAATTTTGGGCCTTAAGCTAAAAAAAACTGTGGAAAATACATTTCTTTTCGATTCCCCACGTTAAAATATTTGGTAAAGTCGTGGAGATCAACAGGAACTCAATCATCAATTTTTAAGTTTCTAGTTCTAAAGCATTAGAAAATATAGCTTTCCGATTTGGTACCCATGGTACTCACGGGCGTAGACAATCTACTACATATCTTTGATCTTGCGTTGTCTACACGATTATATTTTAAAAATTTCAATACTCTATGACTTAAGTAATAAGACTTGTAGTACTTTCTGTTATACACTTTACATTTAACGCTTTATAAGATAAGTATATATTCCCAATATACTCTTTTCGCTTCGTACAATATAAAACAGGTAAGAACGTTGCAGTCGGGCGTTACCGACTGCAGCATACTCATTCACGACCCAAACGCTACCAGATCCACTTTCTGATTTATGCCAAATCAATAGAGGAGGTCAATAGTAATTTTGTAGTTAAATTTTGAGTTTCTATCTCTAAAACTGTAGAAAATACCCGATATGCCACGCCCCTAGTGAGCGTATCGGAAAAATCTTCACTCTTTATAATTCGAGGATATACACGAGTATACGAGAATATTTCAAGTCTCTAGCTTCAATAGCGTCGAAATGGTTTGCGTTTATACGGACAGACGGACGGACAGAAAGACGGACATTGCACAAACCCAATATACTCATTTCACTTTCGTGAATGTACACTTTACTTTTTACAACTGGGGAAACTATATCCAAATTTGATGCCCATGTGGGCATATTATTACTTTAAAAGGTCAGAGGTTACGTTCGACCATATATATTATCAATAACCTTTCTTTTCATACGAACTGATGGACAACAAGATATTGCACTCTTTTATTTCGTGAACGTATATTTACTTTGATATCTTCTTTAATACCGACGCGTCGGATTGATCAACTGCTCAATACTTGCTCATCTCTATCTCCAAACTGTACGAGTAGAAGGCATTCATAATCGTGAAGTCCGAGATTGCAGCGTGCCCTGTACAGGACCATGTTAACGATGATAAATATGATTATGATGATAATGACGTTGTGACAGCTGAAACAGGTTTCTGACTCTGACTCTCTGCGATGGGTACTGCAACTGCGAATGCAATTGCGAGTGCTTCCCTGTTGCTCTCCTCTTTAATGGGTTTTTAACAAGTTTGCTTTGACTGAAGTGCGGTGATGATATCTTTTTAGTTTTAGCCTCCTAATTGCGTTCATCTCAAGAAATATGCCCAATTGTGAATCATGCGTCTTCGACCACCCAGGTAGACATGGGATCCTCGATGTCTAAGCAGCGTTCAGCACGCATTGCTGGTTTATTAAAAAAATGATTATAAATATTAATAATTCCAATTAAAAGTCTCTAGATTCAATATCCAGCCAGATGGACGGATATCAAAATCAATAATCTGAGATACCGGAAAATGCATTTTCCGGTTTGCCACGCTTTACAATTTATCAGAAGTGGTACACAGAAAATTCCAAAATTCAAAATTCTTGCTTCAATAGCGACAAATGGTTTTCGGAGAGACGGACGGATAGCAAGACGGACCAATATACTCATTTCACTTCGTGAATGAGTATAACAACAAAGATGATTGATGCTGCTCACGACCCAAAACAGTTTAATTTGTATATAAATTAAAATTTTCGGACTTACCGCGCATCACTGGACGGACCATAAAATATATCGGTGTATCTGAGCAGGAGGTGTACATCTATCCATATGAAACATGTAGAGACTTAAATCTCTAAAACTTGGCAAGATATGCGAAGCGGGAATATATAATTTTTGGTTACTATTAAGAGACTATGTATAGTAACTTAACTGTCAAATGGGACTTTTCTGACTTTGCGATGGAATTGAAAACTATCAATAAAACTGTAGAAGAGTACTGTACAACTAGTACAGATTTTTCAGGAGTCTATATATTCAAAATTTAAAGTCTCTAGTACAATCAAGCTCAAAATTTAATGGGATTCATTGAAATCATTAATCAATTTATACATCCGCGTTTTGCCACGCCTTTCGTAATCGATCTGTAGGCGAGATCAACAGTAACTTTTTAGGATCTAGCTCTAAAATACCCGATCTGTCACGCCATCTCAATGGGTGTAGATATATCTACTATATATTTTTAATCGCTGGTTTTTGACACGAATTTGTTTTCGAACTTGCAAGTCTTGATCGTCAATAGCACACTAAATAAAAATGTTTACCTACCCAGAATATGCCTCTATATTAACATACTGAAACATATATACCAATTCCGAATAGTTTCAGATATTCTGTATTCTGTGTAGTTACATATTTCATATACATATGTATATGTATTCTAATTCATAAAACCCTAAAGTACTTCTTGAAACTGTCCGCTATTATATTCTGTCGTAAGGTGAGTCAGTCTTCGTCTTCCGCTGCCATCCCACAGTCATCGAGACCCTGCGGTTCCGACCTGTTATTATCGTAATGACAGCAGCCTATTTGCTTTTATGTTTTCAAGTCGTCCAAGCCCGAAACAATTATCTCTGCTGGAGCTGGCCAACAGACTCTCCAATACTGCTTTGATCTCTTTTGGAACTTAACCGTCTCTCTCAACCTTTCTCTATTTATGTGTGTGTGCGTTCGTGTATGTGTGTGTGTGTGTGTGTGTGTGTGTGTGTGTGTGTGTGTGTGTGTGTGTGTGTGTGTGTGTGTGTGTGTGTGTGTGTGTGTGTGTGTGTGTGTGTGTGTGTGTGTGTGTTTGTGTGCGTGTGCCTACGTGCAAAGGGTGCCACTGATCCGATAGAGTCGAACGAAGTATAAATTGTCGCATACTTTATTCTGAACTTTCGGAAATTTCGAAGTTTTTTTTAAAATAAATCTATGTTATTTATTTTTCATTTTGATCTTAACAATTTAATTTGAAAGTCATATTGCGTTAAAGAGTCAGTTAAATAAAACATTGCAAAATAAGTTTAATTATAAACATATATATTATATATATCTTATATATATATATATATATATATATATATATATATATATATATATATAATATATATATATATATATATATATATATATGTGTATATATAAAATATTTATGTATATTATATTTTTAACTTAATCTAATATTTTTATATCATGTTCATGTTCATGATACGCTCGAAATATTACGCGACTTAAAATCTGGCGCAGCCAACTTCATGTGAGTCAGAAATTGCGTGCGGCCAACTTCAAGTGAGTTGAAAGTGCGCTCAATCTGAGTATACATATATGCGTTTGTGTTAGTGCGACGGGCGTCGCTGTATGCGAGAGAGGGCACCGACAAATTCACCACACATCCGTCAGATACAAAAACACACATATGCATGCTGTTTCAAAACGCAAGAAACTTTCGTTGTGAACGGACGTAGTTTTTTCGGTTGCTATCCGAACATTTTTTTGTTACGCGGGCGTAACCAACAAATAAATGCAAAATAATCCAGCGACAGTTGCTTCTTCACAGCGTTCACGTTCTATGCTGATTTAGACATTTTGTTTTGGACACATTTCTTAGTTCTCTTATATTGTGCAAGCAAAAAGTGAAATAAAAGGTTGAGTGTGCTAAGTGACGAGCAAACACAAATTCGTCGCCATCACCGTTCACATGTGTAAGCCGAATCAAAATATATATTAAAGTGGAATAACGGCACACAATAAGTGCGATGTAAGAAAAATTGATCAATAAACAAAAAGAGCTGTACGTACGTAGCTTGAGTTTACCATTGAAATATGCGTGACTGGTAACAAAACGTAACGCCACATACATAAATACATACATACATACATACATATGTACGTGCACACATAGCAAATGCATACGTACTTCCATAGATTGATCAATGCTTCAAGCAAATGATATATGTATCTGACCAAACATACTTATGTATATAGATATATTTACTACAAACCAGCATACATGTGTATTTATGCTAAATATTATTGTATATATTTATTTATCTTATTTACGGCCATATATATATATATGTTAAAATATGGGCTTAACTTTATTTTTATGATGTAGAACATCGTGATTATGCCATAATCATGGTATTTATGTTTGGGTGTAAACAATCTTATATAATAAGATGTGGATGGGTTACATTGTATGTGCTATCAAAAAGATGTTGTTTTTCTATTAATAGCATCCTTTTTATACTAAATTCCTATACTAACGCTAGCAAAAAATAAATAATAATAAAAAACTTTAAACAAAATTAGTTGTGTTATAAACGCATATTTTCCATGTGTCTAAAATGTTAGTAAACATTTAAGCAAGTCTTCGGAATTCTTCACCTGTTGTTTACCTGTCATCCAAACTTAAACGATCTTCTTAACCGTAAGAATTGATTTTATTATTATTATTTGGCTAACACCGTCCACTCAACATCACGCAAATTATTAGCCAGATATTAAAAAAACCAAAACAATACTCTTAATAAGATATGAGCTTATTTGCTTCTAAGTGTGTGTATGTACATATTTATGTATGTATGTATGTATGTATGTATGTATGTAAACAGCAGGCCAACAAATAATGCTGACGACAAGTCGATTAGTGCTTACTAAAAATAATAAATCAACCTCGACACCGCGTATTTTGAATCGAAACAGTTTTTAGTAGTGAAGAAAGTCCACTTTGATCACAATATAATATACAAAATTCTCAATGTGAATCGTTAAATAAGTGTGAATCCAACCGACATACATATCAACAAATTGCAATTCACTACATATTCAACACAAGATTGGTGCGTTTTATACAATAAGCCTTATAAGGATATAATGGATTAATGACCCCATCAATAAAGTAAGTACATAAAAAAACATATTTCATAACATTTTAGTATCGCTTGATTCTTAAAATCTTGGTCCGTTTGTCTGCTAAAGTTTATTTATATTTAATAACAATGATTATAGTACAGTATATATTCTGCGAAACTGTATAATCTGACTAATTAGCTGCTTTTTTTACACTCGGGAACTAAGCAAAACATATGTATATGATCGTTGCAATCGGGCGCTACCGACTACATAATACACTTAACACCTTATTTGACATATACATACATATGTAGATACATATATCCCAAATTATGTTGTCAAGATGTTTATTTTATCATAGTAATTTCCAATGCACAACTAGTTCTTTTCGAGCTCTTTTTCGTACTGTGCAAATAGAATATAAAGAACTTTTCCCTTACAGGTTCGTTTGATTTCCCAATACTTTTTCGACTCACTGTAACACTTTGCCGGCGCCATTCCCATTCGCTTATAAACAACAATAGTTTTACCTACATGAATGGCATCCGTCAACATAGATGATAGCGCTGTTAGCAGGTGTATTTCGCAGATGTATGTGCAAATGTATGTAAAAGCGATTTTGCACGAACTAATGCGAACATACATATGTAAATGCATACATACATACATACTTATGTATAAACATAATTCAAAAAATATATGTACATACGTTGTACATATTTAAAAATGTTTTTTGCCCTAAAGTCTTTTAACAGTATGCTAAAACATCCTGGCTCCTCTGCTCCACATTGCATATATTACTATTGCCAATACTAGATTTTTATACTTGTTGAATTTTCAAAAGAATTCGGAAATGTGTTATTTCTTTGCCACCGATAGACACACACACACACGCGCGTACACACAAATGCACACATATACATACATACATACATATAATATATTTATATATACATATACACTCATGCAAACACACAGTGAACCGCCGCTCTCTTGTGCACTTGCTTTCGTGCTCTCTCACTCGTTTGAATTCACCTCAAATTGTTGATTCTTCCAACTTGTCAAACCGGCTGACAAAACGACCGAACGACCGAACGAGCGAGCGACCAACCGACCGACCGACGCGTCGGTCTATAGTATCGTTGTTGTATTGTTGTTGTAGTTTCTGGCGCTGTCGTTGTTTCGTGTCTGTCTGATATAAGTTTATATTGGTGGCGCCATTGCGACGACGCCGCCGCCGACATCGTTACTATTATTTCTTTTATTACGTTTACGTCAGTGGCGCCCACTGTGGCGCCTGTGCCTCATTGAGTCTCGTCTCGTCGCGTTGTTACCCTGCCTTTGCGTTTGCCTTTGCTTTTGCTTTTGCCTCTGGCTGGCACGCAAGCAAGTAAATTTCAATACTTATGTGAGTGTGTGTGTATGTATGCATATGAACATTTGTACGTATATACACACATATGTATGTACATATGTATATATGTATGTACAAGCATGCATACGTACGTGTGCGTGTGTGTGTTCGGCTGAGCGTGTAGTCGTGCCGTCAAGTCGGCGGCGCCACTGTTGTCGTCGCGATAAGGAGCACAAGAAATGCCAGCGAGCCAGTCAGCCAGCAACAAAATGGTCGTAGGGGCCACAGTTTTGTATTTGGGTTGTTAACTTGCAGCGGTCTCTGTCAGCGCCAGCGCCAGCGCCAGTCAGTGATGCTGCGCAGTCCGACACCGCCGCTGGGATCGGCATATTACTCATGCGCCTTCATTCGCTACTTGTGCGGCGCGTTTGTGCTTTTTGAAGCTCTGATAAGAGCTAATCACATACTCACATATGTATGTATGTATGTACATACATACATGTATGTATGTATGTATTCATGTACAAACAGTGTACATGCACATGTGGATGACATAATTTACATACATACATACATATGTATGTATGTATGTACATCATGCATCTATTTATAGATGAAAAATAAATATGTATACTTACATTAGTATCTATGTATGTATTTATTATACACACATACATATGTATGTGCATAGGTCAATGTGCGTACTACAGTGCATGTCTGTATGTACATACATAGGTGTACATATGTATGTATGTATGTACATATGTATGGTATGCCTTAATTTTAAGGTAGTAGGCACATTTGTGTGTATTCTAGAGTACCTGGCAGCGAACCGGAAGCTCTCTGGTAATTATGTATACATACATATACATATGTACATACATATACATATGTATGTATGTACATACATGTGTGTATGTACCTATGTGTGTAAATATGTATGTATGTATGTACAGGCAGAACGCTTAACCCCAGATAAGTTTTTCGTCTATTCATTTTTTTCAAGAAAGGGGGGGAGGTTTGTTAAAGGGAAATTTTGGGGGGGGGGGGGGATTTTTTTTTGGGGTGTTTTGTTTTTAATAGTATTTTTTTTTTTTTTTATAAAATATAAAAATTATAATTTTTTGTTTTGGGGGTTTGTTTTGTTTTGTTTTTTTTTTTTTTATTTTTGGTTTTTTTTTGTTTTAATTGTTAAAATTTATAAAGAGTGGTTGTTATATTTTTGTAGGTATAAAATAATGGTTTTTGGTGGGTTGTATTGTTTGGGGGGGGGGGGGGGGGGGGGGGTGGGGTGTGATTTTATTATTTTTTTTTTTTTTTTTTTTTTTTTTTTTTTTTTTTTTTTATTTTTATTATTTTTATAATATTTAAAATTATAAAAATATTTTTTATTTGGAATTTGTAATTTAGTTATTTAATTTATTTTTTTTTTATTTTTTTTTTTTTTATTGTGTGGGTATTTTAATGTATTTCGGGGGGGGTGGCTTTTAGTTACACTCGTTGACAAAATGAAAAAAAAGTAGATTAGATTTTTAGCAATGTCTGATTTGTAAACCGTTTAGCCTCTATTAAAGATTTAGGCTTAAAATTTTGAAAATTTATATATACATATACATATTTATGTAACTGTTTAATCAAGTGGATACTTGTTTTATAAAGTTTTAAGATGATTTTAGTTTAGATACGACTGTCACATGGTGAATTTACTATATCTTTTAGAGCATAAAGATATTATTCATTGGCTTATTGAACCTAAAGATCTCATAAATTAGACAAATTAAAATATTGAATTATCTTAAAAATTGAGCAGATTTGGGTCGGGAACAAGTATTTTGCAATCGATTAGGCGACATTTAAGCAGTCTTACCTGTTTTTTTTTTCAATTGTGTGTGTATGTTTTGTTTAAATTTGTTTCATTAAGTTTTCTTTTATTAATAACAAGTAAGACTGATCTGGTTGAGACTGCTCGACTAGGAGATACCCTGAACCCTGCGAGGATCCGATATTCAAATCACTACGCTTCTTTTATATGATACATATGTATGTATATATTGTACATACATTACAAAGAACACATACACACACATGCAAAGGCACGCGCTCTGCTAACTGCGCAGTTTACGCAGCGAAACAGGGAAATATTATGGTAAATTTTTTGTTGAATAAGTTTTCTTTTAGACGGACTTTCGTAATTAAACTTTTAGAGCGTAAAATTTACATTCATACGTACGTATTTCCAAAATCCAGAAATTACAAAATGTTTGTATTCATTACAAGAATATACACAGTAAATCTATTGCTATAACGTTACGCATAAAAAACGAAGAAAACAAAGAAAATGAATGGATAAAAATCGATCATTTAAGGAAATGGAATGAGTTATCGAAAAAAAAGATAATTTCGTACTGTGTATGGTATACACCAGAATACATTTAAAATTTCAAATCTCTAGCTTTTGTGGTTTACGAGATCGCTGCGTTGCCACGGACGGATGGACGGACTAACAGACGGACATGGCTGTATCGACTCAGCTCGTCGTCCTGATCAAGAATGTATATACTTTACGGGGTCTGCCACGCCTCCTTCTGCTTGTTACATACATTTGACATTTTAACAAATCCATTATACCCTAATTTCCCATTTTTAATGGGTTCAGGGTATAATAAAAAGAAAACTTTGAAGAACATTCTTCAGCTGAGTGCCTAGATTTTATCTGCCTAGATTTTATCTGCTTATTATATAGGCTAGATTTGGGTAACTAACAAAAACGACAAGACTGAATTAAAAAAACTCTCGCTTTGTCAAAGATCCCAAAGAGCTAAAACACACACCGAGCGACGTACAGTGAATTACAGCGAATATACAAATTAGACATATAAAACTAAGCATAAGCTAAATGGCTTAAGATAATATTTAACTATTTCCACAATATTCGGTAGCCCGAAAATTACCTGTTTTTTTTTTTACTTTGCAAATCAAACCAATATTAATTGAATTGTTTGTCCATTTCTTTTTGTTTTTTTGCAGAGTGCATATCAAAGCAATCGAAACACCACCAAAATCATATCATAGCTAAAAGTCTTTTGAGTGATACAAAGGAATTCGACTTTACCGCCAAGCCAAGCCTAGTCAACGTAAAATAATAATTATATGTATTTATGTACATATGCAATCTTATAAATATATCTTATATATGTTAACAGAACAGTTAGAACTGTAAGTAGAAGGAAGTTAGATTCAACCGAAATCATAACCCACCGCACATATCACAAAGCAATCGAAACGTCGACAAGTCGAGCCTTATGAGTGCGTCTTAATAAAGTTGATTAACTCAAATAATGCACATTCGATAATATCGATGTTACCAAAAGAATTGATGTCCCTCCATGATATTCCCAAGAGAAAAGAAAAAAGAACTATGGCGTTATGCGTCAAGAAACAATCCGGCTACGTGCGATGCGGATGGGATACCGATACCCATGCAGCAACAACAGCCGCTGCACCCTCCACATCAACGCCACCTTCACACTTGCGCCAGCTTCTGTTGCTGCTACACGGATCAGTCTTCACTGATGACGCGGCAGCTGAACAGCCCGCCACCACCACCGTACTGTTCAATACCCTGCTCCATAGACTGTTCAGGCTCCTATCGCCTCCTTCACTGTCAACAACAACAACATCAACAATACCAGCAACAGCAACAGCAACAAAAACTGAGGTATCACACAAATGCGGAAGAAGGAATTTCAGTGTCCGCCTCGGCGACCGACGAATCGGGCTATTCCTATATAAAAGATGGTTGCAGCTACGCAAGCTCTGGCGTAGACATATTGAACGACGAAAACGGGCTCTGTCCTGGGACGGCACCAATGTCGGTACCGGTGCCGGGTTGTTCCAATGCACATTCAACGACGGCCGCAGCGACCTTTGCAATGACAGCGGCGAACATGTTTCGCAACTGCTGTGGCGGCGGCAGCAGCGGTCCGACGACAGACTCCGGCAATGGGTTCTTTTCGAAAACGATCCCGGTCGGCAGCAGACGCCACAATCAGAGCCGACAGCGCACATCCTCATCCGCACCCACCTGCCCAATGCATACCCAGTCGCTAATGTTGCCCACAGCTGCAGCAGTGTCAATTCCAACGTCAGCTTTTCGCCAACGCCAAATCTTCAATGCGTTACTGAAAAAGCTCAAGAACAAACAGGTAACCGAGCTACTCCAGGCTGTAAAAAGTCGTGTAGACCCACCTCAGAAGGGCGACTCGCTGGCAGCCAATGGGGCCATCATATCAACCACACCGAGTTATCTTCAGTGCATTCTAATCAAGTGCACTTCGCCCTTCGACGCAGAGCAGCATCTGACCACGTGTCAGCTTTTTTTTTGGTTCGACCTCCGGGATGCCGGCGAGCTAAGGCGTCTGCCCACTTGCCCCAGTGCCCGGGATTACGTCTATATCTGCTGCAATCCACTGCACTGGTATCGGATAAACCATCCAATCGATTCAGGTAGGTCAATAGGTACGCCTATATAAATATGTACGGATTGTGTGCATTTAAAAATTGCTGAAATAAAATGATACATATATCACGAAACACAATGTTCTTTAAATACTAATAAGCCTGTATAATATAGTTTTCCCTGATTCACCATGGTTGATATTGAAATTTGCATCTAGCTCGAATATACAGAAATGTATATTATAATAATATAATTTCAACAGCAGTATAACAATATATTTCGAAGATTATACTGGATTTACAAAATGCTGAGATTCCTTGAGAATGTGGGGGCGTGGCAAATGACTGTATTAACTTAAACGCTTTTTGAAAAATGTGTACTGCGTGTATACCACCGCCAGATAGAAATAACTACGTTATTTTCATCTTGATTTATGCATGTCCTATAAACATGTCCTTTAATATTTGTCGTAAGTAATACCGTAGCACGTGCTATGCTCACACAGTTCATTTTTGTAACACAAACAGGAACCCTTTAATGTGAAAGTATTCGTGTCTTGAATAAAAATACAATGTATGTATATCCTAAGCAAGTATACATATGTATGTATGATGTATGCTAGCTCGACCGACACAACAGCCACGAAATTGTTTTGCGTAAATTTAGAATTTGGCTCCAGGCAATGCTGAAAGACTAAATTTTTCCGATTCATTGAAATCTTGTAATAAACTATTACGAATAGTTTTGATTAATATATAGTATAGTTTTGATTAATATCAATGCCAATATACATTGTTTTGTATAAGAGATAAAAAGTTTGTAATAGTTAGTCATAACATGACGGGTATTTACTAGACGGGCACTTCCCGACTTGAGTACTTTTACTTGTTATACCCTGAACCCATTGAAAATGGGAAATTAGGGTATAATGGTTTTGTTAAAATGTCAAATGTATGTATCAGGCAGAAGGGGGGACGTGGCAGACCCGACAAAGTATATATATTCTTGATCAGGAAGACAAGCTGAATAGATTTAGCCCTGTCTGTCCGTATGTATAAGAGCTTGAATTTGTTGTAGGTCCTTGTATAGCGCGCGCATATCAAGTTTGTTTTAAAAATCGATAATTTTTCCCGTTTTATTGTTATCGATTAAAACCCTTATCGAAATCATTATATCTCGTACATCTTTTGAGATAGTCTCCAAATTTTGTATTTAGGTTTATTTACATATATTTTATACAATTTTGATATTTGTTATAATTTGGACACCAGCTAGAAACAAATTTTTTTTTCTATAATTTAATTTTACACGCTTACATTTTTCTGCGTTAATAAATACAAAACTGAGTATGTTTTAAAACGCAGACCGGAGGGGATCAGGGGTTCTGCTAGTCGGGCACCACCAACTAGAGTTTTTTTTATTTGTTTTCCTTAATTGAACGCAAAACTTGACTATGCAATAATTTGTGCATATGGTTCCCTTTAACAAAATCAATTACAAAATTTTAAAAACTTATAAATATATAACTAATTTTTCAATATCTACTTTCCCGAGAAAAAAAATAAATCTAAAGTACCTTAAATATTAGAGACTATTAAAGTTATCATCAAAAGCTTGGTTAGTTGGATTACAGACAGATCGAGTTATTAAAAAATACAAACAGGCTAAAACCTAATGATAACCGGTTAGACTTTAATGTAGTTTTTGTATAAGTAGATTCGGAGGCATCTGCTTGTTGAAGATGATTTATTAGATTATTTTTTTGAGTTGTGTTAACTTTTTATTGTATTATTCATTCATTCCATTTCGTTGATGCAGTGGGTGCATATATATATATATATATGTATATATATATATATATGTATGTATGTAGAACATATATACATACACACATACATGTACATAAGTACATATGTATGTATGTATATCATCTTTGTAACATAAAACCAATTACTGTTAATAGCAAATACTTTTCGTTTCGAGCAACAACCGTTGTGCTTCTTCTTCCAATTGCCTTTAATGTGCATGTTAAAAAAAAGCGTGGACCTCCCTGATGCACGACGGCAAAGGTAAACAGGCTCTTGGAGGTATGGAAGAATGGATCGTGCTGTGTTTACCTGTTCGACTGTTCCGAGAGTCGCAGCAGCATCAGCATCAGCGCATTCGTTTGTGTTTCGTCTGTTGTCGGTGAATCAACTTCCCGATACCGAACGGGGACAGGTTTTTTTTAATGATGGCGCCGAGCACATTGAACAAGACGATAATGTTATTCCCTCCACATCAGCAAAAAAAAAAAAACAAAAAAAAAACGAACATGATTCCTGGAATTGTAGCGAAAACGACTGGACAAGAATCGGGATGTATTAAGGAATTTGTTTCTGTATACATACATATAAAGATCTCTGTTCCTTCGTCTTCACAAAAGAATTCTCATAAAATAAAAACTTATTTTGCGGCAATTCAAACATGGTAAATGTCCATGTTGCGTTCCTAATTATTTAAAGCCAAAAACAAATGCTCTATTCGCAGTTGTTTCAATTATTCTAGGACTCTTGTTTTCATACCAAAATAAATTATAAAAGGGCTCGACATAAATTATTTTTAATTTTTGAATCTAGATTTCTCACTTAAATAGTAAAGTCGTTAACAAAGAGAAATAATTTTTAACTTGGAAATTACTGGTGGGCAAACTCACTGTATGGTATACATTTTATTATGTATCCCATTTCTTTAACATTTATTAAAAACCGATATTGCGATCTGATTTTTTGATCTTGATTTTTAATTTAATTGTTTCGGTGTTTAGTATTCACACTAAAACAAGTAATCACATCCTTTTTTTATACCCTGAACCCATTGAAAATGGGAAATCAGGGAATAATATCTTTGTTCAAATGTCAAATGTATGTAACAGGCAGAAGGAGGCGTGGCAGACCCCATTAAGTATGGTATATATATTCTTGATCAGGGAGACGAGCTGAGTCGATATAGCCATGTCCGTCTATCCGTCCGTCCGTCCGCCCGTATGTGGGAACGCGTCGATCTCAGAATCTATTAGAGCTAGAGACTTGAAGAAGACTTTTTGCAGGTCCCTGTATAGCACGCGCAGGTCAAGTTTGTTTCAAAAAATCGATAACTATTCTCGTTTTAATAGTATCGATTAAAAACATTATCGAAATGCAGTTTTTAAACTATATCTCGTACATCTTTGGAGCTAGAGTCTTCAAATTTTGTATTTAGGTTCATTTATATTTTATACAGCTTTGATTTTTGTTATATTTTAAAAGCCGGCTCCATTTTGTTTTAGAACTTAATTTTACAAGTTTACATTTTTTTTGCTTTAATAAATACATAATTGAGTATATTTGAAAACGCAGATCAAATGGGATTCAGGGGATCTCCTAGTCCGACACTACCGACTAGAGTTTTCTTACTTGTTATAATTATTAATTGATATTCATTTATTGTAGGTCAACTTGGGCGATGGGGGGCTTCCATTAAATACCAAATATCCGCTTTCTTCCAGCACAAGTCACAAAAAGACCCTTCTCATTTATTACCTCAATTTCACCATGCGAAATAAGATTTAGAGACGGTTGTTGACGCTTCCTAGCGGATATCATATCATGTCATATCAGAATGTCCTATTCGCACCGAACCGTGTTAACTTACATATATACAAATGCATATCAATTAATATTGGGCTTAAGGGTATCTCCTAGCCGTTCAAACCCAAGCATTAGAGCACTATTACTGGTTCCTTCTTGTTTTGAGGGATCCTCCCATCAACCAAAAAACAAAAAGAAAACAAATATGTCGATATATGTATGTATGTATGTATGAAGGTAAAGTCACTTGATTATTATTTGATGGAGCTCGGTGGTCGCTTCGTTGGATACGCTGCGTAGCGTCATTGGGGCGATAAAGGCAACGTTGGAATTTTACTGCTCCCTTTGCTTTGACTCTGACGTTTTCATAAGGTTTTTAAGAATCTATCGATTCACGCGACGGCGGCGTCAGCGTGGCAGCAGCAGCACTACAGCAGCGGCCAAACGTAATCAGGTTAAACTGGTACTGGGGCTAACTAAGTCGACGGCGCCGTTGCCGCTGTCGCTGCCAATGCTTTTGCTGCTGCTGCTGCTGCTGCTGCTGTTGCCAGTACTGCTGACGTTTGCAGCGCCAGCTTCCTCCGCTCCCAGCGGTAAGCGCCGCACATCAAACGATTTGTGCGCCAATAAAATGTCCCCCAGTGCTGCTGGCTGATATGCAAACATTATTTATTTTATTTATTTATTTTTATTTCGCCGCGCTGATGTTTGGCCTGGCTGCGCTCAAGTTTGTTGCTGTTTTATACCCTGCACAAAGAAAATTCAAATGGCGTATATGTGTGTATATCTTTGCAGATAAATCAACAGAACAGAATGTACAGTGTAAACAATTGATATATATATATGTATATATATTCATATGTATAAGTTTAACGAAAACAAAGTTGAAACATAACTGTGAATGCAAATAAATAAATAAATTGAGTTGAAAAGTTGATTAAGTCAAGACCATTTTATAGATATATCAAATATAAAAAACATATCTATATATACATATGTACATACGTAATTTCAATTCGGATAATTTCTATATTATTTGAATGCGAATGCTTACGCTGCTAATCCAATCCCATTTACTGGGTATCTTTTGGTAGAACCCTCTTGAGCGCTTCTACTTGTTTTCTTTTCTGATATTGCCTCTTTTTTTGTGTCGGTCTCGCTTTGCTTTGGCTTTGTTGGATGTGTTGTATGTATGTGTATATATTCTCGAATACTAATATTGTACTATTTTTGTGAAGCATGATCTCATCGCACAGCTTGTCTTAAACACGCGCATTTCAACCCGTCGTAGTCTTGGGTAATTCTCCAAACTGCTTACATTTATGAATATACGAAAATCTTTTTATGTACTGGGCATTGAGAAAGCTAGACGAGCTGTATTTGCGATACCAAGAATCTGTCATCGGTTAGACGAGGCTCTAAATTCATCAATATAGAAATCAACTGAAGCTTTAACACGATTCTATGGCAAAATGGCTTAAAGCAAGCGCTTAGAGACGTCAATAACATCCTTGATTACTACGTTGTATCTCTGATAAGTCATAGCCTCTATGTTATAGATTGGTTTCAAGGAGCAGAGAAATGTTTAATCACAGTGAGTCAGAAGACTTTGGATTTGTATGTGCATACTCCCATAGTTGTATATCATATAGCTACTAGAGGAACAATTGAATTTTACTTAAAAGTTAAACAGATTTTCGAATAACACAACTCATTTCTATCGATAAAAATAAAATCTTGATTTCTGACTCGCAATGTCTCCCAGGAGTTTAACTTTTTTCGAGTTTAGATGTTATTTCTTGGCCTTTGGAATACACACATTTGATATATTTATTGTTTACTTCATTAAGATCTAGAACAAGCCTTATAAAATAATTCATTCATGTACATAAGTCATGGTATCTCAAAGTCGGACACTCCCCACTAGACTTTCTCATAACCTAACCGATTGTGGAAGCTGTATACAGCTGTTCCTTATCAGTATCAGCAGTTGAATTGGTATAGTCGAGTATTCTGCAAGATTTCTAATAAAGTGGTTGCTCCATTCACTGTTAAGTTGTACTATTTCACTGTATTATACTTGGGCTAAAAATCCAAAATGAGAAGGGCTTTTATACTGTACATTCATTAATTATGTACATATGTACATATGTATATATATATATATATATATATATATATATATATATATATATATATATATATATATATATATATATATATATATATATATATATATATATATATATATATATATATATATATATATATATATATATTATTATATGTATACATATAAATATAGCGAGTCAAAAGTTATTGTTATTGTCACCAAAGGCTATAAATTTTCATGATTTGGGATGTTTTGGGCCTAATTGAATGTCTTATGTGTACATAAAAAAACTTTTTAACCACTTATAAACTACTTACAGTAAGCAAATAAAGTTTACGTACACTTCCTACATGCATATTAATTGTTAAAAATACCCTTTATATTATATGAAAATTGATTAACTATGGTTAGTTTATAATTAAGGCAGGCATTTATTTACGCAGTAGGTGAAAAAAAGTTTGTATATAAAACTAAATTAATAATGGACTTGTTCTTAGAATAATCTATGTAAATATCTCTAACTGTTTCTATGTAGATTATGTAATGTCTTTGGTCAATTAAGTTTTACCTTCAAAATTCTAATTGAGGTAAAATTGATCATAAAACGTGAAAGTTAAATGTATTTTGAATTAAACTAAAGGATAACGCTCAAATGTATTTATCCAAAAAATAATACTAATTTCAGTCAGTATGTAAATATGTAGCTACGAGCAGGTACATTAACATACACACATACATATGTACATGTATATACGGTCAATATATAAAGGCTTTATGATTTACTTTTTTTTTGCACTTTCAGAGTCCGCACCCCCGCCGTATCAGCGATCAAAAATGCTGAGACTGAAAGATCAAGGTATGTTAATGGTTTTTTGGTGGCTATGGCACTGAACTGATCAGAAATCGGCAATTCTAGATACAGAGGAAAACACTCAAAACAACAACGAAAGCTCATCGATGACCGCGTGGGCCGTGCAGAGCAACAGCATCATCAAACAATCGGAGTCCCAGTTGTATGTGCCGAGTCTTGAGTCTTTTACCACTGATGGAAAAGGTGAGTTTACTTGTGGCCATACCGAAGTCGGAACGTGGCCTCTTCTTCTCTTTTTCTTATCTTCGGCGCTGCTTTATTAAGAATTCGGCTAAACAGCAAGCGCCTCTCGGCATTTGTAGAGTCATACATACATACATATGTATATGTATGTATACACACATATATGTGTGTGTATGTATGCATGCATTTGTAAGACATACATATATACACATGCATACATACTTGATTATATAGATATAAATATATACATACATACATGCGCGTACATATATATACTATGAGATGTGTGTGTGTGTATCTCTGTATTTGTGGTGTGAATGTGTGAGAGAGCGACGGCAGCAGTCGCGTGCGTGTGTTTGAGCACGCCGGCATGGGCCGAGCCAGGCAGTCAAGTTGTTCGTGGCGCCAGTTTGCCGCGTCAGGTCGTCACTTTCTATATTGATATTAACTTTTAAACGAAAACAGCAAAAACAACACGAAAATAAATAATGAGCGAAAAACAAATACAAACAGTGCGAGGCGAATGCGAAAAAGCGAGTCGGCGGCAAAGCTGTCGACGCTAACGTCGACTGCGACGGCAGCAGCAAAAATCTTTGGCGCTTGCTTACGAAAGCTTCATAGAGCAGCGCGGGCGCGGCTACGCAGTGGTTCAACTGTGGCTATGGCTGGTGGCTGCTGGCTGGTGGCTGGTTATCGCCTGTGCCAGCTACACAGAGGGTAGCGGGTGATCGGCGGTAGTGGCGTTATGACTATGATATCATTCATGGCGCTGCCGCCAACGCCGTCGTCGAACTGGACAATATTTATTTCTCTTTTCTTCTTTATGGTATTTTTATCGAATAAAAGCTTTTGCATTCGTTCGTGAGCCGTTAGCTTAGTATTGCTAAAAATAGCCAAAGCCTGCATTCAGCAGATTGAATCAATTTGGTCAATAGGCATAAGACTCTTTTTGCTTGTCAATACTTAATTAATTAAAATTAAAAAACTATGCGGTTTCTTGAATGCTTAATCATCATGTTGATCATTACATCTATGAACATACATATATATGTTGTAAATATATGTACATACAAATGAAAAAAATGAAATGGTGCAATGTCCACCTTGCTGTCCGTCCGTCCGTCCGTCCGTCCGTCTAACTGTATGAACACAAATCATTGTTAACAGAGAGTTCAAATTGGATATATATAGTATGTAGTTGCATTTACGTAGTTTACCTGATATACGTACATATAAAAAAAAACTAACTTCGACAGGGTTTTCATATAGAACTCCAAGTAACCTTTCTTTAAATTGATGGAAAATTGTGGCAAATTGGTCAAATCTTTAGCTGCCACTGATTTTGAGATGGTATGTATACATACATATGTATGTATGAATATTTAATCGCAATTTGCAAGATTATTTTTGTAAATGGGCTTGTACACTTAGTATACATGTATATGGATGTACATACATGTACTCATGTACATACATATGTACATATGTATTTAAGTCCAAAACAATCCACAACTAAGAGAAGTCTGCAATCTGTGATCAGAAAGGTATATAAAAGTGTATGTGTATGTCATTGTTACACTTTCACTGTAGTGGTTAGAGATATAGTGCATAGTTCTAATTCAATTGAAATTGTACTAATAATTAAAAGACGTTTGTTGACACCCATGTATGTATGTATGTATGTATGTATGTACATACAAATAAAGTATAACATATTTAAATAAAATTACGGACGATACGTTTTATTTTTTATTTTAATTTACTATTGTTATTTTTTTTTGTCGACTTCTTACATCAAACACTACTATTTCTGTGAACAACCGATTTTTAATGCATAAATAAATATGTGCATACATATCTTAAAATCGTCCAAAACTGATTAATTCTGGCCGAAAGTAAATGGATTGTTTCGCAATTCTGTTCTGTGCATTCTATTCTAAACAAAAGGTAGACATCATTTTCTTTTTAATGGAAAATTACCATTTCATTTGATTTAAATTTGGTGTAGAGCAGCACTACTATTTTCATGAGCACAGCTCTATGCATGTACATTTCTTTGTATGTACTCACGAAAATGCAAACTTGATAATTTCCACCGACCGTTTTATGCAGAGCTAGAAGAACTTATTAATGATTTTCAATATTAAGTCATCCTCAGATTAGTAGTCTCAAGTTGGACCTGGCCGAAGACTATTAACCCAAGTTATAAGCCAATAATAATAAGAACGAAAGAAAGATGTTGCCACCTCTGCATGCATTAAGACATACATTATAAAAAACATACGTATGTATACATATTGATGGTGTATGTGTGTGGGTATGTGTATGTGTATGTGTATGTGTACTTACAACACCGACATGTGTGGCCACTAACAAACTTACACTGCTCGCACACGCACGTATACATAACATACTCGTATGCATGTGTGTATGTATGTATGTACATAGATAGCATTTAAAACAATCTAAATTTAAAGATGATGTAGTAGCCAGTCGGTTCGCACTTCTGTTTGTAATTATGTAGTTATGTACAATTGTGTGCATACATACATACATACATACATACATACATACATAGATGCATATGTACAATACATAGCACATTGACTGAAAAATACAAAACAACAACGCCCAGGCGGCGCTAGAAATCCCAAAGAGTCAAAGACGAGAACAAAATTCCCCTCATCGATGGCGTGTGCCAGAGCAGGCGCCAAAGAAATGGCAAAATAGCAGAACTGCAAAGGCTATAAATTGTATACCCTGTATTAAATGCGTGTGCAGTGATTCACATTTTCAATTCTAAAAATTCAAAAATTCTAATAGCTTAATCAATTATTAAATTAACTAAGTAAATTTTAAATAAAGAGATTCACAAGCGAAATGTTTATGCAAATGTGATAAGCTTAGAGGAAGGGTATAGAAAAAACATAAATTATTCTTGCCTTTGTTTCGCAAGTTAAACCAAAAACTATATTGATTTGTTTCTTGGATTTCTCGTTTCCAATTTTTGTTATATTTTAGTATTCAGGTGCATAACTTACCTTTGATCTATTTCACGTTAGGAGAAGGCAGTTTCATTTATTTTCTTTTTGAGCCCATTGAAAATGGGAAATCAGGATATAATGTTTTTGGTGAAAATCTATGTAACAGGCAAAAGGATGCGTGACAGGCTCCATAAAGTATGTACATATGTATATTATTGATCAGGACGACGAGCTGAGTCGATCTAGCCATGTCCGCCTGTTCGTCTCTGTGTCTATTCGTGCCTATGAACGCAGCGATCTTGTAAACAACAAAAACTAGAAACTTCAAATTTTACATGTATATTCCTGTATAGAATACGCAGTACAAGTTTATTTTTTTTTTTTTTAACTTATCCAAAAAAAATTGATAACTGGATTTCCTTTTAGGGCGTAGCTTGAAGACCAAATGAGATGGAAACATCCAATTTACTATGTTTGTGTTTTTATCTTTCGGATTTTGGATACGTACCCTCTTCCACTTAAAATACGTATTTCAAATACTAGAGACTTGTGCTTAACAATTTTTTGTAATACACACACTTGGATGATATTATCACCTACTGAAAATTGAATTAGGAAAGTCTGTCTATACCAACAGTTATTCAACAATTAATTTCGAATATCAGCTCTGCGCAGGATTTAGGGTACATTCTAGTCGGACACTCCCCCTACAGCACTCTTACTTCTTTTTTTTTTTGGCAATTTGCCTTAGTCAAAGAATACTATTTAGTGTCATTAGCGAGTCAAGTCGACATTATCGACATTGCCGGAAGCAAAGCCAACCCGATTGTGTAAAAGTCGCAATACGTAATTTGCCCAATAACTGTGGACAGGACTAAACCTCTTTGCCATCCAGCAGTCTGTGAATATGCATAACCCAAATTATGTTTACATACTTCCGTGGATCCATGTATACCAACACTATTAAACTAGGAATTTGAAATTTTTAAACACATTCGTGTGTAGTATAAATTCTATTATACTTTTGGCACTCTTAGACGTACAGACTAGAGCCAGCAATCGGGAAAACATTTACCATATACATTTTACGAGCTAAACATCAAACTTTCATAACTAAGTTACCATTGATTTCAACTGTGGCCTAAAATTTGATATATGCACACTGTGACTGAAGGAATTTAAAAAAAATGTATTTTACAGCTGTAGATCTAGGATGGCCGATGGATCACTGCTGATCTCCTCTCCAGATAAACCTATGAAACTCATTTCTTTCTAGTTTAGGATTTTTAACGAGTATTGTGCTGTTGCTTGTGTCTGAATGCAATGAATTTACCTGGATTTAATATTTTATCTACTTAGACAAATTAAATGGTTCCATACGAGAATGCTTGACTTTCAAATACCCTGAAATAAAAAATTGATTTCTTGGGGCTCTCGAATTAATTGTGTGTAGTTCGGGTGGATGATATATAATATTGCTATAAAACTATTGCTCTTAAAACATACGGAAAAAGCTTAAATAACTTAAATTTGATATCGATGTTAAGCACTTTAAAGGCTATTGAAAAAGTAGGACATGGTCAAATATTGGTTCCAAGATCGACGGATGGTCATACATACGGACAGACAATGTTTAGAAATTCTGTTATATTTTTTTGGAATATATACTCGTATCAACAATCATGGTATGAAAATATATAGTATTAATATTTACGCATTTAGGAGTGTCAATCCAGACTCCCTCGTGAGATATACCAAAAATGATTTGACTGATTTGAGACCATGAACGAGTATTATGCTGTCGCTCGACTGCAACACTATTACTTATTATAATTTATATGCGCCATTAAATTTCCACTGAATTTCCATTTTCAATGATTTTCAGTGATATACATAATTTAATAGATAATAAGTCGATGACTGTTGCTGATGCACTGCTCTAATTCAATTTTAGATCACAGCGCGAATAATAATGCGTGGTGCCAGATTGCCTATTGGGAACTATCGCAGCGTGTTGGTGAGCTGTTCCATGCCAGGAAGTTGGCAGTTAATATCTACACAGATGGACCAGTGGACTGCGCCGGAGAGAGCATGTGCTTACGTGAATTGTGTGGGAAGCGAACACCACAGGATGCAGTTCAAGCCGCTCGCCAAAAGATCGGTCTGGGTAAGCTCGAACTGTGGACGCTTGGTTGAACGAATTTATTTTATTGTACATTTTGCGTTATAGGTGTTACTCTAAGTTTGGAGTGTGGGGACGTGTGGATCTACAATCGAAGTAATGTACCGATATTTGTGGACTCGCCAACGCTTGCCGAACGCTTAGACCGGGTTTGCAAAGTGATGCCTGGCTATTGTCTCAAGGCCTTTGAAACACACAGGTACAGTTGGATATATATATGTATGTTATATATTGTGTTTTTAACTCACCTTTATTCAGCAGGGCTCAATGGCTGGCTGGAAAGCAGATGCAGCAGAACCATTTAGGACCAATCGATCGGTTTAGTATGAAGATCAGTTTCGCCAAGGGCTGGGGTAACATGTATCGTCGACCGGATATTATGTGCTGTCCCTGCTGGCTAGAAGTTCACTTCAGCCATCTGCGGTGACATTGCCAGTTGCCGGCTGGTGGTTATTGCTTCGCGGCAGCAGCAGCAGTGTTACGTTTACCGGACTCAGTCACCACTAGCCCGGTGGACAGGAAGCCTTATGTGTACTACCGGTAGCAAGAGCAGCTTCAGTTAGTTTAAAGAAAACTCACGAGACTGGGTTAAGTAAACATGTACATTAAGAAGACAGGGCTAGCAGCAATTGGTACAAGGAGTTTGAAATTGCAGCAAACAGGCTAGCAAGCAACTAATCATAAGGCGCAACAATGGACTGCAAATTACATACTTTAAAAAGTTAAACTTAATTATGAAAAGTGTTTCAATTAACTGCTAAATGCCACATCGAAATTAACTTATGTATAAAGCATGCGCAGCGACGGAGCTAGGAGTGTTAAATTCAAATAGTTATTGATTGTTGAACATAGCAAAATTAAAATCCTGTGATTCACTCTATATGTACATTTACATATGTATTAAGTATGTATGAATGCAATAAGCAAAAATGTCAAGTGTATGTACAAACACTAAATACGTGTACATATCTTATTTTAAATTGTATATACATATGTACTTAACAAAGGTAGGCAAAGAAGCGGATGTAATCGATTTAGTAATGGCAGCACATACAACTTCTACCGTTTATGTCTTGAATGTTAAAAAGTCCCCACGAGAATCATGGTTAATAATTCACTAATTTTTAATTTTATTTTTTGGAGAGAACTTACAAAAGTACAAATTATGTTAGCCAGATTTTGTTTATATTAGAGAAATGGTTCAGTCTATTTAATCTTTGGCAGTTGGTATACATAGCTAGAAAATGTCATACTGAAAGGATTTGACATTTTTATTTAATGCGATTAGTAATTATTTAACTTTCGGCGAATTTTGTAATGATATAATTCGCGTTTTAGTTTTTTTTTATCCAGTCCGAACCCTACACTCAGTTGCCTTTCAATCTGACGGAAACGCAAATTTGAGCAAGTCGAAAGGTTTTGTACAATATAATAGCCAATAGAAATGTATAAAGTTGTTTGTTCCGGATTTTTCCTCATTGATGATGAATATTGCAAGGAAAGATGCTTAAATTCGATTACACCTCAGGGCCACTGTAAATAATGTTGCGGTACCATTTCCCCCTTCAAAACTATGAACCATCAGAAATTACCTACGCATACATACATACATATGTAAACATGTACATTTTAATTCCAAAAATTTATATTATAATAACTATACGCCCTTTTATGAAACCCATAAGTACGTACGTACGAGTACATAGTAAAAACTAATTATAAAAAACAGCTTGGACTTGGGTCATTTTGAATGTATGTACGTATGTATGTATGACTACAAATGTACATTCATACATTCATACATTCATACTTACGTACGTATGTATGCATGTATGTTTGTATATTCATGCTTACAGTATCTTCAAAATGATCAAATATTAATTGAGCGTTAATAGTTGTAGTTGTACTGTTAAGTTTTAAGAAATATTTTGTAATAAAATTTAAACTTATATACAGATTTTGATTTTTCACTGTCATCTTTGTATTTTGCTATCCACTCAATGTTACTCAATGCCATAATTAATATAAGAGTTTGTAATTCGTTTTATTTAAATGTATTATTTATATTATTTACTATTTCAATATTTAAGTGCTTGAAAGTACCCTTTTTAGCACAGTCACAAATATTAAAATTATGAAAAAAGATATTGTCTGTTCAATCTTACGGCCGGTCCATCAGCTATTCATTTGAAATATTTTACATGTATTTTTCTGTTCGGCTGTCAGCCCCCAATTAATGGGGGTATAACAAAAGTGGTATTTATTTAGGCTTGGAAAAGTAGCTTTCTTTAGTTTCTTTCTTTTCAAATCGTTTGGTAACAATACCGACATTTCTACTGGCTGAAAGTTACAAAGTTACATCGAAGTACAAAGTTACATCGAGTCGGCGGCTAATACTGTTAACAAACATATATTTATAAAAGTATTTGCATCCAACGTCACAAGTCTTAGCCAATAGTAGGAAATCTCATTCGAAGGAAAGTGAACAAAAACAGTGGAGTGTTTCAAGGATTTGTATTGACGATAACATTTTTTAGTCGCCATACATTATAAATAACTGTAAGACACTAAATTTAAAAATATCTAAATACTACTAAATACTAATGAATAAAAAAACATTTTCTTTGGGATGTTATACCTCCATTCAAATTTTATGAACCATCAGCTATTTGTACTTCAATCAAAGATAGTTCCGACAATAGGTATATTAATGTTATCGCTTCATGACTTAATGGTGGTACAGACTCGAGGGAAATATATACCATACATTATTTTAATTCATATAATATTCTGTATTTGCATTCCAAATTTAACAATGCATTGAAAGACAACTCCGAATTTTGCAGTCCCTGACCGCCTTTAAATACTTTTTTACGGTTGAATTAAATTTAATTAAAAACTAATACTTTTTGATTTGCTATATAATTTGGCGATTTTATCTGGAAAACTCTGGATTCAATTGATAAATATTCGCCGTTATAAACATTTATTCATTATTTTTTATCTAAACAGGTAAGAATGCTGCAGTCGCCGCTTCATTCACGATCCAAAAACACTTTTATTTTTTTTAGTAAAGGAGTCAGGAAGCAGTCTGTAGTCACTTAACTGTTCCATAGCCCTAGCTGAAAAACATTACAAGAAACTATATCTTCCGATTTGCCACACTGTCAACTGGTTATAAAACTGTAGAAGACATAGTATTACCTGATTTGCTACACCCCCAATGGGAGTTGACACATCCGACATATGCTTTTGATTTTGGGTTCAAATTCTAAAATCTAAATCTGTATGTACAATAGTATATTTAAAATTTTCCCGCCAGTTCAAGCTGACGAGAACGATAAGTAAGTGTAAAAAGTGTAAGTGTTAAATCAGTGAATAGTTTAGTTTTATTTTGAACGAAAAAACAGATTGTTTTCTTCTAAAAGTGCCCTCATTCGAAATTGAATATTTCTCTAATTTAAACTTTTTATGTTTCTCATTCCTTTATCCATAGATATTAAAAGTAATTGTTGAAGAACAAGCGGTAGTGACAGTCACATTAAGCCTCAACAAAGAAATGCAAACTTACTTGAATGATTCATTCCTCGTTTTTGCCAAAAATGAAAATACAGAAAATAGACATTTGCCAGGAATGATGATATCATGACAGACTTAAAGCTCAATTACGTCATTAATATTATCCAAGACACTTCCATCAAACAGAACTCTAGACACTCATCTCACCCAAACCCTCTTGCACAATCACTCACCTTTGATACTTTACATCCTTCCACATACAGACTTAAAAGAGCTCAGCTTGAACATCTACCAGACCGTACACTCCCTTTACCTAATCCACGCACACGCACATAACTCATACCTCAATATGATCCTTATTTATTAAGATAGCCCACACCAGTTACTCTCACATATTTTGTATCAATTCCACACACACACACACTGAATATTTGTCAATGTTTTGCCAAAAAGAGGTTTTAAAGTTTTTCGTAGAAAAATGAAACCCACATACAATAAATGATTGCCACAACAAAAAAAAAAAAAAAAGAAAATAGAACAGAAAACAGAAATTAGATGCAATTTACGAAAGCAACTATTGGCACTAAAGTTAAAAGGCGATACTCCACTACCGAACCATTTTAATTTATATGATACCCTTATAACTGCGTCGGTAGCCAAATTAGACGAAATCGACCAGATTTCTCATTTACTTTTAACTCTTCCACCGAGTTACAATGACAATAATTTAACAGTCGAACTTGTCGGAACTCGCCTCTTGATGAGGAAATTAAGTTTAAGTGTGTGCCAAAGTGTTACAGTCTGTTAACAATAAAGAACCCGACGGATAAGTCAATGCACGAACACGTAAAGAGGCCATTCAAAAAATGGAATGGAAAACTGGCTCATTTTAAGAAAGAAGCCTTTTTTTAAAGACTGGCAGGAAAAATTGCATTCATTGGCAGCAAAGTAAACAAAAATGTAACTGCCAAGCATGCGAAAGACCATCTCATAAAAGACATTACTTTCTTTTCCGACTATGAACATTTGGCATCACATGTGGCTATTGAAGTTGCAAAGTGTGGAGAATATATCCATGCTACAGCCAAAGGAGTGGTTAGCCTTAGCAGCTCCGAAAATCCGGAAAAATCTCACTGCAGCATGTGCTATATAGAAAGGTATTCCCCGCAACATAACAGCCATAAAAGACACCAAAAATGGTAGCTTGGTATTTATACAATTATACAATTTACATGGAATGGTAAAGTATACATGTCAAATATTTAAAGTTGTGCAGAGTATTCCTTGTGGCATGAAAGATTTGGCCAAAGAAATATGGGAAAATGTATAGATATTAAATGGAATAACTCGTTTGAATACATTAATCTTTTAAATAGTGTTGAGTTAAACAGTGAATTATGCGAGGCTTGTATGAATGGCAATCAGTTTCGAAAATTCTCAAACGTTTACAATTAATGAGAATATTCGAAGACCTGCATTTGTGATCCACTCAGGTGTGTGTGGTCCGATCACAGCCTCTACAATAGATAATGAAAACCCATATGTAGTTTTTATTGATCAGTACACACATTACTGTGTGAAATATTTAATGATTGTATAAATCGGATATATTTTTCGCTTTCCAAGACTTTATTGTGAATAGTGAGGCCTAATATACTACTAATTCACGAAAGTGAAATGAGAATATTGGTTTTGTGCTGACCGTCCGTATGAACGCCAACCCTCGAATTATAAAGTGTTAAGATTTTTCCGATAGTCAGAAAATCAGTTAGAAACTTAAAACACGACCCAAACGCTACCTTCTCTATTTTCCGATTTGCGACGCCTTAATTGGTATATAGGTATATATAGTTCTTAGCCAATCAATAGAGGAGGTCAACAGTAATTTAGTAGTTAAATTTGGAGTTTCTAACTCTAAAACTATAGAAGATACAGTTTTTTCTCATTTTCCAGGACCCAGAGAGCGTAGATATGTCCGCCATATCTTTGGGTTGTCAACCCGAGTATATATTCCAAATTTCAAGTCTCTAAAAATGCATTGGTCCGATTCGGGAAAATCTTGACACTGTACAGTAAGACGGTCATATGCGAGTATATATTCAAAATGCCTCTAACTGCAACATTTCATTTCATGAATGAGTATAAAAACAAAGTTGGCTTTCTTTTTAAATTCTTTTATTTCCAAATATATGAGGAATATTTTTGACCGCTTAATAAATATGTAATATACATATTATATTAATTTCAACAGATAAAACTATATTGGTTTTTGATTTTTATTAAAACAATTACAATGGTTCGATTATTCAATGTTGTAATCCTGGTCAAAGTCGTATTTATCTGTTTTCGACGATGACCCACTCAAAGTAAAGTTGTCCAAAACGTCGGTTATTTTTGAAATCTTTTTCTCGTTCCGTACAATTTGCTTCTTTTTCTTTTTTTGTAGCTCTTTAATGTTTTTGTTTAGGGATTGATTCTCTGAAAAAATGTAATTATTTTATTCAACAGCGACAGTAAAAAACTTCTTTAGAAATAAATACCCTCAAGCAGTAGCACAGGATCTGGCTTATCCTTTTTATCGTCGTCCAATTTTCTTTTACGACCTTTTAACGGTGTTTCAGTTTCAGTTATTACTGCAGAAGCCACCTCTGTATCTTCGCGCGGTACCCTTAACTCAAGTGGACCTGTGGATGTTATCTCCATAATATCATCCGACTTCTCATGACAGTGATTCAGTAATTCGGTCTCCATCGACTCAAAGTTGTCTACGTCGAATTCTCGCACCTCGGCGTGTACAATCGAAGCACTAACGTGCACATTCGGATTCACAATAACTTCAGGTGGTTGAGTACAGTATTTGATTTTTCCAGTGTTCCAATCGTTTAGGACGCTACGAGCAGCGGCCACAACATCTGGAACGCCCTTTTTTAAGAATTTTCCTGTGGGTTGTGCATTGACATTAAATTAAAAAAAAAAAACATTTGTAAAATATTATCCACATTCACGTACCCATTCTGGCTGCCTTTTTTGCGAAGAACTCCTCAAACGTGTCGTAGTTGGTAATATCGTACATTTTACAGAAGTACTCTTTGCTGGCTCTCTTCAGAACGCTCTCGGCTATGCTAAATGGATCTTTGATGTCACCCACACGTTGAGCGTTCTTTAACACAGCATGCGCATTTTGATTACCATCGCTGGCAATGCTTGTAAAAACGATTCCTGGGCAATCAATAAGCTTAATTTTTGAATCAAGTTCAACTTCTTGCATAGCCCTGTTAAAAAGAAGCCGTTGTTAGTAATGTCTTAATTGGCAATTCAGTTTTATATTAGTAATAATCTGTAACTCTGATGATCTTTGATTTAGAGACTCATTGAAGATGAACTGATAGTTTATTCTTAATGGTGTTGAGAATACTTACTTAGTGACCCCGGGAGTACTTCCAACCATGCACGAACGTCCTCGGGTTAGCGAGTTTATGATGGAACTCTTGCCCACATTGGGTATTCCAACAACTCCTACGCGAATCGACGTTTTGATGCCCTTATTTCGACAATAGTTAGCAAGCATAGACATAAGCAATTCTGCTCCAATGCAGACAGATCCCTGCATGGCTTTCTCGCTCTTCATGTCGCGCAGCTTTCGTCGTCCCAATTTTGATGCCTGATCTTGTGTGGAAGCTTTAAACGCAGTGACGGGTAAGCTACGCCGAAAGTACTTGATCCAATTATTAAGGTTTTCCCTTGGAACAAGGTCGGCTTTATTCAAAACGAGCACCAGCCGCTTATTTCCAGGGGCAGCGCGCACTGCTCGCTCAACTTCATTGCACCTTGTGCCAAGGGGATCGCGTGCATCGACCACCTCCAGTATAACGTCAGCATTCTCAATGACTTTGCGAAATTCTTTAAAGTACTGCTTCAACGACTGCTCCTTCGTGGCGGCATTCTTGTATATTTTCTCATTTAAATTACCATCAGCAGCGCTGCTTTCGTGCATGATGCCGTGCACAGTGCTTCGCATGTCGGCGTCTTCAACCATTGACTCTAGCGACTTGAATTTGTTTTTCTCGCGCTCAGCTTTAATCGTATCTCGCCGGGCTTGACGTTCAGTTTCCTGGCGTTGCTTTGCCTCCTCCACTTCTTTGAGTATATCATCTTTAAACGGGCATATGTTCGGTATCTGTATTAGTTTTTGCTTCTTGCTGCCCTTCTTGGTAGTCTTTTTGGCCTCCCGACGTTCCTTACGGTTGTGTTCGCGAACCTTTTTGTCAATTTTGTGCTTGAGCTTGCCAGTCAAACGCTTGGATTTTTTTGCTACAAATATGCATCTTATTAATATGTATTTTGATTTAACAAACCATATGTGCACCAACTTTTTAGTCGCTTAAGAGCCATTTCGAAATAATTGCCTGGGTCTTACTGCTGCATCCAAACACGTGAAAATAAATGTGCTTCTTCCTCACCCATATGGAATGGCCATTCACAAAACAAACTTGTTGATGATCAAACATTTTCCAACACTGCAAAAATAATTGTAGTGCTGCCAGATAATTTGGAGTCTAGTGATGTAATTATACAAATTATATGCTCAAAATGTTTATGAAATCCTCAATTTTGGCTGGACTACATTGTCTTAAGCAATGTACATTATCATCGAAAGGTGCGTTTATGCACACAAGTATTATTTTAAGAAAAGCGGAAGATCGCAAGGAAATGTTGGCATCGCTGCCGGCTAAAGACGAGGGCACCATTGGCGAGAAATCTGTCGACATCGACACGCTTTTCAACCGGTAAACGAAGACACAATTTATAAGTTAATCAAATCTCAAATCACATAAATAAATTAATGTTATATTTATGACAATAGACGGGCGAAATCCTTTCCCGATGCCACTACTGCCACGCAGCTCTTCAACGGCATACCCTTCAACGAATTGCCCATTTGTAATATACGCGTGTCCCCCAACAACACAATTATTTCAGTGACGGACTATAAGGGCGAGTTTCGAAATAACTTAATTCAATAAGACAACATAAAAATAACAAATGCATTACTTACTGATGTAGGTGTGCCACGACTTATACGATCTTGTGGCATTGAAGGATTTAAAAATACCAGAAAAGGAACGAATATAGCTGCACAGGCCACTGCTGTTACCATAAGCGCGGTTGGATTAATTCTTATTGATTGAATTTAATTCGTTGCTAATATAATTATTTATTATTTCAGAAAGCTGTTGAGCTTGGATGGAAAACAGTTCGAGTGAAAGTCCGTGGATTGGGACCCGGAAGAATGGTAAATAATTATAATTATATTTATGTATTTACTTATGTACTCATATACCTTATTATTCCAGTCGGCTATCAAGGGCTTGCAGATGGGCGGTTTAAATATTGTTTCCGTTACTGACAACACACCTGTATCCTGGAATCCTCCACGACCTCGCAAACAACGAAGTCTTTAATTGAATAGGGACGCCGCTTAAAGTGTACAATACAAATAGATTTAAATAAAACTATTATATATATCAGGTAAATGTCCGAATGAACACCAGATATGACAATTTAGAATTGGAAGATTTATAGTCTGGATTATATTTTCTTGTGCATGGGCATAGATGACCGTGTCCAGACCCAGTATTTGGCTTCACTCATGCTTAAAATATAATGACATTGACTCGTCTAAAAACTGACTAAGTTACTTTTGGAGCGTCTTGTATGGATGGTCAGGATGGTCAATTGCTCTATTCACATTAATGCCTTAAAGATACAACCATCAAAAGTAATTTTCAATGTATCTCCTAGTCAGCCATTTCTGGCTCCATCAATCTTAGTTGTTTCTTGTTACCTATGCATATATGTATGAATTTTGCATTGACCCCAAAAGTTAATGTGAGATTTTTAAGACTATTCGTGCGTGCATGCGTCCTTGGAATCAATTCTAATCTTTGCGCAATGAACATTTGTATACTTGTTTACGAAGTGAAAAGTATATTGATTGTGTGGAATGGTCGTGCTCGTATGAACGCAATGAATTTATCCGCTAGAGTCTTGAAATTATGAATATTTTTTCATTATGACTATACCTCGTCTGATAATTTTAAGATTAGGTAAATTTGGTAAAATTTAAATCTCACGGTTCTGCAGCGGCGCCCATCGGGGCTGTGGTAAATGGAGAAAAAATTAGATTTTGATGAGTTTTTACTGCAGATAGTCCACAAATCATTTAATCACGGCAATAAATACAAATAGCACATACAAATAAGTTTTTCAGATGGATCAGTGTTGACCTCGTTCACATTTATTGATCTATAGATCATATAGCCGGCCGATTCGAGCGTATCAAATCCGAATGTTGATATTTGAGCACATTTAGTTAAAAAAGATACACAACATATTGGTTAACTGTTCAGCTGTCTATTTGCAGCTGTGGCTCATATTATCGGATAATACAGGACATATAATAATATAAAATTATTGAGGTCCTCTTTCCAGGTGAAACTGTCCGTCTCAATGTGTTGTACTTTCCATATTATCGAAAGATTTTGAATATCTTTTGAAAATGATCAAATATATATATATATATATATAGCTTCCACGCAAGATCAGGCATCAAAATTGGGGACGAATTGAAGAGCGAGAAAGCCATGCAGGGATCTGTCTGCATTGGCGCAGAATTGCTTATGTCTATGCTTGCTAACTATTGTCGTAATAAGGGCATCAAAACGTCGATTCGCGTAGGAGTTGTTGGAATACCCAATGTGGGCAAGAGTTCCATCATAAACTCGCTAACCCGAGGAGGTTCGTGCATGGTTGGAAGTACTCCCGGGGTCACTAAGTTTTCTCAACACCATTAATTATATAAATATTACATATCGTGTACTCAAATTACTATCCATACTACTTTACTATTACGGTATCTACATTTGATTTGTACTTTGAACATAGTGCAAGTAATTAAAATCCTTTTTTGATTTGTGTCGATCACTTTGTCGATCAAGTGGCATCTACCGCTTTTACTCATTTCAAAATAGATATTGTACATATTTATTGCACGATCATTGAGATATGCATATTTTTAGAATTCTTAACATTTTTATCAATGTGTAATTAACTATTTGAAGCTTAAATTAAGTAAATCTATTACATTAGTAATATTTTTTAATGAATAATATTTAAATTGTGGATATATTCTAAGAAGTTTGTACAAGCTATTATAGCACAATATCCATAATACGATATTATGATTATGATAAGACCGCTTTTAATTAACCTACTTAACAATGTGTTTAAAGAACTTATGAAGCTATGAAAGGCATATTATTATATTGCATGGCCTTGTATGAATACATACAGCCGTTCAATCACCTACTAAATATATTTGGAATACAATGAGTTAAGTCATTAATTGTTCAATTGTTCAATTGTACACGTACTCTACGTTTGTATGTTAAAATGTTTGGCTGGAATGATTAACAAAATGGAATATAAACTGTATATATGTGAATGATTACACTTAAACAATTGACTTATTTGGTTCCACAAAAACACTTTCGGCTATCCAAATAATTGTCATGGCGCTGTTCTGAACTTTTTATAGTGCCAGCTCTTATAGCTCTTAAGTATTATATTTTGCATGGCTATACACATTGGACTCAATATGCAGCGTCTTCGTGTATTGATTAGATTTGAAGGCGGTTTTTTGTAATAGCAATTTTTAGGATCTTGATTCTCTAAGTTATCGTCAAGCAGTTGAAGGTTTGACAAATAACGCCGACTGTTTGATAATTTCCTCTGCAACATATTTTAAACGCAATGCCGTCAAAGCATTGTCATTTGGTTTTATGTTTGACTCGCAATTATGGCAACCACCGGCACCATAGGATGCATGAAAGTGCATATTGGATGGAATGCCTGAAAAGGTTGGACTTCTGCCTCCAAAAGGATATTGTGACGATTCGGTCTGCCTTTCATCACTGCTGTCATCTCGCTTGGGTATTACAGTTTCTTCGTAGTCCATAAATGTGGAGGCGCAGGAAGGTTGATATATAACGGCTGACGCGTGGCCAGAGCGACCAGAGTTCAATGGAGTTCCCTGTTCCCAAGTGTTGGAACGCGGATCGAAGACTTCTACTATTGACAAAAAGTTGTTGCCATCAAAACCGCCAATTGCGTACAGCTTGCCATCTAGTGTGGTGAGCGAAAGAGCACTTCGTGCGATTTGTATTGGAGCTACCATATCCCAAGTTTCGTTATCTGTATCATATCGCTCTACCGTAGCCAGTTGCCGAGTACCATCAAATCCACCCACGACGTAGATATACTGATTGATGGCGGCTACACCTGCAATGAAGGAATTTGAAATTGTAGAGTCGCAATTAATAATATCAGTGATATAGGAAATGTGATAAACTTATTATTATCAAACATTTGGGAAGAGACACACAAAAACAAACTTCTCAAACAAATAGGCGAATGACAATACAAACGAAATATAATTTATGTATAATTCAGTATTCACAGAATCTAGAAGAATCTTACTGTGTATATCAAATAGTTTGATTCGCATCAAGGCAAAGTTTATTTGTTTCTGAAATTGTAAAATCGACGGACAACCGATAAATTGGATCAATCGCAATAATGAATAAGTTTTAAGTCCTTTAAAATGTAAATCTATAATTAAATCCACAACTCCATGTATGAAGAAGCTAGTTGAAGCTGAAACTCAGCTAAATTGGCTACACTGATGACAACATATCTGAACAATGAGAACTCTGAAGAAACGAAGGTCAGTTTCAGTGATTGCTTTTGATGTCATACAGCTATATTTCACGCATTGTTTTAGCTAAACTACTGGGCGTGTTTTAATTAAAATAAGATTGCGGACATCCAAAACACCATTTCTTCCAGAGAATAGAGATCGCAAAAATAAATATTTTTCGTTTTATTATGATCTTACCTGCTCCACTGCGGCCAGTATTTAGGGAAGGTAAATAGCTCCACTCATTGTTTTCCGGATGATAACACTCTACACTGGCCAAACGTTCGTTGCCATCAAAGCCACCTATGGCGTAAAGCAGACGATTAACAACCACAACGCCAACGCCCAAACGCTTGGAATGCATAGGCTGGACGAGAGTCCATCGATCTTGGTCAGGATCATAGCTGGAACAAAAGAAAAACATTAGTTGTTACCTTGTGCATGCTATACGCTACCTACTATTCAACAGTATTGTGGTATTCCATTCCTGCAGATCCACCAACAGCATACATTAGCTCGTCCATGACTGCCACCCCGACACGATGACGCGGCACAGACATTGGTGAACAGGGCCGCCACGTTTCACTAATGGCACTATAGCGATCTACCCAGTCGGAATCGTATGAAGAACCAATGTTGTTATTTCTTCCGCCCACTGCATAGAATTTGCCTTTAAGAAATGCAGCGCCTAGACCGGAACGAGGGATGCGAAGATTTGGTAAAGTAGTCCAAGTCTTGTCGTCTACATTGTATGCTTCTAATATGTCCAAGGAATGACGGAAAAATCCGCCAGCGACGAATATCATACGCGTTGTGTTTGGCGTTCGTTCCTTCACGCCTGGACACTTGTGCAATGTTAGGTCTTTAAAGATCTTGGCTAGATATTCGCGGCAGGCAGGCACCTTACGGAGTACGTCACAGTTTTTCATCTGCTCCTTAAGGAAGTTGGGTGTTAGAAATTGGCATCGAACCGCGCCAAGAATATGTTCCATTTTGGAATGGCGATTGTCCTCGTCGTATTTCACCCATTTCAGGACAGCATTGTATACATCTCGTTCCTCCTGCACGTTCAACTCATCCCGCCTTATAAGGGCTATCAATTGATACGCGGACAGCTGCAGAAACTCTTCCTCCTGACACACCTAGGATTCGTACAAAATGTATGCAGGCTCAGTAATAGTTTAAACTACTTTACCACTCTTAACATACTTGCATAAAGTGCCGTTCGATAAAGTAGTTTGCTTTCTTCTGTAGCTCGCTACAGCTGTGTTGCTCGGCAAAATTGGCAATGCCGATAGCATTAGTTGGATCCAACTGACGCTCCAGAAATGCACAGCACGCATCAATAACATTTTGCACTTGAAACATTGTAGCAGCAGGCAAAAGTTGGCAGACAGTGACTTCTGTAACGCGTATTTGTCCAGTATACATAAAATAAAGAATGCGGGCCATTGCCGTCGGGCATACCTATGAAAAGAGACTGTGCTGTTCATCTATTATAGTTATAAGTTTTAGCTGTATAGCTAGACTCTACTTACCCCCTGAAGTTGCACGCGTGACATCTCAGACTCTTTCAGTCCGCCAGTAAACATGGCCTTGAAGTACGGAGATGCTGCAGAAAGAACTACCTTGTGCGCAGGAAAGAGTTCCTTTTTCACCTCAAGCACAACGTCTGTAAGCATCCCATGCGACCGCATCATGAACATCATTTTAAGCGCTTCCTTAGCGTAGTTCGACATGCAGAATGTCATGTCATCGTCTGTCGCATCGTGGTCGTCTATTGCATTCGCAGAGTCGAAACGACTGCATGGTGTTGAGAGGGAACAACTGTCAGAGTGTTCGTTCATCTCTATATCTGTAAGTAGAAAAGGTAGCTCGAAGCATCAGATCGTGTATCTCCCAGTAACTCTCTCGACTAGATCATTCTATATCGATGTGCCCCAGTCCAATATACAATATAATATGTAAGAAGTCTATATATTTGTTTTGACCAAATATAGATAACATGTAGAAGATCGCGTAAAGCTTATACAAATATTGCTAATCAGAAGATGGAAGCGTGGCCGACTCCGAAAACTATAAATATCCAGGATCAGGATCAACTGCTACGCTGATCTAACCATACGAATTTGACGATATTGGAGTAACAGACTTTTCATTTTTGCACGTGGGTCCTTCTGATAAAGAATTCCTGTTCAGTTCTTCAAGTATCTTCTAGGATTTCCAACTCTAGTATTTGTTGTTAATATGATACGACAAACCAAACAGGCAATGGATCAATATTTTTCAAAGTAGGCAAAAACGATCATGCTCAGCTTGTGTACGACTATAGTATACCCTGTATTGACAATCGTGGGTAGGTGATTCCACCCAACTCGCATTGGACAGTTGATTAAACCCGACTAGAACGTTCCTATTTGTCACTTTGTGAAGAGAGTATACAAATCGGATTTGTAGCAGCTCGACCGCGTTGTCGATCTAAAAAAATTTGGCGATAAGGCCAGTCAACACTACCAGGTGAGCACAAAGTCCAAACACTACACGAAAAAAATACCGAACAAAACTTTTGCTTTGTAGAATGGGTCGTTTTTTGTACTCGAAGACGTTTCATTGCGAGTTAAAATAATTTTTATCACTGCTAGACTCTAGATAGTAAGCTTCCATTATATTCATTTATCCTTTGTACACATTTAATTCACACTATGTATTCATATATCGGACATTGTTTTTAATTTAATTATATAACCATTTGTTCCAGAGGGCTGTTTCTTGGGTTCATAACTGCGGTTCATAGCTCCGTGCGCAGTAGGAAAATTCGAACTATTAACATACGAACTGAAAGAGATCAGCTTATTGAGCTAGCACCTTCGACATTGACTGATTGTGCGTACGCCGGAATCGAACTGAGCAAATTTCTGCAACGTCATCCTCTCACTACAAATCTACACAACTGGTAACAGGTAACAGGTAACAGGTAATGTGGGTTGTGCGTTACGGGATACGCTTACAAGATACCTTGTATCTGCTAACTTGTACATTTTGCCTTATATGTAACATATATAATAGTAATATTTAACTTTTTTTTAAATCATAGATTAGTCTGAAAAGATTGTAAAAGAAGAAATGCTTTAAAAAAACCCCATCTGACAGATTTTAATTCTCTTTTTATTTTTGCAAATTTAGAATGAGTATAGGGTATAAAATGTGCAAGCTTTTATAGAAAGTCAAATGCAATGTCATGATTCAAATACCAAAAATCAGCACTAAACTTAAATAGCAAAAAATGATCATCAATAGTGAGTCAACAAAATTTCAAACGCAGTTGACTTAACTTAAATCTGTTTAATGGCTGCTTGTAAGCTTGAGAAACAATTCTGAAAGCACCCAGAATGGGAAATATATAAATAAATTGTACAAACTAAAAAAAAATATTCCGTAGAGTTGTAAACTGTTTTTAGGTAGTTTTGGAAACTGCAATAGTTGTTTTCTAATATATGTTGATCATTATTTATTCTGATTGATCAAAATAAAGCAGAAAGTTCTTTTTTAATATTGCGCTTTTGTAGATCTTCAAAATCCTCTATAATTATTCCTTACTTAAATAATAATAATAATAAAATACAGAATAATTAGAAAATCATTGGAATTAAGTTTGCATTAAGTTTTTTTATATATATACTATATACATATGTATATGGATGGCATACTATAGGATTAGTTACGTGCCGGAAATTCATATACATATGTACATACATACATATATATGTATGTTTGATTTCAACACACACACACACTTACATACTAAAGTGACGTGCTGTTAGAATGAGTCTGCATATTATACGCCTATCTTGAGCGCGAGGAGTTCCCTTCGCGTTATCTCAATCAAGTGTGCGATAAACACACATACACACAGAGAGAATGAGAGAGAAATAGTGTCAAATCATGATGAGAAGGCACAAATGCACACATGTTCATTTGCATGCATACATGTGCGGTATTTACATACATACATGCATACGTATGCATAAACAAATGCTTGAGATAAAAATACTCAGTACACCTGAGAGCGAAACAACTTTTGTTATTATTACTGTAGACATTTTAATATGGAAATGCCCATATGAATGTACATTATAGATGTAATTGTCTGCATGCTTAGCCGCCAACAACTTGTTGATTATTTCAATCCGTAGGAATCTAATGTGGAGTCCATGAATTAGTGTAGTTGTCTGTATATGCGAACAATATTCGCGTATATTTATTTATTCCTAATCATGCTGCATATGTACATTCAAAGAAACTATTGCTATCACGTGTATAAAAATTGTTTAATTTTTTTATGTGTATCAAACAGCTGATAAATTAGCCAATACGTTGGTTATTTTTTGTCTCTTTATTTTCTATGATTAAATGCACATCAAAGCCTTTTAAATTGATTGAAAAGTGTTCAGATAATATATAACAGAAAATTATATACTCTTTTGTATTTAATTACTTTTTATTTATAAATAATAATACCGTTTGTTATTATTCGTTTGCAGCACTCACGACCACAACCTGACGCAACTCTCAACTAAAGCGTTTCAGAGTTACCATATAACCAAAAATACCATTATGGGTACTCCACGAATATTTAATTTAAATTAATGTATTTAAATCATAATGGTGAGTGATGTATCATATTTGTCGTCTACCTTATGTAAAAAAAAAACGAAATTTACTTTCAAAATATGCCTATGTATACATTTTCCATCTTTTATTGACATTAAAAATGCTTCAGATTAAATTGCGTTGTTTATTGCCATTCTCAGTATTTTTTTTGTACTAATCATGAGCCAATTCGTATTTTATAGAATTAGTCACATTTACTTTTTACTGTGAGCATTTCAATGTGCAAAATACTTGTTACCGTACAGAAATTGAAAATATTTGCATTGAAACATTAATTATGGCAGCATCGACTATACGAAAGCACAGCGCATCTGTGATATTTTTCCACGGCTCCGGTGATACCGGACCAAATCTAATAGAATGGGTCCGCTTCTTACTTGGCCGAGAATTTGACCTTCCGCATATAAAAATGATATATCCAACAGCTCCAACGCAAAAATATACACCATTAAGTGGACAGCTTTCCACAGTGTGGTTCGATCGACGATCTGTTAATATCGCAGCACAAGAGAGCAAAAAGAGCATGTCCCAATGTTACGATATTGTACATAAATTAATTCAGGATGAAGTAGACCTTGGCATACCGTTGAATCGGATAATTGTCGGTGGGTTTTCAATGGGTGGGGCTTTGGCTTTGCACACCTGTTACCACCTAAATACTGGTCTAGCAGGTGTATTTGCTCACTCATCTTTCCTTAATCGTAAATCCGTGGTCTACGAATCTCTGGAAAGCCAAAAGTCACCAAAAAGCACACTGCCTGAACTTCGTATGTTCCACGGAGAGCGCGATACATTGGTTCCTCTGGAATGGGGGCTAGAGACATTTGAATCCCTACAAAAATTGGGCATAACAGGCACTTTTATACCTTTAAAGAACACACTACACGAACTAAAAAGAAGCTCACTTCTCGATTTACAAGACTGGATAGCTAAGAAGCTTCCGCCTTTAAATACGGACATTTCCAATAAACTTTGATGAAATGTGGTATCCATTTTGATTCATCTTTAATAAATGCTGTGAAATGGTTCTGAAAAGAAAAATGTTTTAATTCTCATATTCTAAATTTGTGTGTTTGGAATGCTTCCGTTGCAATTGGTGGAAGCACACAGACAAGGTTTTCCATTGCACATTCCATTGTAATAATCTCCCCCAGCATAATGAAAACATAATTCTTCATTGGCACATATATCACGTTTAGCAAAGATCCCTACAACATATTTAAACAAATATTAAAAAACCTATTTAAAAAGCCGGCTAGACAGACAAATCGCTTACCAATTTTTGGTATGGGACAGTTGGTTCGCACGGGAATAATCTCGCAGTTAGGTTGACAACTATGGTTTAGATAACGAGCGATGTTTCCACGTTTAGATGGATCCACAATCGTAAGTAATCGTGCTTTTTGCTCTAAATAAGAAGTTTGTGTCTTACAATGCTCATAGAGACATAAAATGTAGTTCATTTCACAATTCTCATCAACAAGTTTGATGCGCCTGTGAGCCTCTGACAGAGTTAAAAGCTCGCCCGCATATTCACAGATAAACGCCCCACTAGGAATATTCGCAGCAGTACGTAATCCCTTAGATTTATATAATGGCGATTCAAAAACTTCTAGTTTTTGTCGGGGTCCGTGCTGGACTCGACGATTTAGGCATTGGTTAATCTGGCATTCACAAAGCTCATTGCACTCAATGATTGATCGAAATTGTTGATCCTCACTTGGCATAACAACCAATTCACCCTTCACACGCATGTATTTAAGTCCGCCCTTGTGACAAAATTCAATGTTATTGCAGCAATTTTTGGTATTTGAGCATTTACATGATAGTGTCAGCTGAGAATTGTAGTCATCCTGTAGGTGCCTGAACTCTGGACTGCCGTCATCTGGCATGAGGACATTTTCCAATATATATTCCACATTATCCAAATGCTCGTAATAATCTTCAATTGCAATTAATGCTGCCATCTTTTCATCTGTTGAATTTGAGTTTAGTTTTATTTGCAATATATCAAATACTTGGTTGCTTTCAAGATATCGATGTATCGATTACACATACATATGTATACAAATATATATATCGATGTATTAAAAAGTAGTAAATACCCTCAGAAAATATAACTGAATTAAAGGAGTTTAATTCAATTCCAGACACATTTTTTTATTAACCTTGGATGTATGAGAACAATTTATTATTTATGAGTTCGGATATCATTTTCACAGCAATCATATATAGGAGTTAATCAGATAGATACCCTGTACCTCCTTTAAAATTACTTGTTATGATTTCTGTGTCCTCTATAAGGAATAGCCGACAAGCAGATACCCTGCTTGATATGTTTAAATAAACATTTTCAATGTTTAAATAACCATTTTCATTTTGTTGAAGAAAGTTATTGCTGTAAGAACAATTTATTTCAAATGTAACCAAACATGTGCACAGACAAATTTGATCCTAATCAAGAATTTAAAAACATTTTTTACTGAAACGGATTTTAAGTAGAGCATAAAACTCAGTAACATTCTAAAATACAAAATATTTAACAGTCGCTAAGGATACAACAAAACTTCAATTACGATTAAGTATTTACGAAATGCGTGGAAAATGTCTGTGAATGTTCTTTAAAATGACATGATTAAGGAGTATAAATACCGTTAATTTTGTTTCAACGTAGTATGTATCCATCCAAGAGTACAAATATCCAATCCAATCCAATAAAATCGATAATAAAAATAACCTGTTTGTGGCCATCGACTTGTTCAACTTCTACCAGGCATACATGAAACAGTAGCTGCCGGCATACAGCTACATACAAACAAGGCTCAAAACATAAACATTCCATTGCCGTTCCATTGTTCAATGATTCCACCATTTTCATAACATTCGCAGGCGCAGCACTTACCACACACATATACAGAAACATACGTGTGTGTGTTCATGCACAGACACACTTACAACTACGCTGTGTTGGACTCCTTCGTCCATGCAAATTACACTATCCAACAGAACTTGCGAATGAAGTATGTGAAACCTAAAAAATAAATATTTTATGATCAGTCATATACCGTCTTTTGGTAACCGCAAAACATTAATTTGAATATATATTTCAAATTTCAAATCCAATGTTGCTGAAAAAATGACTTGATTTTTTATTTTATGTGAAACCCACAACATTTTGAGTTTTAAGAATTTATATCACTAACCATACATGTATGGTTAATGGTTATATTATAACCATCCGATAGTTTAAAAATAAAAAATTATATTAAACCTTGAAATTAATTATTAACGGAAAGTTGTAACATTTAAAGTATTTTTAAATATATTTTTTTATTGTAATAAATACTAAATTCTCACATATTTGAGCAAATCGCTATTAGAATACAAATATTTGGTCACAGAGAATCAAAATTTATTTTTAGATTTCTACCATTTGTAGAAAGCGTGGTGGTGGTGGCGGTGGTGGTTGTAGTGGTGATGGTCTAAATGGTACATAAATTTGTTTACCACAATTGTTCTTTCAAGTTTCAAACCTACATTCTAGTGAGCGTTCTTTGTTTCATTTCAAACAGTCTGGTAACACTTTGACTGAAACCACGAGCTGTGTTTATTTTTCTAAAAAGCAAATACAATCCACACCAAGCTCATTGTACCAAACAATTGTAGATATTGGTACTTTTTGTTTGTTTGTTATCTTAATTTTAATGATCTTTATATCCATGTATTAATATATATGTAGGTATATAACAGGCCGAAAGGACGAGTTTCACTTTGCTGTTGATGCTAAGGAAGTGTATAAATAAATAAATATACACATGTGCATAAATATACACATACATGTACAGTCAAAATACAAAAACAAAACAAATTCTCATTCTCTTCCTCATTTCTCTGAGTAACTCAAAAGTGGTGTAGCACGATTCAACCTTTTATTATTATACCATGCCTTAGATCAGTAAACCGTACTTACATATGCGAATATATATATGTATGCATACATGTATATGTATGTACATTGTATATATGTGACTAAGTATACACACCGCCTCTCTCACAAAACGCCGAGTAGCAGAGTACCGACAGTTTTCGTTTTCAGTGTCTCCACATCCTCAGGCGTGGTGCGTTGTGTGTTGTTGCGAGAGTGCACAAATTCGAAATATACACGTTCTACGTTTCATGTTTGTTCGTTCGAAGAGTTTTTGTCGAATAAACCCAGCAGCTAATTTAATTACACTTCAATTAAGATTAAAAAAATAACTCAAGATGTGCAAATGCTTAGCCGGAAACGTTGCATGCTGGTAAGTTTCATTTAATACAAATGTTTTGCAATTGCTTTGTATTTGTATGTGTGTATGTGTGTATGTGCGTGCATGAATAAAATAAATTTACGTACTTATATGTATATTTGTATGTAATGCGATATTCAAGAGCACACACTCATGCATACATGCATAATACACACATACATATAGAGATGCAAATACATCATACAAGCATACATAAATTTAAGTGTTGTAAAATGAATTTGAAATTTTGTGATCGTAGTTAGTTAGTATTACGTTTTATGATATTGTCGAACATTAAGAAATTGGTTTAATTGGATTAAATATCTCTTTACGTCTGCAGATATATGTATCTACATATGTACATATGTCTGTATGCATGCAAGTTCATCTAAATATACAGAAGTGAGATAAGAAAACTGAACGGAGATGTTTTTGTAGCAAAGCTTTTGCTTGTGATTATGCTACAATATTTACCAGGAGCAACACTACCTACATCCAATATACATATTTACATATACAATAAAAAAAAAACGGTTAAATAGTAAGACAGGTGTGTTGCATGTAATAATAAGAATAAAGAATAATATGAATATTTGTACCCTGCATTTTTTAAGGAAAAGGAACGTTATATGCTAAAATATGTAAATTTTGAAACTGTATATATGTATGTGTGTACATATATACTATTTACTAATTTAAAGACTTTAAATTTAAAATATAGATTCGTATAGACCAGCGTCATATAAGAATATCATGGTTCTGTCTTCACCCATCGGTGGGAATGATAAATGGAGGGAAGCTGAGCATACTCATATTGATCAAGAACATATTAGAGCGCCAAAAAGTAAAAAAATATACCATCCCACAGTATTGGAGTTGGGACTCTCCACAGAAGGATATATTATATAGTCTGTCCATTAGGGTGCGAAACTATTCCTTAAAAAACATAATTTCTGTTGTACTCGTTTTCATACCCTGAACCCATTGAAAATGGGAAAACAGGGTATAATGATTTAGTTAAAGTTTTTGACTAATATGCTTTTTGATTGTGAAGGTGCGAGTTCGAATAATGCGGAAACATGTACATATTTTTATGGACAATTTAATAAATACATAATTGCGTATATTTGAAAAGCGCAGAGCTGGGGTTCAGGTATCTTTTAGTCGGGAACCCCGACTAGTGTTCTTACTTGTTGCAAAATTGTTTTTTCTTTCCACATTATATTAACTTTTTTCTAAAGTTAGCAAAATAATGGTTTAGTTGATGCTTAATATCCCGTTGGCATTTGTAAACTTAATTACTCGTTTATTTTATGAGTATAAATAGCAAAGTTACTTTTTTAACAATCGCTAGCTACAAAAGCTTTTTGAGATAAGCCAATGTTGCATACTACTCTAACCTGAGATGGGAACCCAAAACCGCGTGCTTTATTTAATTTAAATAGAAAAAAATTATTCATCGCGCAGAAGAAATTCCTAATCACGTTTCATGACAATATAACATTATTGTAGAAATGTAAATATGTACAAACTACATACATATATTACATATACTAATTGTCAGAGCGCTGTCACCCTCCTTTGCGACAGCTATACTTACATATACATACATATGTACATATGTATGTATTTACATACATGCACACATACACTTTTTCATATTTTTTGTATCTCTATTACAAATGCGTATTCGGTTGGCTCCGGTTTGTCTCGGCTCCACTCAGGCGAGACAGCATAATGATGTTTTACTATTTGTGCTACTATCGTGGTAGCGCACACCCAGGATAATATTTAGTTGGCCGACAGCTGGGCGCCAATTTGACATTTTTATGCATAAGCACCCAGGAAGGAAATAACAAGCTTGCGTGCTCAAGGGTAGAATTTTGTTCATTTTATTTCTAGTTTAATGTCATACATTTTTGCTGCCACAAAATGCGTAAGCTATGGAAACCGCCATCTATGACCCTATAAAGTAGATACATACAGATGTACATATATTACTTATCAGGATCAGAAGTCGTCAAGGCGTGTCCAGTATACTGTCACTGTTAAAATAATGCTTCGTTTTAAAGGATTATTTTACAAAACTGAGCTACTATAATTTTGTATCAATATGTTTGTTCGTATATACATATGAGAATAATTAAATTTTACATACATTCAACTCTATGGACTTCATTATTAGCCCCCTTAAGGTATATTACCACGAGAATCTAACCAACGCTTGCAAAATGTCATTTAAAAAAGTTATCAATAACGATTTTTGCGCTTATTATAAAACGCCTTTAGAAAAAACTGTTTGTTATTTAGGTATAATATTTGATCATTCTGATAATGTGTCTTAGAGACGACGATGTTTAGTATAAATATGTGTACTCTAAAATTAGTTTAGTTACCTATTATATTGCTTTTCCTAGTTAAATTTAATGTTTTTCCGTCATCCGTGTGAATAGTATTATACATTGATTTTTGTCTTAGGCTAATTGACAAGAAGTTAGTGTGATTTTATTGGTAGTTCCGACTAACAAGCAAAACTTGCATGATTCTCACACACACAAAAAATGTGCATAGTGAGTGTATGAGCTGCAATGAATTGTGTTGCACTGATTGTCGCTCCAAAGAGCGACGAATGTTTTTTATAATTCTTACATAGTTTCTTAATCTGAAGAGTGGGATTTCAAGCTTTTAATAAGGTTTAATCATTAATTTATCTCACTTCGATCTGGAAAAAATAATAATTTGATTATTTTATGAATATACTTTATATGGTGGGTCTGTCTAGCGCTCTGATAATTCGCTCAATTGGTATTCGGGGCAATGGCCTTGCATCAATAATGGGCTTTGCAGATAATTTCTTTAAGAAAATACAGTCGAGTCCCGATAGTTCGAATTGGCAAGGGGATCAGGTTTTTTCAAGGGGATAGATTTTGTTTCGATTTATCGCGATTATCGATTTAGCGGGGTACAAATTATCGTGACTCGACTGTAATTAGGTAATTGGAATTACTACGGAAATACGAATGTATCTAAAAAATTGCATATAGAACAGAAGAATATAAATATATTTAAAAAATCATTAAACTTAATTCCGAGCTTGTAGTATTCATTCAGGGACAAAGAATCGGCATAGTTCGATGACTTAATCCAGAATTGACCTAATGCAAAAACATATAACTATAAATTGAAACAAAGATTTAAGATGATGATTTGATTTTAACTGTTTTATATTTAACAAACATTTATTATATTCTCCAAATCGGAAGTAATAGAGATTGTAGCCTGGTATATTTACTAAGGACTAATCAATTTTTTCAAAACTTTTAGCTGCTTCAGCTGCGCACTTAGTATGCTGCTGTCGATAATCAGTGCATTCTTTGTGGTCTTTGTTATTGTTGGATTACTGGTGTATTTCTTTTACTACCATGAGCAAGATGACCACGATGTCAACAAAATTAAAAATGACATTCAGGATGGTTTTAAAAATACGTACGATAAAATCAAAAATGGGTTAAATCCATAATTTAAGAGGTATTTATTTATCATACAATTTTAATTATTTTATTTCACAACTAACTGGAAATTCTTTTACTTCTAGTGCCAATCAACTTTAAAAACAAGCCTTTTATAAACTAGCTTATACGGAATTTGTTTCCTTTTAAACAGACCACCACAATGAACTAAAATCGCAGTCCAAACACAACAAAACGAATCGATTGATGCATTTTTTTTGCTTTGAAGTCGTCGATAACAAACAAATATGACTTATAAGCTTTGATAAATATTTATAAAAAAGATATGAGAAACTCTAATAATTTATTTATTCCATTTCACGTCTATATACAATAAAAACATTTACAATATGTAATAAATTATTCTGTTTTTTGATCTAACTAAATTCTTTTTATATATATGTATCATGTCGTCTTCAAATTTACAACTTTTTGTACTAATTATTAACACAATATAAAATGATCTTAAAAAGCTGTTTGAGTTAAGCTCTGAAATTAGTTAAGTGTATATGATCGACGTCTAATAATAGATGCGTATAAGGTATCAGCTATCATCGTCTATACAAGGTGATTTAAATTCTCCGGTTGCAGTTTCATTTTTGCTAAAGTGACCTACTTTTATATTCGTCCACTAAGTGAAAAGAGTATATTCGTTTTATGCAACGTCTGCCGCGCTATCCGTCCGCTTGCGTGTCTATTTGTATGAACTGGAATCCTTTAGCGGCTATTTAGCTTGTATACCTGAAATTTAGGACATATCTTGGTTGGTGTCCTCAGTTTATAAAAAGTTAACATCTTTTGGATAGTTTATATTTTGAAACGCTTTTTGGCTTAGCGAATTTGAAGTACGAGTTCATGTATACAAGCCAAGCCTTTAATATATGGTTAATATATAGATGGTGGATAAATTTGTTTTACAGCTAGAAACTCAAAATTGGTCAGATTGAAAATGGGAAATCAGGCTATAATGTTTTTGTGAAAATGTATGTAACAGGCAGAAGGAGGCGTGGCAGACCCCATAAAGTATATATATTCTTGATCAGCTCGACAAGCTGAGTTGATGTAGCCATGTCCGTCTGTCCGTCCGTCCGTCCGTGTGAACGCAGCGATCTCGCAAACCACAAAAGCTAGAGATCTGAAATTTGAAATGTATACTCGTGTCTACCCTACGCAGTACGAGTTCATCATTTTTTTTCGACAACTCATCCCATTTCTTTATTATCGATAAAAATCGATAATTTTTCTTCGTTTTTGAATACCGTTAGAGCTATAGATGTCAAATTTACTGTGTATATCCGTGTCATAAATACAAACATTTTGCAATTTTTGGATTTTGGATACCACGCCCCCTTCCCCCAAATATGAAAAAAACGTATTTCAAATACTAGAGACTTGTGCTTTGTCAAATACATACATATGAATGTCATTAGTACGCTGTAAAAGTTTGATTACGAAAGTCTATCTGGAAGAAAACTAATTCAACAAATAAGTTTCCATAATATAGCCCATTCTGCAGCCCAAGCGCAGGACAAGCGCAGTCGCTGAGTAAACTGCGCAGTAGCAGAGAAAGTGCTTGTGCGTGCGCGTGCATGTGTGTGCATGTGTGTGTGTGTGAGTGTATGTGTTGTTTGTATATATGTATATATAAAAGAAGCGTAAAATGAATTGAATATCGCATCTTCCCAGGGTTCAGGGTATCTCTTAGTCGAGCAGTCTCGACTAGAGCACTCTTACTTGTTTTTAAATTAACCTTCTTGTTTTTTGACTGTGATTTTGGTTGCATCCGACTGCAACGGACTTACTTGTTAACATCAAAGATTTCAGAGCCGACAACTTCATAGTCTATGTAGTTGACAAATTGATTGTAATACAATATATAATAAAGAATTTGATAGAAAAGTTACATATGGTATTTATTTTTGTTTAACTCAAACATTTTGTGTATTAAATGTAAATATAAATATTTATTTACAATTTCCCAAGGTATAGAGTGTAAAATAAATCGGTGCTTCTGTTATATATGTTCTTAGAATGCATATGTATACAATATTCTTACAGAGAGTATATTTGCCTAGAACTTATTTGTAAATCTATAATATATGTACATGAACTTGAACTGATTGTGGTCATTTTATCATCTTTATTATATCAATATGGCAGTTATTACTTAAGTATTTGATGTTTGCGACGATTGCTTGGGGACTTAAACTTTAACGTAATCACGAAGTAATCACGAACCAGGTATAAATTATTCAAATAAATGTAAATATGTGAGTGTGGTCCGGGAACTCTGGTCGCATTGTACATAAATATTACTTATATTTATTCATTTGTTTTAAGTATAATTTACAATATATTTAGGGTACTTTCAAAGTGAGTATAGTTCTTTCTTGACGATCCTTGACTGATTCATGTGTTACATTATGCTTATTTTTTTCTCCAGTTTTAATATTTTTTATATTAGTTCATTAAATTATTAAATTCTATTTGCACTTTAAGAACTGTGGAGTAATGAACAATTTTGGCTGATGAAATCCTTAACCTATCATTCGCTCATTAAATAAATATGCAAATACAAATGTTTACATCTGGACTGGACATATGAAGCAAGGCTGGAAGAAAGGAGATTTTTGTGCTTATATGTTTTCAATATTGAAGCCTTGATCTGTAGAGGAAAGCAAAAGTAAACTAATTAGTTTATATAGTGGCAGATAAAGATTTATAGATTTCAGGACGGTTACTTGAGACGAGTCTCTTGGCTGTCAATTTTATGGGAACAAAAATAAGCGAAAACTACTGTAAATTAAAATATAATAACTGCCTAAAGTATTCATTTATATAATCTTTTCAAATCGAAACAAATTAACAAAAATTCATTATAGCTTACAAACTGTATTTGACATTTGAATGGATAAGGATGATTTGACAACTCATGAAAATTGAAATTAAAAACAAATGTTTTATTTAATTTGATAGTTTAGTTGATTATTGATTCTGTTGTGTAAGAGAAAAACACAATAAGAGTCCTCGGCAGATGTTTGATGCGTGTAAGTAGACTAATATACCCCCGACCCATTTTGGTAGGATATAGATAGGAACACAATTATTAAATGAAATAAACTAGATATAAGTTGTGGAAATTAAATATAGTAGGAGTAATCTGCACAACAATAACTTCAATTTGAACTCTGCTCCAAAATAGCACTGCAGCATTAAATAAGAAACTGAAAATATGTTAAGTTAATGAATGTGAAAAGTAGGTGAAAAGCAACTTGTGGTTTCTTACTTACTACAACTAATAATAAAGAGTCGTTAATCGATACAATTCGAGTATTTATTGGATGCCTTTCGCAAAGTAAAAACTATTTAATAATCCTTAATATCAACAGGTCTGCACGCCCTTATTCATATGCAATATATTCATAGATATGTACAATTCGATACAATTTGTGAGTTGAGCATTTGGGCTCGTTGTGTATACAAGTGTCTTGCGATAAATCGTGTAATTTGTCGCTTCAAAGATTAAAAGCCTTAGAGGCTATCACATATATATATATATGTTATATATGAAAATGATAATGATGTTTACGAATACTGCGGAGACTCTCCACCCGATGGTATTTTCTTAACGCGGCTCACATCGTCATAGGCAATTGAGAAAACACTTTTCTTTTCGGCTATAGGATTTCTACGTCCCATACTATTCATTAGTGAGTTCATGGCGATGCCCGAGTCGTGGTCATCCTCGAGAGTTGATGCATTCAGCTGCTTTTGTGCATGAGATGGCAGATGTGCGGCATTGGGATCTTCAACATAAAGATTTATTTTTGATTTCGTTAACTTTACTTCGTTCTCCTTGATGGGAGACGGTTTCGGCTTTTGTTTTTGCGATTGCTGATCTTTATCCGCAGGCGTCGCATGTGGAGGAGTTTCCGGATACATATAGTGTGGTAACTTGGTGGGTGGTGGTGGCACTTCCGGAGCATTTTCCCGTTCGAAACGATGCTCAGAATGCTGCAGCAGCGGATGATTGGTGTCAGTCTCTGATTTGGGCTTGTGCTGCTTATTTAAGGCTCTCTCTTCTTTGAGCAGCCGACTGCCCTTTGGTGGAGATCTTCGAGGCGCCGGTTCCGGTTTGAATCTCGCAGCCTCATCGTTTAATGCTTGATCTTCGGTTTTGAAGTTGGTTCTTGTTTTTGACATACGTTTCTCTGGAGCAGAACTTTTCTTTTTGACTGATAGCTGGGATTTTGATGACTCAGTTGAAGTTCGACCGCTCAAAGAGGGTTTTTTTTTACTATAATACCATTCCATATATTTGGGTACATTTCGAGTAGTTGATTCATCGTGGCCGGCCAGTTCTGTTTCACTTTGGTACAATCGATCATTTAAGGATTGCTTTGAATCACCTATTTCAGTTGAATTATGATGTGGGTCTTTGTCATTTTCGCTTCGTTGCATTTCGTACTTTGAAACTGAAATGCGGTGGTGCGGTGGCTCCGAAGATGTTTGCTTTCGCGAGTTATGACTGCGCCTCGAACTGTCTCTACGGGAAAGTCTGGGCCTAGCCTCAGGTTGTATTTCGTGTGGCTCCGATGGTGGAGAAATATTTACAGATCTACTTTGGTGGGATGAATTTTTCACTTGTGGTTCATGACGCCCAGCGTCTCGAGACGACTTTGTAAAGACATTTCGTTGATATGCATAGCCCGCTAAGTTTGAATTTGTTCTAATAACAATTTCATCATCATCTGAATCAATTGAGTATTCAGTATCATTTTCGTCGGCTTCGTTCTCAAAGTTATCATAATACTGTTTAGCTCTGCGCGTTCTTGGACTTCCGTTTTCATCTAAAGAATCCGATATTTCCATAAGTACTTCACGGCTTAAGGCTTCAGATTTGCGCTTGCCACTTGATTCCTTGGCAACATCACTTCTTCGGCTTTCGTCACTCAATTGCTTGCGCAAAATACTCGTCTTTGTTTCGCGAAGTGGCTTTTTAGGTGGCACTCGCCTCTTTTTCTCGTGTATTTCCTCCTCCTCCTTTATGGGTGTTCTGATTTTGCGCTTCACCTCTTCAACCATCACAATTCTTTTTCGAGGCTGTAAGCTGCCGCGTAACCGTAGTCGCCTTTTAGGTTGATGCCGCTTTATCCAATACACACCTTCAGGACTATTCGGGGGACTAAACCGCACATATTTGTATTCATCCTCCGACATCGAGTCGTCATTTTCACTACGTGCTCGCCGTCGAGTAGAGCCGACTTGGGCCTGGGAGTTGACCATTAGCTTGTTATTAAAGTTCTCGGTCTGTTCGGTTTGAGTACCAGCGTCGCAGTCAGTTTGTGTCCCTATAGCCATCGATTGGCCCGGAAGACTTTGTGTTTCTAAAATTATTTCATGCTGTGTATATCTAGTTTCTAGTTTTTCCTTTTCTAGCAATATTTGTCGCAAAAGCGCATTTTGTTGCTTCAGTGAGTGCTCTAGTTCATGTGTAAGCGACTGATTTGCAACGGGCTGGAGCTGAGATATGTCCTCTGCACCCTGAACTGACTGGGTATGTATAACTTTAACTTCAGGTTCGGTTTGAGAGTAGACAATACTATTTGGTCCCGATTTACCCAAGGGAAATGTATCGCCCTTAAGTGTCGATCCTTGTATTTCGTTTGGCATTGACTGAATATATGTTGCGCCTGGCACAATGTGATAGTGTTCTCGTATTATCTGCTTCCCATCTGGCTGCTCTTCAATAAATCTACGCATCAATATCTCTTTGCCCGTATTGTCCACCATCAGCAATTGTGGATGCGAAAGGTTTGCCGATGACTTTATTGGAACATTCACGTAGATATTGTCATCATCCAATACAGTTCCGTCACGAGTTTTATCCCGCGTCATAAGCTGTAAGATCTCGACATTTCCGTCTTTTATGAAAAGTTCGCGCTTATTCTTGAGACTATTTTGGGCAGTATTAAAGTCGATGTCGCTTCCCCGGTCTATTTCGTGCCTTCGCATGGAGTCATCGTCAATATGTCTAGCATCCGAATCGTAGTTTTTCAAGCGACTGTTCTCCAATGGCCTATTCTCTTTGATACGGGAGAACTCTTCTTTAATTTGAACTAAGTTATGATCGTCCATTACGTCCTCAATATATACGTCACGGTCGTTTATTAAATTGGTCCTAGAATTATGGAAACTATGATGTTGGTCTTCTTTGGTTGTATGGCTGTTTCTATAAAAAAAATGTTATTCGTGATTCCGTTTCAATAATGGTTAGAAGATTTGGGCAGTACTTAATGCGGACTCGTCTTTGCTGATATTCGTCAGATTCTGCGTGGCGGATTGCATCGCCATCGGTATTAACGCCTGCGTGGTGCATTTCTACGTTTTCAGACTGTTCACGTCCATCGCGGAATTCCCAGCGGGTCGGTTTGGTACGTGTATTTGATGGCTTATCCGCTGACCAAGCCTCCCGTCTTCCCATCCACTCTGCGACCTGAAAATTGATTGTGACATAACATAAATATATGTATCAAAATTACAGCTTCTATTAGAAGAAAAATGAAAAATGATTTGTATTGCTACAAATAGTTGAATTTTGAACATAAAAATACAAAGATCGGATACAAGTATAAAAGGCAGTGGTTATTAAAAGTATTATGTGAGGGGTTATAGATGGAAATAAAAATGATTGGATATTTAATTGAAAACTAAAGAGTGAATTTACTAACAAAATTGCCATTTTGAAGTGTTTGATGTTTGCTATATTTCGAAATGCTAAGAATTTGAAATCGATCAAAATCTACCTGAACAGATTTTGTATGGTTTCCGTTTGCCATTTCTCTATGCACTAGATGTACATCGTCTTCAGTTCTACTGATATTAACTATTCTTTTGCTACAAGAAAAGAGTAAACAGTTAAATATGAAATGAGTGGTGTTTCGATGGTTAATAATGGTATGCACTTTAAAGATATATTATTATATTTTCCTCACTACATTGAACTCTGTACTTAGTCTTTGGTACGATACTAGAGTGAATAGTTTTTTTTTTGAAAATATACACGATAACTGTAAAATGTTTGTATACATAGATGTTTTTCAGGAATTAATTTTTGAATATACATGTTATATATAAATAAATGCTATCAAGTTCACATCAGAAATCGTAGCACTGTTGCTGGTTACTAGAATATAAAGCCACTAAAGACTCCTATATTGTGTGCTTAGAAGTGTATTTGATAGAAACGTTAAAGAGTATTCTTGTTACCTTTTAATTCTACTATTTATTTTACTTCTTAATACAAAATGTAAACGTGTTATTAGTTTCCATGAATATTATTATCTTTTTTATAAGTAATATAAAGCATTCCTAAGATAAAACATTTGAAAAGTTATAATTTAGTGCACACAACATGGAATGCGGAACGTAGTTGGTTATTTAAACAGCGTTTTGGCATTTCATATAGCTTCAAATGGTATCTTCTCCAGTCTAATTAAATACCGAGACTAAGTTACCGATTCAAGAAGCAAGGGATGAAAGTTGAGGTATAGTATAGAGCATTATGCTCCCACATATTACTTACCTTGTTGCGCCATATAGGGGACACCACGAGCATATACAGCAAAGTAGCAGAATCAAGATTGTAAGGGCAACCAGTGTGGCCAGTAGTATGAGAAGCCAAAACAGAACTTTATTTTCAGCCTTATACTGTGTCTGCAAGGGAGTGAGATGCTATTAACGCACACTAGCTATTAGTCATTCAGTAATACAATCTGGATTATAGATAGGAATACTTACGTCGGTCCGCGCTGTGTCCTCCGGCATGATCGCGTACGAGTTATTATGTTGCGAGAGTCGCTGTTGTATCTGAGAGATATCAACTACAGATGAGCTGTCATACAGCACGGTCGCCGTGACTACACTCCGCTCTTTGATATTTGGGTTGTCGTTGGGTATATCCTTAGCACCCGGCTCCTCCGGTCGCAGTGGTCGTATTTCATGAATGTAAACCTTTCCTCCTGTTATAGCTGATAGTGTCTCCTCCGTCTTCCGTTTATCCAGCTTACTGCCAGGCACCACAAATGTCACAATGCGCTTTCGACTTTCTGGTGGATAAATGCGTATGGTGGTGGTCGAAAAAAGCACTGGCACCCCTAGGTCGTAAGCTCGAGCGGTCAATATAAATAAATCATCTTCATTGTCGATTGGCGACGTGGCGTCAACATCACGACGTCTTCGCTGGCTGGCATGCTTCTTGGAGCGAAGATTTATCTTTTCTCGGACTGTCAACTCTCCCGTCACTTTATCCAAGATAAAATTATTTTGATAGTTGCCATTGATTAACTCGTAGCGCACTACATTGTTTGGCGGTGTTGCATCCTTGTCAGTTGCATGTATGAAAGCGCTAGTTGTAAAGCTCATTAGGTCAGTTGCGAGTATAAATTCGTATAAATCCTTATCAAAGACGGGCACCTCATCGTTAACATCAATGAGCTTGATAATGAGGGGAACTTGAGCTCGATTGCCAACACCGTCCATATCCCGCGCCTCCACATACAGGTGATACTCGGGCATTAATTCTCGATCGAATCCATGGCTATTGGTTGCTACAGTGATCAAGCCGTTTTCCGCATTTAGATTGAGAGAAGTATTTAGGTATCCCAGAATTGCAGTATAGCGCACCTTTCCACCCAATCCCGTGTCTAGGTCACTTGCATGAACCTGTACAACTTTTGTACCCACTGTCATGTTTTCCGGCAGCTCTACCGTATAGCCCGGTTGATCGAATACTGGCGTATTATCGTTAACGTCGTTTATGTATACCGTGACTTTTACCATGGCCGAAAGATTTGTGGCTGGTCCCAATTCTTGGGCGAGTATGTTGAACTGAACCGATTGTCTTTGCTCGAAATCCAGCCATGAATTGTCTCGTACTCGAATAAGAAACGAAGCACTCCGCTCTGCCACATTTGGTGTGATTTCAAAGGTTCCATTATTGTTAAGTAATGTCAACGAAAATACGCCGTTTTTCCCAGTATCGTCGTCATACACTCGAGGTACATATGGGTCCACGAACGTCAGTGCAGTTCCTTGCAAGGCATTTTCGTCAACTCTCGAGACGTAGCTTAAAGTAAGAAAAAAGAATCTCAAATTGTTAGACTGAAACTGGTTCCATGAATTAACACGTCAGACATTGACTTTGGGTTGGGTTCTTTATCTAAAATTTATCTTAGAAGCAGAGCTTGAAGCCAGTTATGGGAGTAGATATATACTATTAGGCATAGGTAGCGCCAGCATTGAAAATCGATTGTTAAGTACGATCAGAATCGATCCATAGTCATCTGAGACGTCTGTCAACAACTCTACAGAATCTTGCTTCTCTATTTTATTATTATAAGTATTTTTTGGGCGTGGGTTGTCCATATGATTATATATTTGAAATTTTAAGTCTCTAGCCTCAAACACCTTCTGACTGTTTGTTAAATATAGCTAAATTGAAAATTGACCCCTACTTTAATTATAACACATATTGCGGTATCTGAAAAATAACGTTTACAAAGCTTTTATGTACCCGAGAAATGTATTTTTCATATTCTTCATATAAACTTTAAACAAATGTGTATATGAATATGTGATTACTATCCCTTTCCAGCTTTGAATACTTACTGATCATTTTCGAAGTAAGGCGGCGAGTTAGTACGGTCCGGTAAGAAGAACGCCAATTGCACTGTGGAAGCCATTGCTGCAGGTTCGTCACGACCGACTTTAACTTCTTCCGCAATTACAGTGAGTAAGACGGGATCGCCCGCATGCGTGATTGCTGCAATATCTTCGAGTGGTCTCATTAAAAAAATTTCACCTGCAAAATGACGTAATTGTGTTTTAGTTTAAAATGTATATTGTAAAGATGCTCAAATCGTTCTCCACAATTCGATTCTGTTCTTCATCAGAGGCAGAGGAGTGCCCTAATATAATAGAAGATGCTTTGAATCTTAAATATACTTTTCATACAACAAAATAATATTACTACTACGAGTATGTCCCTTTATCTTATTGATATAAAAACGAATTGAAATTACTTTTAACATACGGCTAATATTTACATTACTTAGTATTTTTTCTATAGGAGTAATCCCAAAGAATAACTATAATCTATCAAGAAAAAATCACGAGAAGCACTTGAATGAAATAAAAACCTGACCGAGTTACACATAAAAACCTATACATTAATTCATGAAACTTACAAATATAACTTGGGCGACAAATTGCTTGTGAATGCGCTGCTAAAAAGAAGAGGCTGTCTAAAAACTGACAGATTTACTACGATAGTAAATATATGTTTTAGGCTGTGCATTTTCAAAATCAATTTGTAATCTGTTTAGGGAATTGGCCTTAGGTCGATAAAAAATTACATTTTTTCTGTGGGACAGACAGACGGACAGACAGACTTGACTTGACTAGAAAAACTTAATGAAGTCGGAGATACTACCTTCAATTTGCAGAAAAACACTATGCCTTTAGCTCACATATCGGTTCTGCGGAAATGGGAATACTGTTTTTTCCACAGAGTATTTATTGTAGTAAACTCTTTATAACCCACAAACACAACTCACTTGACAGCCCTGGGAACAGTTTTGTCTCCGTGTAGAAAAAAAGCCGACTACTCTCATGATAATTGACTGGCCGACGCAATAACCGAACGATAATGTTAATTTTTATACTCATTCACGAACTGAGGAAAGTATATCAGTTTGTTGCAGTATTCATCTGTCTGAATGAATGGCTCAAGTAATTTTTTAAAATAAAACTTATGTTAAAGATGTTGCCGGGCCTATTGAGGACCGAGGATAAATACAATATTATGGAGCCAGATTTTCTTACAGATTTTGTTTTTACACCAATTTCGAATGGAAAACTATTGTACAATAACATACAAATATCAATTATGAAATCGCTAAAATACGCAACATGCCAACGAGAATACTGCATATTTTTGCAAAGAAAAGGAGGAGGAGAACTGCTGTAGACGAAAATTTATAAGTACACACATGCACACAAATGCAGTTGGGCCAAGGCACGACGCGACGTGTTTAGAGGCCTCGTCTTCAGCCTGCAATAACAGGCCGCCGTCTGAAGAGGTTCCACTGCCTGGGCCAGAGTCATTGCCGTCAAACTGGCAATGAACCAGAGAAGCACGAAACAAGGAAGCTTAACCGCAATCATTGTGACTTGATTGCGACTGCGACTGCGACTGCGACTGCGGGAAGGGCGAAGGCAAAATCGCTGCTGAGCCTAGAGCTAAATTGCAGTTCCAGAACTTGGTCACAGCGCGCATTGAAGATGAGCTTTGCCATCTAACGAGTCAAACGATGGACCGGATTGAAGTTGGCCCGTTCGATTGCTGGTGGTTATGTTAATATCTTTTTGATGTCATTGTTTCGCATTTTTTATACTCTACTCTGCGCATAAAAGTCTGTATAAAGGGGACCAACTTTTTTTTTTCAATTCCATCTTACAGCCAGAAAAAATCTGCGACTGTTTAATGCGCTTCGCCTTTACATCTTGTATTTATCAGCAGAGTTGTCTGTATTTCAACTGCACAACGCCAAACTACACACAGTGAATTTAGTATATTCGTATATAGGTATATACATTAACCAAATTCACCGCTCTGACTATATATATATAATATAGATTTCATTCAGGTAATTGAATATAAAATTGTTGATATCAAATAAAGAGAATCAGATCTTGCCAATAATTTAAAGAGTATTTATTCTTTGCCGTTCCAATAATAATTATCTAATATTAAATTTTTGATTGTTGAAGCAAGTTGATAAAAAGTAATTTATTAATTCGTTTCAATATTTACCAGTATTTTTATATACAATATTTGGTCTTTGATGTTTATTTCATTTCTAATTGGCTAACTTAAATCAGATGTATATATAAAATTGGCTTACCACTTGTATCGTTGATGTCGAAAAAAGAAGTAAATGGATTATTTTCAGAAACTAGGCCATATCGCACTTCTCGCGGGTTCCCCTTGTCACCATCTTCCGCATGAACTTGCAATATCTTGGATTCAACGACTATGACAATACATTTTTTAATTTATATATATCATAAAATAAATTACCTTATCGCCAGGCAGAATACCGGATTGTAATTTTGTAACTGGAGGTGCTATAGTAAATACAGGCGGCTGATCTTGTACATCTTGAACGATAACAACGATTTCTATACCAGCAATATTGCGTCCATCTTGCCCAGGCTCGGCATATGCATCCTAGATGGAAAAAGAATTCAGAGTTACGCATCGTAAACAGTCAAATAACCCAGATGAACGTACATTTGCCAGGATTGTCAAGTGGTACATGGCTTGCTTCTCAAAATCCAAAGGACCCAAGAGGAAAACTGTTCCTTCCGTCGTCTCGGCTGATATAATTTTTTGTCTTATAGCAAATAAGGGCGAACCCTAAAGACGAAACATTATAATATTTATTTTAACATATTCCCCATACAACTCACCCATAGCTCGAGGTAGACTGGCTTTTGAAAAAGTGGATTTTTCCGGGCAATTATATAATCGAGCTCTGTACCTCTCTTAGCATCCTATCGAAAGTTATTAAATTTAAGTTATTCATGATCAAATATAACATTATAAATGCCTCGTGATTATTATTATGAAATGGTCTTCTGAGGAAAACTATATACTATCAAATAATTTAAAGACTTTGATCTTTTGATCTGCACTCACCTCAGGTATCATGATGATGCCCGGCTTATGTGGAAATATTAGGTCATGTGGCGTACTAAAGTTGGTTGCTGTAATTGAACACAGTTGCGTAGCCATGCCACCATTTGTGTCCTTTACCGAGACTTGAAAGTCGTAGAAGCGGCCTGACTCAAGACGTCGTTGCAGTACAACATTTGCTTGACAGACAGAATTGTACTTGGTACATGGAAGCGATTCCACCTTGAAGGTGGACGAGGATACATCACCCATAAACTCAAAGGTCAATGGATAGTCGAACTCCTCGTCGGTTGCACGCAATCTGTAGATTACAGACCCGACCTGTGCGTCAGCCGGCACCAGAACTAGTCTCATCCGCGTTGAGGGGTCGAATTTGGGATCCACTCCGTGAACGTGATGTAGACACAGAATTCCAATTAGGAGGCTGATTGTCAGCAATCGATAGGCGGTCATTGCGCTCAGCCATGGGCCAAATTGTAAAGTTGGCCGACACTGACGTTGTTGTTGTAGCTGAAGGTGAAGCTGGGAGGTAGGTGGTTGATGATAGTAACATTCTTCTTGCCTTCGCTTGCTAGCATCTAAAATCGTGTTGCTTGCAGCGGTTCTCAGACCACAATATGGCTCATGTGTTAGGTTGAGACTTTTTCTGCGGAAAATGTTGCTACTGCTGGAAGCCATTGCTACAATGAAAGACGAAGATATATTTGTTGAAATAAATGCAATTTTCTACGTTCATTAGCTGAGCGGATTAAAAATTATGAAACAAAATTAAGGGATTTTCAATTTGCACTAGGTATCGAAAGAATAATACATATACATATGAACAATCGGAAAATATATTTTAAATATTTTTGATCAATATGATCTGATCATTATCCGCATTCGGTTTTGACTTCTGATCGGCCTTTTTATACACTGAACACATTAAAAACGTTTTTGTGAAAGCACCCTAAAGAATTTATATTCTGGATCGTGATAACAACGAGATAGGCCAATCTTGCCAGGTACGTTTGCCCATTCCCATGAACACATATTTTTCATAAACTAAAAAAGTAAGAAACTCAAGATTTAATTTATATACTTGTATATAAATCAAAAAATTGATAGATCAGAAAAGCTAGAGTTTTCAATTATGATATTCTCATCTTAAAGACATCCGCTATTCTCTCTTAAAAGTAAAAAAACTGATTTAAAATAATTGTGTGATGTTCCATAAATGAAATTAAGATTATATATGTAGCACGGAAGCTGTGTTTTGAATAATTTAATTTTAAGGGCTAAAGAAAGAACAAGCGCTCTGTCTGAAAAAAAGAAAACACTCAGCAAGAATAGTTTTATTCATTTTAGAAAAAACTTTGTAGTCAGAGAACGTCGAAAGGTTCTTAAAATTTCAAGGTATTAGCCCTTGACAAATTACATTGCATTCAACATGGAGTTGACAACGTCTTACGACCTAGTTTTAGCACCGGCGCTTAAACTACTTTCAACTAAGTGGGTTATGCCGTACGCTGTGCCCCATATGTACTGATATATATCATCTAGCGTGCGGAGCCAGAACCTCGAGAATGGCTGCCAGCAAGGCTGTTAAATAATTTAAAATAAACATTAAGTTTTCGATAGATAAAGTTCATGAAACTGAAAACATACAAATAGTAAAAATATTATTTGTTCTCTATTTGCTTAAAAATTAAAGGCCTCGATTAGTATTATTTTGTTTGTTGTGATTAATGTGATTATTATTAAGCAAATTGTACACAGTTTAAATACAGACCGAACAAATTGGAATTCGTACAGATCTGTCAAGAAAACCTGTTTTATAGAATGTCTGATAAATAACTGAATACTTCTTTAGTGATGATTATGTATCGATTCGCAGCAAAAACGCATTGTGAGACATTAACTCAAACGGCACAGAACATTAAGTGGTCACGTCTTTCTCTGCTCAAGCTCGACATGTTTTTTAACGTGAAATAATGTGTAACAATTACGACCGGTACTTAAATGTATTTCAGAGAGAATATTTTTTACGAGTAGCACAAGTGGAGCAGCGTTTTAGCTTACTTTGACAAACTTTGCACTTTCCACTTCCAGCAATACAAGATAAAGCTGTTGAAGCTAGGGTCTTAAATATTACTCAGAAAGAATGTTGGTTCTTTGAGTCTCGCTTAAAAACTCTTTTTGTATTACTGAATAACGTGCACATATTTGTAAAAGTTTGTGTCGATGATGATGATGTAAAAATGAAATTAAAAATGAAACAAGTATGAACATCTTTAAATATTATATATAACAATAAAATTAATAATAAAACTAGTATGAACGTTGCATTCAGCTCCATTTTCTGATTTGCCACGACCCCAATTGGTATAAATATATAGTTTTTAGCAAATCAATAGATGGGTGTAAATATATACGCCATATCTTATTGTTCTCGGGTTTTTAGCCCGAGTATATATTTCAAATTTCAAGTCTCTGGCATCAATACTGCTCTTAATAAAACAAATTTCTGCAGAACGCTATACATTTAGATCCGATATGCCACGCCCCCAGTGAGCGTAGACAAGTCATTTTTGGCCAATCCTTGAAAATAGTCTAAGGTAACGTAACTGCAAAATTTGCAAATTACAGGGTATTTTTCGGTATGCCACGCCCAAAAGGGGAGTAACAATTATTTTTGGGTCATCGCCAGCAACTCAATTATCTAGTTTTGAAGTTTCTAGCTCTAAAACTTTAGGAGACATAAACTTTTGCGGTTTGCCACGCCCCCTATCTGCGTAGATATATCCGCCATACATTTTTGATCTTGGGTTGTTAATCCGACTATATATTCCAAATTTCAAGTCTCTAGCAACAATAGTGCTCAAGATATATAAGAATATGTATAAATCACTATATAGTCAGATCCGATTTGCCACGCCTCCAGTAGACGTGGATATATATATTTTTTATCAATATTTATAGGAGCTTAACAGTAACTCACATACCAAATTTGGGCACTCTAGCTCGAAAACGCCCATCGAGAAAATCTTGACTTTATAACACGAATATATGTTCCAAATTTCAAGTCTCTAGCTTCAATACCGTCGAAATGGTTTGCGTTCATACGGACAGACGGACAGCAAGACGGACATTGCACAAACCCTATATACGCATTTCACTTTCGTGAACGAGTATAACAAGTACGACCGATTCAGTCGAGCAGAAACAGTTAAATAATTTTTGGTAAGTCTCAAGAGGGACCCTGCAGTAACTTAAAGCTCTAGCAATAAAACGTTGGAAGACATTTTCAAGTCCAATTTGCTACGCATCCTATTTCTAGCACCAATAGTTTTCAAAATATAAGATTTTCCATTTAACTTATAATTTGTAGTCTATCTGTAGAGGATCTTAAGAGTAACTTACGTGCCAATTTTTAGGATTCTAGTCGAATAGCAGATACAGTTTTACCCGATTTACCACACCTCCAATGAGCGTTGATATAGTTACTATATATTATTGGTCTTGGGTTGTTAACGCGAGTTTATATTATTATACAATATATATTAAAATAATAGCGTTTTTTTATACCAGATATTGATTTCCCGATTAGCCCTGGCCCTAGTGGGTGTGTCAGGTAAATCTTTATATGACAAGGGTAGCCTCGAGTATATACTCCAAGTTTGAATTCTCTAGCTTTAACATCGGCGAAATGTTTTGCGTTCATACGTACAGGCTGTCGGACATTACACAAAACCAATATACTATTTTCACTTCGTGAACGATTACATAAATAAACAAATTTGCGAACTTGCACAATGAACAATTGTTAACTGTCAGATTTCTAGGCTAAGGTATACATACTCAGTTTATAGAATTGGGCTTGTAATATTTTATTTTTTGTGCTGTTTAACGTACAGACCATTATACATATTTCAGTTTTTTTTTCTCAGAATTTAAAACAGCAAGTTTTGATGCTGCTTTTTTTTTAAGGCTATGTTACAAATAAAAATACAACAACAAATTTAAATTTTGTTTATATTAATTTAACATACAAAAAAATAAATAAAGGCTTTTGATCGCAATTGAGGTAATATTGATATTAAATTCGCTTTAAAAATAAGTAAATCGGAGTCAGGCCTCGTAATGAATACGAAATAACACATGTGGGATTATAAATTTTGGCTAGGATAGCATAGGAGATTGGACTTTAACTCTTATGTGGTACGCTTCCACTCAGAATTTGGGAAATGGCCAACTGTATATTCAGCCGCTGCATCTCCATTTGCGTCTTGTTTAATACTGCTCAAACTGCGAACTCGAACTTATTGTCAATCCGGTTTTGTACGTCGAAACAACTGTCTGGCTTGTATGCTAGTTGCATTTGCGAATTTCCAGTTTGTGCAGCTGCAGTGCGCTGCACCGTCGTGTCCTTAGCTGCAGCTAGCTACATGCGAATGACCAGTTATGTCAGTCGATTTGGATGGAGTAGACTTGAAGCGAGGCGAGCCAGCCAGCCAGCCAGCCAGCCAGCCAGCCAGCCAGCCAGCCAGCCAGCCAGCCAACCAGCTTGTGGCCACCCTCGCACCCTCGCATTTGGCGCTGAGTCGTTTGAATTTACGGCCAAGTATGTTGCAATATTATGTTTTGCCCGCATTTGGATTAGACAGGCTCCAGCATAAGATACATAGGAGTGTAAGTGTTCATTTGTAAGTAAAGCGTCAGTCCCAGTCTCAGTCTCAGTCTCAGTCTCAGTCACAGTCTCGGTCTGAACTCCAGTCTTTGTCTCATTCCCACTTGCAATATATGTATGTCTCCAGTCCCTGCCTGCAACTCTTTAGATTTTACTCGTTTTAAGACCTCGGCCATATTGCGCAACAACATTTGTGCCATTTGTTTAATTTCTCCTAACATACATATGAATGGAAATCTCCAACCGAACCGAATATCAGACATCAATAGTTATATATATATATATATATATATATATATATATATATATATATATATATATATATATATATATATATATATATATATATATATATATATATATATATATATGACATTGATAGAACTATTACTTCATACAATTTAAGGATCAACCGAAATCTTGAAGTACCCAGTTTGATATATATATAATATATATAAAAGTATTTATATATGAAATGTTTAGAGATGCAACAAGAGTATCCATAAGGGAATTACTTTGAATGTAGTTCACAATTATATAAAATGACTTGGCTTAGCTTACCCATAGCACGCCTTTTTCAATTAAATCGATGAAAATCCGCATCGAGCATTAGTCGCCTAATTTTTTAATTTTGAGCAAATACTCAACTATGATGTACACTCCATCCTGCACAGAGCTGCTGCTTTTTCCATGCATACACACACACATAAGTACGTATGCCGCTAACTGCAGCAGCTGCCATTGTTTTTCCCACATTTCCCATAGTTTTGGATATGTTACTAAATGAGTTCGGCTCCAGATAAAAGCTTATGTGGGGTATTCAAATTTGTGTGTGTTCCAAAAATTTAAACAAGGTTTTAAGTAATTTTCGAAACATAGGAATATAGAAATTCTTAAAAATTATGTTTACTGAATGGTACCCTAGACGATTACTAGACGAAAGCAAGAAAGATCCTTTGGTATCTTTGGTAAGATTAGATGTCGAACTTTAGAAGTTTTAGTTATTCATTAAGTCGAGCTAATACCATACGCGCATATATACGAATAAATGAATACAAAAGTGAAAATACTGTAATTTCCACCTAGTACAAACACACTTGGTTAAAATATATAATCTTAAACATAGTATATACAATATATGCAGATCTTGAAATCTTCTTGACACAAATTAGGGATTATATAAATAAAAACATAAAATAAATATTTTAAATATATAAATAAATAGTTTTAAGTTGAAGTAAAGAGATATTAGATATTTCTCCCAAAAATTAATTATTTATATATTTTTTATAAATTGTGAAATTACCCCTTTAATGTTTCTTTTTTGCTGATGTGCTAGAGTGTTTGCTGGAAATAATTTGATTCATTTTCAATTCATAAAGCTGCTAAAATGTCGGTAAATTTGCGTTTCCATCTATTGAAGGGTATATAAACTTCGAATCGCGTCTTGTAGTACACTACGATTAATGTCCTTTCTTGTTTTTCGTAGTTAGTCTGGTCTGCTTCGCGACCGCGCCGAAAATCGTGAGTTCACTCTACAGCAAAACAAGATTTTGGGCGTTGTTCAATTTTTAGGTTGACTTCGCGGTCTGCATGCGGAAAATGCAGCAGCTTCGTGAGCTGAGAGCTGTGAGCTGTGTAACTTTTGTCTGTTTTTGGATTGAGACTATGGCTTTGGCTATAGCTATGGCTATGGCTATGGCTGTGGCTATGGCTATGACCGGCTGTGGTTGCACATTCAACTAGAATGAAAATTTGTGTTGCAAATAAAGTTGAACCCGATGGCAAACTAATCTGCTTCACGACAATGCCAGTCATATAACCAGCAAGCTATGCCTGGTAGGTTGGCTGGCAACCAGCGACGCAGACTCGTAATCAACTTTTATTTAGCCGCTCTCGTACTTGGCTCCCCGTCCCGTGATATGACCGTCCTTCACCATGCCTGTACAGATGCCTGTCCGTGTTTTCCTGCCTTCACCATTACTGGGGGATTGTTGGGCGCGTCCGTCTTTGAGTTTTGTCTATCCGACTTTCAGTGCGTCTGGGCACTTCGTCAGTGGGCTTATGCCCGTCTACTTTTTCAGTGTGTGTATCTGCATATTTATGTACATATTTATGGTATACATGTGTGCTTAAACATTTTATTGCTGCAGCTGCGGGTGTGTTTTGGGTGTGCCCTCGATTGCAACTTTAGAGGGTTCGACTTTAGGATATGCTATTATTTGCAGGTTTTCAGTTGTTCAAATATACTTTATTTCAACACACTTATGATACAGTGTAAGTCAGAATACTTTAGTCTGGGCTCTCAACTAAGAGATAGTCGGCAAATTGACTAAGCTTCCAGCAGTACAAGTTCGATATGTTCAAAAGCCATCCTGACATTAAATCTTTTCTCTGCCCACCTTGTCATAGCCACCACCAAAATATATTAAATATAGATAGTACTTAATTCAGAGCATAATAAAAGGGAAGCATGCAGAAAATCTGGGCTTGCCGTGTTGCATAATTTCTTAAATAGAATACGTTGAATTAAAACGAAAATAAAAGTTTTAATTCTGAAAAAATTTTAATAAAAAATTAATCTCCGCTTAGTATTAGAGACCCCTTGACTCCCAATTTATATATCGAACGAATGTATATTTTCAGATCAGATGCTCAAGTGGTTACCGAAGTTCAAAGATGGTCATCCATATTGGTTATATAGGTTCATACAAACATAACTGAATGTTTTGACTGACTTTCAAATATCAATATAAAACATTCTAATTATATACAATATCTTAAAACTTCACCGTCTTGTTGAAAATACTTATCAAATTATTTCTTATTAGCTTTGAATTAGCAATCTAATACAATTTATAAATCGATTCACAACTTTCAAGTTCAATTTTGGTGTTTAAAAATTTTAATCTGGGTGAATAGTATCTCACTAAAATTGATAACGATAATAATCGTTAATGTTTCTTGATTTTATGACATAATATGAGCATCACAAAAATAGAACAATAAACTTTTCATATTGCTGGAAAGGTTTGATTCTAGAAAATCAAATATTCTTTAAAAATATGTTATTTATCCGCGATGCTTCCCACTCCCACCTATTTCTAATCACAATCAAAGTGGATGAGATAAAATGAATTTTTCATTACAGACATTCTATGCGGTATTTATAATTAACAACGTACAACGCCTAAGACACGGTGCAAGCTGTGCTGTAATTTTCAGTCGATTGTAAATGAAAAGCACAAACACTGCACAAATATGTGCGCTGGGCCTTAAGCCAAGCCATGGGGGCTGGACAAGGGCCAGAAAGTCACTCGATTAGTTGCGGTGCCAACGTCGACGTCCACGTCGACTTCATCATCACAGTCATGATAAGCATTAAAAGACTCAAGATCTACGCCGTCATCGCCTTCCTCTTTGCCTGTACCAGCCAAAAGTTTTGAATAATCCGCTCCTCGTGCCACTAATACCCTGTACCTCTGCCTGTATTGGAAATTTGTAAAAGTTTTCGTCAAAATTCATAAAAGTATCAGCTGCAAACTGTAGAAAATATTAACTAGATCACATGTCCGTCTGAATTTTTTAATCTCTATGAATTTACGATGATATATATAATATATATATATATATATATTACACGCAATGCAAGTTTAAACAATTTGGTACATGTTTTCTGCTAGTCGGATATTCTCTACTAGATACTAGAGGGTTCTCAGTTGTTTGACTGTCATGCTGCTGCTGCTGCTTTGTTTCTGTTTTCAGACTCGGAGGTGGCATACGGAATGGGCACCAAACCAGCACCAGGCTGCATTAAAATGCAGAAAAAAGGTGAATAAAAGACTCGCAAATGAATGCAATAACAACAATAACGACAGCACAAGCATCAACAAGAGTTATAAAAATGTGCGTGGGACAGCCAAAGAGCCAGCCAGATAGCTGGATAGCCTTACCTTAACAAGAGTCACAGACTGTTTGTTATTGACTGTGCTGCTTGGCGATGGTTAAGGACTCACATCTGCCGAAGTCGACGTGCAAAAATACTCAAATTCAATCTAAACTTTATTGTTATTGCTGCTTCATTTTCCTGGTCATTGCAAACATGAAAATAATTGATTTTTCTAATGTCATCATGTGTCTTTCAGTAAACATGCTAGGATGTAAAGACGAAGGCAAATTTTCAATTCGCAATGAAACATTACTTCGCCTAAGAGATGATGCAAATATACACTATTATAATAATAATAAAAAAGTTTTTCATGACTTTAACTTGTGACCAAAAAGTTAACTTGTGGATGAAAAGTATGAAATCTTGTTCCGTCAGAATGTAAACAAAAAAGAATATCACACATCGTATATGAAAGCAAGGGTTTTGTACAAACTTGAACAATAAACACGTTTTACAAATTGCGTCTGCGAGGGAAGGAAGCTAAGCAGACGGGCTAACAACCGGTGTTACTGATGAATACGAGTGCTTAGAGGGCAGGCGACCTAGAGCAAGAGATTGGCAATGGTACAGAGGCGGAATTGTGCTCAAAATCTATTTGCTGTCATGACTATGAGTTTGCCGAAGCGTTTTCTTGCCCAATTACTCTGATCAATAACGTACAAAATCATTTTCACTTAAGCCTAGCCAAAGCAGTTGAGGTGTTCTATGGCTAGACTTGTGGAGGAGCGAGAGAGGACTCTCTGGCGCCGATGATGACGATGATGTTTGTTGTTGAACAGCAGAACAGCGACAATGACGACCATAACATAGTGGGCGTCTGGCATTAAGATTTTCGTTATGTTGAGCTCGTGCTGTAATTGTTCTTCTCTGGTTGGTGATTGGTTGTTGTGCTCAAAATTTAAATTGTCCGTTTCATTTGAACAAAGTCTGTAAGACCTAAGACTGTTTGGGAGTGTGGTTTTTCCATCAGCAATTCATTTGCTGCAAAGAAAACGTTTTCAGAGCCCATGCAGTAAAACAAAAGACTTAAGCAACAAACTTGGACAATCATTCTGAAAATATTGTTAGTCCCAAAACATCGCTCAGCCATACTCTTTTACCAAGGAGTTATTCACTTGTAATAGGTTTTAAGTGTATTATTCATCATTTAATATGAGAGCACATCATTAGGGGTTTGAGTCTTCCTGAATTCCAATTTGAATGTTAAAGTGCTACATAAATCATTATCGACTGACTGGCTGGAGCCCCCTTCGACGTTTCCAAGTTTTTAAATAAGCACTCTTAAAAGGAAAAAATGCCGCAATAGCGACTCAATGTGTTATTGTTGGTTGTTGGCAACGGCAGTTGCCTTGTGGCCCGTCCGACATAGATTTCATTTACCTGGTCTTGGACTTGTACTATCGACGCTGTTAGCGTTGCCAAATGGAAAAATATTTGCAAAACTCGAAACACGCACGGGTTTCCACATCAAACGATTGCTATATAAATAAGTTTTTAAGCTTCGTACATAAATTTTAAAATACCGCACAGCTGTCATTTTTAGTACTGCGGTGTGCAATGTAGGTCAGACAAGGTCGTTTTCAAGTTGTTTTTGTCTACTCTAACTTGATGCATTAAGATACATGGATTATAGTAAATGCTCATATCAATTTGAGCTCCATTGAGTTTGTTTTTAAGCCGTTAGCTTTAGATGTTTAGATATTCAGCTGGCTTTTTTTATTAGTAGCTATATTTATGCATGTATGTGCTTTGCTACCTCTGACAAAGATGTATTTACTTTGTTATATTTCTTTATTCAATTATAAAATTGGTCAGGTCATTTACACAAAACTATTACACATTAATACAAATAACTTGACAAGAGTGTTTTATATTTAATGAATTAATTACTCCTGAGTTTTCAACTTCAGAATTTAGATTTGCTTTTTAAGGAGTGGTGTGGGCACGGCCTTACCTCAGAAGGAAATGCATTAATGGTAGACTAACAATTTCTAAGCTGTGTACTTTAGTGAGCTTCGCTGTTACATACACATTAATAGTTCTATCATTTCAACGCGGGTTACAAGATTATGTGTCCTCATTTTTTTGGTAAGCATTGAATTATTAAGAGCATTAAGTACCTTAGTGTGTGGGATAGATGACAAATATGTTGAGACTCAAAACAGGTCAGCTCAGTTATTTCCCAACTTCATGCTGCGATATTATTTTGCAATATAATATGTATGTGCGCCATTTAAGATGTGAGTTTAATTTAAATAGTCAAGTGGCTAAGATGCCTTAGTATTTCACTTTTCATTACTTATTTGTTTCTAAGTTCGCTTGGTAGGACGGCTTCAAATATGTTTTCATCTTTTTTTATTCTTTTATTTATAATTAAATTTATTTACATAATAGTATGTATGAGTATAGGCATCATAAGGGAATCATGTTGCATTTGTAACGATTAGTTAACGCGCTTGTGTATAGGTAGCCGTAACACGTTTCTCGGTTCAATAAACCCGAATCGACCTTGTTCGTAGATCAAACAAACTGGATAGCTTTAGAGTCCATCATATTGGTTCTACACTATCAAGGAAATATTTTGAAACTTGTGTATGTTGTTTGCTATTCATTGACATTTTGTGGCAATATTGTGTAGAATGCGCCACATGAAGTTGAGATACACTTTCATTCACTATTCTCCACTGAGATACACTTATTAATAAATTCAAACTGCAAGACTTAATTATACCGATGGCTCCAAGCAGGTTTGTTTCACACAAAATAGACTACGATCTGATTGTTGTTTTCCGCATCGTTGTTCAAATGGTACTGAAGGTAAAGCGAGCATAAAGACCAAGCTGGAGCTGTAGCTGGAGCTGGAGTTGGAGGTGCAGCTGTTACCGATATAGCCTTAGTTAAGTCGAGTGGCCCCATAGCCACACACAGCCATTGAAAGCCGGTTTTCTTACATTAGTATATGTGAGAGTAGACAGCATTGCGCTCTTCTTCTTGCGATTACCGGCGCTCTTTTCTGATGGCATAATTGCCAGCTAGTTCTATTCTCTTCTCTTTATTTGAGCAACCAACAAACGTTCAAATACTTTTTATAACCGCAAATAATAAACAACATTTTATGTACTGCAACATTGGCGACTTCAGTAAAATTATTATAACTCTGGGATTGAATGTATTTATGTATATCTACCAACAGCATAAAAATGACTGAGACCTAATTTACATGAAGGGGGGATGTTTTGGAAGATGGGGGCAAGTATATTGGGGAGGGGTGTGTTTTTTTTTCCTTTTAATTTTGTGATTTTTGTGCATGGGTGGGGGGGGGGGGGGGTGGGGGAGTTTAAAGTTAAATTACTTATTTGAGTGATACATGTAAAGTATCCAATTTCCCCTTTAAAAATGAAGCTTCCTTTCATACATCCAGCCACAAAGAATACACATAGAAGCAAAGTGAGCTTGAGAAATTAAGCAGCATCTGTCTCTGATTTTAGTCAACAATATGATACATATACGAGCAGGTTCAGTATATATTTCAATTTTCTTCCATATATATTCGTTTATGTACAACTATATACTTCCACAGATTTAAGGATACACGCTCTAAGTACACATTTGCCCAAATTATACTATTTTCACACATTTTCAGTGAATTTTTTGAATTCACTTATACTTATATTCAAAACTTTATTTTAGGAATATAAACAAAATGTGGGTAGTCTCTTTCCAGAATCAATGTAAAGATGAAATGTGAATAGGTGTTACGTTGTTAATAAATCATTAAATTTCTTTAATCAGTTTCAAACTTTCTGCTTCCATTCTTTAGCCAAATATTATTTACTGTAATAATCAGCTTTGTTTATAGGTTGATCTGTTATGAAAGTGAGAGAGTATATTAGTTATGTGCTAGACAATGTTCGTCTTACTGTCCGCAAGTCTATATTCACGTCATATACAAAATTTAGTTAATATCGGAAATTATAAAAGGGTTTTTGAAGCTGGAAATACATAGATCAGCATACCATTCCCCATATATACTACCATTAAATATATACTTCATATAAGTAAGCTGGGGACCGTGCTAATCGGATAAAAAGGTATCTCTTAGCTCACACCTTAAAATTAAAAATTATCGCCAAGTCTTCATGACTGATTACTGATTACTGAGAGACCTCTTAATTCTAAGGTAGCAAACCCGATACAGCAAACCCGATACAGTCGGGTGTTCATATCTAATATATTCATTTTACTTAATGGACGAGTATAAAAAGCCATTGGGGGTATTTATTAGTAGCATGATTGAAAACTTTAACTAAATAAGCATAAGTATATATAGGTATATGCTTAATATTCTCAGATAGATTATATTAACGTGGGGTATGGTTAATTTGTTACGTATTCCCATCGATTATATACATATGTATCAAGATATAAAATACTTTTAGTTATTAGTAATGCAAATAACTGTCATCATCGATAAAACCCGAAAATCATTTTTGTAGCCTTTTTAATTTATTGTATTTGTGATACTAATCTAATTGTTAGCGGCCTGGGCTGACCTTGGCAACTCTTCGTGTGGTCAATCCACGGTGACATTTCGGAACACATTATTGTTAATCGATTTGGTGGGACGAAGAGCTACACATTTTCAAGCTATTTTAATGGGTTTTTATAGTAGTTTAATTGAAACTGTATTTGTAAGACAACAATAAAATAGTAAAATAAACTAAGCTTGCTTAGTTCTGCACATAAATATTTTCCAATATACACAACTTGCCCTACAGCTTGAATTTGTAGTATATTCAGATTAAAGCGTTTTCCCTCAAGCCATTCACACATGCATGCAATATATAATATTATAATAATTTGTATACTTTAAGTATGTGCACAAATATTAACATGGTTATAGCTGTGGTTTTCCGCTACAAGCTTTTTATAACCGGAGATGGATATGTATTGGGAACTGGGAATGGTGGGTATTGTGGCTTTGTTTGTACCATATATATTAACTACACAGAATGAATTAAAGTGGACCCTGCAAAGTATATATAATACTGAGCAGGACGACCATCTGCGTCGGTCTGATGTCTCTCCGTCTGAGACAGTGATCTCGTATACTGTAGAAACTAGCAATTGAATATTAAAACAAGTAAGAAAAAGGGGGGAGAAGCAGGGGGGGTTTTAAATTTTTTAAATAAAAATTTTTAATTAAAAAGTTTTTTTTTTTAAAAATTTAAAATATTTTAAAGAAAAAATTAAAAAAAAAAAAAAAAAAAAAAAAAATTGGGGGGGGGGGGGAAGAAATAAAGGGAAGAATTAAAAAAGGGGTTTGTGGGGGGGGGGGGAAAAAGAAAGGGGGGGGTGGGGGGATGAAAGTTTTGTTTATTGGTGGTTAATTTGTGTTAAATTTATTTGATTGGAAAGTGGGATTGAATTGAAAAAAAAAAAAAAAAAAAAAAAAAAAAAAAAAAAGGGAATATTTTGGGTGAAGGAGAGAGGGGAGGGAAGGGGAAAAAATATATAGGGCATCAAATCGCGTATAAAAATATAATTAAAAGACCATATATTGGTGTGTATTTTCTCGAAATGAATACACATATTATGAATAACTCCCATTTTGTATACCACCTAAACTAAGCTCCCATAAATTAGTTGAGTCTTTTTTAACTATTGTACATGCATATATTTGTCATATTGGTATATTGATGACCTAAAAGTTCAATTAATAAAGTGTGCCATTAGGGCACATTTGGGGGTGTACGAACATATATGTGGACGTACGCCTGTATGCGTGCATGCGATGGTGTGTTTGTATGCATAAAACAATCCAAGAATTATTAGGGTTCAGGATATCTCCTAGTCGGACACTCCCGACTAGCGCCTTTAATATGTTCAGCATGGCAAACACAGTCTAGTGGTTAAATCACGCGATGCTCTGCTTCATAGGTCTTTTTTATAATATTGAATTTTGACACCCTTGTAGAATATGGGGATATTCAAATATCTGCACTGACGTAATTCTTGAGTTGAGGAAAGCAAGTGTGCATAGACACCAGAAGTTGACCTCAGAGTTCACTTTATCTAAATGAATTACACGCAAACGAACGGTTTATTTAGATTTAGGTTAATTGCATTGCTTTTTGGAGGTTCCCACACACACAATAGTACACATGCACATACACAGACATCTATATACAAATTGAGTACTCTGTACTCTGTAGTTTATGCATTTCAATTTATTGTTTATCTCTGCGTTGACGGATATAAAAGGCCAACACTCTCAACAAAGCCAAATCTCAACTACAATACAACAGGCTCGGCAAGTTTATATCTTGCTTGCGCATAGTAACTAATTTTATTTACTTGAGCTATTTGAAGTGTAATCGATGAATCTCGAAAGTATACACATTAAATGAAAAAGAGCAAAAACAAGTAAGAGCTGTCTAGACGTGCGTGAATGCATAAAATATCCATGCTCTGAGCTGCATCTTTGAATATTCACAATTGTTAATTTCTAAAATTATTGTTTCTTATATGGAAATTAAAAAAGATTAGGAAAGCAAAGTAGAAGTTCGCCGTGCAGTGGACGGGCCATGACAATTAAAAGTGTATTATTCTTAAAGTATGTATCTGATGACAACTTAAAAGATTTGTTCAATAGTTGGTCTGTCTTGAATAAGAAAATCACGATTTATTGAAAATTACATAGTGGTCTTGTCGGGAGTGCCTGATTAGGACATAAGCTAAGAACCATGGCGTTTCATAGATTAAAGAGTTTTCAGCTTATATCTCTATAAGCACACAAAACAATTGGATATCAATCTGGCTGCATAGTTTGTATAGTTCTTTCCAACTTTAAATATCGATTTTAAGGGATATTAAAGAAATAGATGATTTGAAACAAACTTGGTCTACGTATGCTATACAGTTTTAAACTCTTATGGGTACTGAGATAAACTTTTTCTTACTCACGGAGAGATGAACGGGCGGACATGCAGACAGACAGAGTTAGAGCGACTCGACTGCTAATTCACATTAAGAATATATTATACACTTTATGTGGTGGCAACAGCAATATACCCTGATGCCCCATTTTCTCTGATTTTAGGGACTTAACGTAATTTTGATATGCATGGCAATTTATTAAAACAGTCACTTAAGAAGTCAACAAATATTATTATTTTTTATGATATAAGATTTACGATTTTTTTTAAAAAATAAATCACTGTGCATGAAATATTTTTGAATGACACGCATAATTTATTTAAGTTGTGTTCACACACTTTATACTTGCACCTCTGCAGGAGACTATCTTTCAATTTAAATAAATACTTTAACACAAATTATCATTTTGTGTATGCTTACACAATAATTCTCTCCAATTACGGAAGGTTTAATGTCATTTTATTATTACGTAGCGAGTCCTACTAATGCAAAACTTTTCAAACGCCCGAACAAAGCACAGTTTAACATAGCCTCTTGACCACGTCTAAAGGACTGTGGTTGTGATTTGCGATTCAACTTGGACACGAGAAGCTCGAGCCAGTTCGGTATATTAAATATTTCTTCTCTTGGAATAAGCACGTATCGTGCCTGAGTCAACCAACACACTGGAACACTTGGAATGGCCAATGGCCATGGCTTTCGTAGTTGGTTGAAATTCAAATGAATCGCTTATTTAAGAATATTTGGCGTCCTTTATGCAGGAACAGCTCACTCTTGGAATACATACATTTTACTCATATTTATGTGACATTGAATATCATCATCAAACAAATTCGTAATAAGTTTTTACGAGTGTTAGGGCATATACCAAAATATATTTTAGAAGCACCCTAACGCGATTTGCATGTCAGTTCTTGTAATGACCTCTCTGGTACTTGTCGTAAAGTCTACAGCCATGGTTACCACTCGTGGTCATAACAAGCGACTGGACTTTCCATTAATTCGTAGATATTCATGAGTTCGGACGCAGAGGCCGCAGAGAGTTGCAAAGGTCTACGTTGTGGGGTCCGTTATTGTGTCCAGCTAAAGCGACAAAAAAAAAGTAGGAATGTTGCAGTCGGGAGCGATCAACTGTATAATACTCGCTTGCAGTTCAAAATCATATTTGGTTATATAAATAGCGATACTTTTCAATTTATTGTAAGCCAAGTACAGACATATGAGATCCTGGCTCGAAATTTGTGGAAGATAGTTGCTAACGACTTTTCACGCCTCAAGAAGTAAATATATACAAATTTTGATTAGTCTTTAGAGGGACCAACAACATACTTCTTAAATTTGGACGTTCTAGCTGTACTCTAATCTGGTAGTGCTATAGTCTTATAATTATATATTCAAAACTCCAAGTGACTAGCTTTTAAAGCATCATAAATAGTTGACATTATATCTGACGAGTGTGCACACGAGTACATATATTCGAACATTTTCAGCTTTTAGATGAAATGGTTTTTACTCACAGACACACACAAACGGATGGACAGCAGCAGACGGAAATTCCACAAAAGTTCTATAATATACCCTTTTAGTTTTCTGAATGACTAAAAATGTGAGAAGTTATACATGTAGACATACATACATACATATATGTATGTTAGCTGCTCTAGTCACAAGCTACCTTGGAGAAGTGTTTGAGTTTCCGGGGTTTCGCCGTGCGCTATATACGTTTAGTAAGGGTTGACTTGTTGAGGTTTCATTTGCATGCTTAAGCTACTTTCGGAGAGAGTATGCGGGAATGCTTAATTATTACTTGTTTGCTTCAACTTTATTTGTTTGACCGCGAGTTGGAACACAACATTCTAATTTGATGACATACATAAGTACTTTCGCTTTGATTTGCGTGCGTTAAATTAATTAAAACAGGCAGTTGGCCATATTTTTAAACACAATTGTCGACTAAATTTGGGTCACAAACATTTGTGGAATCAAGTGAACTTAAGTGAGTTTTATTATTAAGTTATTACACTATCCTTTATACTTTTATTTGACACTATGACTAATTTTGAGTTACTATTTTCACAATAGATATTTAAAGTTTGTTGAGTTTGAATTTTTAAATATTTCATAATTCCATATTTCAATTTATTGATTAGAAACTAAGTATTAAAAAGATATCAATAAAAACAAGGTACACAAAGTCATTCAAAGTTAACATAATTCTTTTAAATTTCAGATTTCGGGAATTTATTTTTCCGGGTGCTCATATAGGCATGCATACATCATCATTTAAACAAAACTATTTATTACATTTATGATAAATAAAAAAATTACTCGTATTAGAAGATATAACAAAGTTTAGAAGAAGACAACTGTGCTGTCATAAAATGTATCATACTATATATTGTATGTTTTATACACACATGCGATATATGATAGCAGATCCCGTTCATACATACATGCGACATATGATGTTAAATCTAACTAATGATGTTAAATCAGCATAATCGTATTGGTTATGTAGAGCACAATAGATTAATATTTTATATAAATCAAATTTTCTTTCTCGAGTTTTCACAAATCAATTTATATTTTTGTACTACGCTTAATGACTATAATGGTTGGACGCTATCGAACTATATAAAATCAATACGACATTTGCCACGTAAAACGTAACAACATAATATTAACTAGTGCAAGTCTTTCTATGACTGTAAATGAGTTTAACACCATTACTTGAATCTGTCTAAAACATTCTAAGACGCCAGCAGACCAAAGAAGTGTCTACATTGTCGGAAATCTTACCTCTGTAAGACTTACTACAATATACTTATAACACATATCAATTGGAATCGAACCTATCAATGAAATCTATTATACACTGTAAATATTAGTAATTCCTGATTTTAGACGCCTTCATCGATTTTGAATGTAAGTTTGACTGTTTTTTTAACTTTGTTTTCTGTATATACGTAAACAGAACATATGTTTAGAATAATTTTAATGTAGAACTATCTTATATATGCACATAGTGAAGATTTTGCTTACAATTTAGACGAACTTCTACTGCACATTTGATGAAATATTTCGGTTAACTTCTAGCTAGGAGCGCTAACTGGTAACTGGTAACTTGTAAGAGTGTCCTTCTGAATTGGCCTGCATGTAAGGGCACAATCATCCACTAAAGGACACGATATTTTGTAATAATCTTCGCACTTGAGTCCCGGGGAGAAGTTAAAATTAAAGTTGGTGAATGGCTTCATTGTGCTCTGAATTTTTCAACTTTTCCAACTGGTTTTGTTTACAATTGCTTTAGGTAATTTTCATTTGAGAGGATTTCACAAATGACTTAAATAAACATCCGTTGCTGACCGACTGAGGCTGAATGCCAAACGCAACAAAATTGAATTATGCATCTGCGACGTTGCCCAGGTAAAGTTTAGGCCCGACTCAAAGTTTGCAGCGTTTGCTGTGAGTTTCACGTGCTGACTGTCAAAGCAAATAAAAATAACAAAATGGCTTCACCTGGCACCTGTATCCTGGCAACATTCATTTAAACACCTTGGACTCGAACGCTCCGAGTTGTTGTTGCTAGCAGCGAACGCTGAGCTCTGCCGAATTTGACGGTGCCACGGCTGGTCCGCCTATTGCTAGCATACTTGGAGCTTCTTAATATCCATTTGCATTCTTGCATTCTGCATTAGACAAGTTCGCTCTCACTAGCCGGTAAAGCTTAAGCAAGCATGCACTACAAATCGGGTGAAATATTTAATGATCCCGTTTGTTTATTGAATTGCAGTCAAAAGTTTTGGCACGGACGGAAGCCCTGCCCAGCGCCTTCCCGTCCACTCCCCCAACCCCAATCAGTCTTTTGGCCGCAAAGCTTATACGCATGCGAGTGTGAGTGTGAAGATGGCGCAATTGCTGCAGTCGTTTACACCAACGGCAACGGCAACGGCAACGGCAGCGGCAGCGACAACGGCAACTGTAAAGTCAACATCGTATCCAAAGGCAAAGGCGGCAAACCAGCTATAACGGGAATATTGCTACGCCGATGCCGGCGCCGACGCCGATGCCGACGCAGACGCCAACGTCGACGCCGACGACCGAAAAGTGAAATAGCTTCTGTCAATATTCTGTCAATGGGCATATTTCTGCTATGCGAAGTGGGCTGATGGGTGCTGACTGATTTCTTTGTAGAAAGTATTTTCGTGTACGGGTTTCTGTTGCTGGGCTTTTATTTCGGCTACTATTTAATCGATCTATGAGCAACTGAAATCGAGTCTATTTTAACTCATTAACAATTTTATTTTTTAATTTCACAGAAATGCAACTCAAGTGAAATAACATATTTCATTTAGATTTATATAACTTTCGGAAGCAGCTAAATTTATTACAAAATCGATATTTTCTGATTTGGGACTCACCAATGGGCATAATATATATAGTTTATAGGTCGATCTGACGTCAACCGTGATTAGCGTGCTGAATGCGGGGATCCTAGCTCTATTTATGAGAATTACAAATAATCTGGTTTCTAATTTTCTAATACCATAATTAAATTTGAATTTAAGAATATGAGATCCTCTACAGATGAAATATATTGTCCGTCTATTGGGGCGCGGAAAACGGAAAACATCATCATGATCCTGAACGAGTATTATGAAGTCGGTCACTTCCCACTGCAACTTTCGTACTTGTTTACATGTGGCATTCCAACCCTGCATGTAGCGTGCTGTCTGGAGTACAGGGTTTTTCAAAGTCGATCACTTTCCACTAGAGCAGTCTTACGTGTTCTTATATGCATGAGAATCTTATCCGCATTTCCTTTTGCATTTGAGTCAAGCTGTAAAAAATGCGCACAAAATGCAAATGAAATATGCTCTAGCATTAAGAGCGAAATTAAAAATTTAAAGGAGTGCAGCGAGCATCTACTGTTGACCATTTCCTGGCGCTTAAACCAGTTTTCTTTGGCGGCGGTAACAATTAGCGGCTATTTAAATCGCCGCACATGAGCCACTATTAATTACAACAAGCAACATTGCTTTACTGCTGAGTTATGTGCTAGAGTGTACCCTGTTTCGGGCATATATTTATACTGACTTTTCATAAACATTTGATGTTAAGACTACGATAATAATTACTAAAACATTCATTCATTCCCCGTTATGTACGACACTAGTAGTCATATTCTTATGATACCAGAGATCCAGAGATATATTCGTTTAGTTTTAGATACCATCACATAAAGCTATTGATGCCAAAGCATTCTGTTTTTTCGTGCACAATGTTACATAAAAGATGCCGTCCGCAGTGTGTTATTTAAATTGGTATAACTTCAACATACCCTTTTTACCGATTTGTAGTGAGTATGGAAATGAAGCGACTGACGTTGAATTGAAGAAAAGTTGTTTATTGCGACTATTTGGAGTAGAAGCTTAGTGCACCGTTAAACGGAAATAAAAATATTTTCAATGTAACTAAGTAGAGAACTTCAAAATAGAACTCTTAGATCTGTGATGATAAAAGAAGTTTGATGTATACTTAGACAATAAAATAAATACTAAGTAGCAGAGAAAGGGAGAATTACGTATATTTTTAGGTCAGGTCAATGAGCTGAAGCGGCGATATTTTTGTTTGTGTAGTCGAGTGGATCTTAAACCATAAATGAATCAACTTATGTTCTCGTATATATATAAAAATTGGGTGCTAAATAAATGTTCCAGTTTTAAGGTATATGTATGTGAAGATAAGTATTTATATTGGTTTCTGCAATGTCCGCGTTTTGCAGGCTGATCAGTGTTGATATCTACATACAAGGTGCAATTCAAAAGTTCCTTTTTAATTTCGGTTTGGGGTTGTGTGAAATTTTTTGTTTGTTTGTTTTTTTGTGTGGTGGGGGGGAGGATGGCGAGGGGGAGTTTGTTTTGTTGTGGAAAAAAGAAAAAAGGGGGTGTGGTGAAGAGGAAGGGGATAAATGGAGGGGGAGCGGGTGTTTTTTTTTTAAGGGGGGGGGGGGTTGTGTTTGTGGGGGGGGGGAAGTATGTGTTTGTATTTGCGGGCCTAACAGAGGGAGATGAAAAAAATTTTTTTTTTGTGTGGGTGTGTTGGGGGGGGGGGTTTGGGGGGGAATAAAATTTTTTGTGAAAATATTTTTTTTTTTTTTTTATTGTTGGTTTTGTATGTTATATAGACATAAACTGAACTCAAATATTTTTGGACTTTGAGCGAGTATTATGCAGTCAGCTCCGGCCGCTTAATTTGAAGTGGCCTTGTCGAGTCAGAAAGTTGCACATTTTTTTTCCCATGGAATCTATACAACTTATACAAAGACTTAGCTGCCTCTAAATGTCGAACGATGTCAGTGATAAATTTATCTTCTTGATTACCTATTGGGATAATAAATTCATCGATTCTCACTGCTAAAAAAATTGCCCACAAAACGTATTCGTCTTCATTGGGCTTTGTCGATCCACTTCTTTTATTAAGTATTTAGTAGCGAATCAAGTATGGGAATCTCAGATAAATGAGAATGCTTTTTGAATAGCAATATTTACGTACTAATAACTCTTTCAGTGAGTAGTTCCTATTTTGTTAGTGAAACGCGGAACTTAACCAAGTTGTATAGACTTGATTGTTATCGCCTTGAAAGAAAAATTGCTTGCCCATCTCATAATATCTTTGAGACACTGAAATTATTTAAGTTATCTGATAATATATATATTTACAAATTCAAATTAATTTATTTATAAGGTTTTAGTGTGTTTTGCGCGATACTAGAGTTAAAAACATTTCAATTCTATAGAATATGCAGAAGAAAGAATTTGCGACTTCATGCAAATCCATATTTCATATATTATGTATTATGTTTAAATTAAAATTTGTATCTCACAATTATAATATTATTATTCATATTATTTTAAATCGATTTGGTGAGTCCATCTCTTCAAATGTGCTGATATAAAGAATTGAAAGTTGAGAGCCTCCAATTTGATCTTTTTATTTATAAATACCATATTCATATATAAAAAATAAATCTTCTATAAATTAGAAAAATATAATAAACAATTTTGGTTAAAGAATTTTTTAACAGAGTAATAAACAAAATGGAGAAATGATTTTCCTGTAGAATACTGTTATATTTCCCCTTGTTAAAGAAAATATAACCATTTATACTTTATATAAATATATATAATTTTCAATAAAATAAGAAATAGTTGATTATTTCAATTATTTAGGGCATTCGAGATTACACATTTTTTCTTAATACAAATAATACACTTACAAATTAAAAATTATTTTCAAGACAACAAGGACTCTCGAATTGTGTATCCTGATAAGAAATTTTTCATTTTGTCATTAAAACCAACTGTCAATGTTATTCAACCGACTCGACAAAATTGATCAAAAAAGTTGATCATAATCGTTTAACATTTCTTGCTATTGCAAGTTATTTGAGTAGTAGCAGTTTTTAATTCAGCTAAAATTGTTCTAGAAATTGTTCACTTTTTACACTATTCTTACATTTCTTTAAATAGCCCATAAAATAATTAGATCTTAAGTAAACATCTTACAGAAAAAAAGGAAAATAAATTTTTTAAATATTGTATTTAACAAATTAAATAATAACTCTTGACTATTTTTAGCTCGTTTCAATCGAACTCTTTAAGTATATTACTGACATTGATTTGATTGTGATTGCGTTTGTCTAATAATACTACACAGTAAGCAATAAATAAAAAACATATTAAATTAGAATTTGAAAATTCATATAAAATTATTTTTTAAAGACATGCCAGGATGATTTGGCAGTTGGTTGTTTTTGATCATTTCAAATAAGTAGTGGGTATACAAATATTCTTACTGTTCATATACATCTATTTACATGCACCATGTACGGTCATATTTACATTTATTGAAAAACCACCGTGTTATCCAAGCGTTTTTTTTCGACAATTGTTTAGTTTCCGCATCAATATCAAATGTTTGAATATCACTCTGAAAATAAAATATGTTACTATATATATTCAAAACTGTTGTAGGACCATGGAAGTGAATTTACTATTGGCCTGGGAAATATGCGTTTCATGTCAATGCGATGTAAGTGTTCGTCATGCGCTCGCTGAAGCCATTCATATTCTGTTCCACTTATACAGGGTAGACACAGACTGCATTGTACTTTATTGCATGATTTGTCGCAGTCATTATATGCACATTGGTTTAAGCCAGTCGCCAAATTTTTATCAGCAGTTATCATTTCAGAGACCCTAGAAGTAACAAAAACGTATGATAAATAAAATGATACCTGAAAGACGGTATGATACATACGTGTTTCGATTATTTCCTAGTTCGCTCACGGGACGAATTCCCACCAAGTTGAATACACTGTAAAGGACTTGCTCGTACAATAGTGTGTTTTGTTTGAAGTGGGCAGAGGAAAGATTTGGTGACATATTGGCTTCCATGAGGTGTACATTAAGGTTCTCATCAATGAATAGATCAAAACGCAATAAATCGAAAAAATTATGCCTCTTATATCTACGAAGTGCATCAATTAAATCTTCTTCTTTAGTTAAAATTGTTGTACGAATGATGCTTTCGACTTGTGACCATATTTTTGATGGGTCCATCGCTTGGTCACGTACATACGCTTCAAAGGACGCACGCATACTGCCACCATAGCTATTATAATATTTGCGTAATGACGGAACTTCCCAAGTAGGTAAATAGTTGTCCGCTACAACATATTTGTCCTGAATTTCAGCATTAAATGGATAGTACTTTTCGGGACAGTAACGAAACAGAACATCGCCGTTGTAAATGTAAACCCGTAACGGATTTACAGATGTGATCACAACATAGACACCGATATCAAATTTGTGACCGTCGACTAAAAACGGTTTCTGAATGAACTCCTGGACAAATGAATCATTCGAGTGCAAATCGATATCACTTATTGCGCGAACTTTAATATGACGATGCTCATTGTGCTTCTGCACAAACAGTGCCTCCGGATTCGCTGATGCGTACTCCAAGAATGCGGCCCTCTGACTTGGAAGCCGAAATGCACGTGGCAAAAAAGGTAATTTCGTCGTACATAAGTCAACTTTATTTGTTAGGTAACCACATCCAGGTAAATGGTTAACAAATTTATGTGCGTCAAGATTCTTGAGATTGGGAAACACGCGAAACGGATAGTCATGAGCCCACAGCAAGTCCCATTCTTCGTTTAGCCCAACTCTCTTATAACCGAAACGGTTGAAAATATTCACTACGTGCACCAAGTGTTCTTCAGTGGGACTAGTGCTATAAATTGAATAGAACCGTTCGTGGGTCCGCGCCTTTTGTATTGTACTATTCAATGTGTTTCTTTCACTTATTATTTTAGTGTAGTGTGGTAAAAGCTCAACAAGTACTGCAGTGCACACTGTTGCCGCCAAGAAAAGCATAACGGTTCGTAATGGTATCGTTTTCAACGATAATATTTTAGTGCAGTTCTCTGATAACTGAAAAGGTGAAAGTTTGAAGAAAAAAGCAGCTGAATTAAATTTGTTCTAGGTCATTTTACGTTTAGTATACTTTAGTTTCATTATCCAATTTTTCCGGCGTTTCCGATATTGAGTTTGATTTCATTGTACTAAAAACAAATTATGTTAAAAACCAAAACAAAATTTAAACAAAACGCTTAAAATGTAATTTGTCAAAACGAAAAAATAAAAAGAGAAACATTCACAAAGCTATCGATATATATTTCAATCAGCTGTTACTCTTATATTCTGTGAATGGAAAAAAATAGTAATCGATATGTATCGTTAGTTTTGTGTTGCAGGGCTAAAGAGATTGTGTACCATATAGCCATCTGGCGGAGCCTCGATGAACTACAATAGAAAAGACGGCGAAGTTCCTAAACAGCAATTTACGAATTTGAATTACATTCTATGTGTATGAAATCAAAGAAAATCTATTTTTCTTACGCATTTATATATATATATGTATTCGATTTTACTGAGAGGTATTTCCTTAGCATGCCCTTAAAACAACAACAAATTTGTAGCACTTACAAATATATCTTTCTTTCTTAATTTATTCGATTGTAGTTTATTAGTTGTAAATGATATTTAGAAATGGTGTCTAAACGTACCCGAAATGCAGAAGATCTTAAAAAGAAACTATTACTAAAATATAAATTTAAAAAGGTAGTCCGTGAAGTCATTATGAATAGTCAATGGCTCGATGAAAATTACGAAGACCAGAAAATTACCGCAAACGTTAAAAAAAATATCGCTCTGCTGATGCGCACGAAGCGAAAAGTTGGAATGCTTACAATAACTGTAAGTATATATAATACATATATTAATTTTAATGTAAGAGTAAGAATATTTAATCTAAGTATGGCATCTTTTTATAATCATGCGAAACATTTTTCAAGTTGGTTACAACTGAATTTAAGAAATTGAATTCTAGTTGAAGCTTTCAAATAATGATGGATCTCAAATATATGTTATAAACTGTATAGTTGCTAACTACTAACCAGTCTAGGGCCATAGTTAAAACCTTACAAATTAACAGGCGGAGTCCTTGCTTTATCGAACCCCAATAAATGATATCACATTAACAAATGTTGAGTATCAATGCTTTTCGATTAGCAATCTCTAATCCAATAGTCATCTTCTTGACTTGTGATTTGAGTATATTACATTTTATATATTTAAAAAAGATAATGTTATATCAGTAACCCAAGCAATGCATGATTTTATTAAACAATATCTAGTTTGCTTATTCAGGTAATTGATTACACAGGTCAACAGGATTTAGTAACCAAGAATTAGACTAGACTAGGCAAGTGTTCATATTTCGATATTACGAAAAAGAGCGGAGCATGTCAACAGTGATCCGCACGAAAAGTGTATGATCCTATCCTAATACTGTGCTAGACATAGCTTTTTCCCGTGTTATCAAGCCCCTAATAACCTCAACGGGTAGATGAGTATTAAAATTGACTCAATATTTCTGCATTAGGAAAAATCTTTAATACGAACTCCACATAATTTGCGGACATTATCAGATCGAAAGAAACTATGTATTCTGTTTGCTGGATTGGCCTGTTTCCTTTGCGTTCCACCGGTATGTATTACCGCTTTAATTACCTTAAATAATTATTCAATATTTTGTATTTATCATAGAAATTGAGAGTCCGTGTGATTCCTGTTATTAAATACATGTCAGTTAGTCCCGGTCGTACAATTATAAGAAAGGGAGACGACCCGCTTGTAATTTTTTTTATTTTAGCGGGAGAAATTGGGATGCTAAAACAATGTGGAATCAAGGTAAAGTTAAAATCAAATTTCAAGTTCAATCTCCGATTTAAAAAATTCTAGTCAGAATGCAAAATCCTTTTCGGACCTGGTGATTGCATTGGCGATGTAGGAATGTTTGAAGGCGGCCCACGCTTTCAAACCTTCATAGCTACATGTAAGTACCTGGTACTTAAATGATACGTACTATATCGCAATCAATCGCTTCCTAGTTTATTAGTATTATTATTATTATCTTTATCAATGTCAACTAAACCGTACAAATGGTACTCATGTCCTATTGTGAGGAAAGTAAATTAATGTTCTTAGCATTGTTTTGTTGTTATATTTGTGCGTGGTTCACATTGAGAAGTAATTATTATTTTGATTTAAATGAACGAAACATGGGAGAAACAAGGGTTCTTAATTTATATCAAATATTTCAGTGCTTGGCATATCTTTATTATTAAATGAGTGTATATTTATGTATATATGAATATATAAATAATAAAGGCGTTGCATTTCAAGTATTAAAGTATTAAATCATTAATACCTAGATCGCTAATACTTGAATTAATTTAACTCCTCCGTGCATCAGTTTACCCCGAAAAGCCTCTTTCTTGAAATTTGTAAACTGTACTCACGGATGTAAAAGTTAGTTTTAATAGATAAAGAGTCACGATTCTCCATTAGAGCAACGTTTTTGAAAATTTAGTTATTTTTAAGCCTTTTAATACCCTGAACCCATTCAAAATGGGAAATCAGGGTATAATGGTTTTTTATAACCTGAACCCATTCAAAATGGGAAATAGGTCCATATATAATAATCGCATTTTGAGTTTGCTTCAAATTTATCGTCATCGATTAAAAACCTTATTGAAATTCAGTTAATAATTTATATCTCCCATGTCTTTGGAGCTAAAGTCTCTCTTGAATTCAGTTTTATGTATATTTTAAACAATTTTGATTTTTGTTATATTTTGGATACTTTAAATTGAAGTTAATTTGCTAATAAAGTCAATATGTGAGAGTTTGCATTTTTACGAAATTGACAAATATTCAATATATATTCATCTACATATGTAGATGCTGGAAATCGAAATTGAAATCATCGAAATCCGTACACTATCACAGAAGTTATTAAACAAAACGTTTGGCCAATTGGCAAAAGCATGTGGCAAGCAGCGCCAAAAGTACGCATTTTTCTTGTACGTGTGCACACATGCCCTACAATACGTGCATTCACGTCTATTATAAGAATCCCAATTGCGTTGTGCTTGAATTATCAGCTGCTACTTTACTTTAGATTTGCTACTCTTCGCTGGAGTGGTGATATGGCAGTGTTGGTAGAGGCGATGCGCGTTGTCGAGCAGCAGTTGTTGGTTTGAGCCTTGCGTTGCAATTTTTTTCTCTTTAATTTCTTGACAAACATGCAATTTGATTGCGAAGGTGCGAGTTCGAATGACGAGGGAAACATGTTCATTTTAGTCGACAATTTTTGTAAGTTTACAGGTTTTTCTGCTTTAATAAATACATAACTGCGTTTATTTAAAAACGCAGATTCTTCTGGGTCCAAGGTATCTCCTACTTGGGCACCCTTACTAGAGCTTTTTTACTTGTGAGATGTCGAGATGCGATTATATAACTTTTAGATATTGTACAAATTTTAAAAATATGTGTATATAAACTTATATATATATATATGTATGTATATATATTTACATACAGCCAACACGCGATATCATAAGTACGTTTGTACACGAGAAAATTGCTGTTGCTTCGTGACCAGAAGCAAAGGCTTGCACCAGCCAATTTAATCAGCAATAAACAAAGTTAAGTCCTAATTCGATTCAATCAAATTGAATAGCAAAACATAGCCGTTCTCCCCATCCATGTATATATACATATATATATATATTTTTTTTTTTTTTGCCAGAGAGGCATTCGAAGCATGGCCTGCTATGTAATGCAAAAATATAGGTTGGCAGCCACAACAACAGGCCCTTAGGACCTCAAACCGATTCCCAATTTAGCTTTCACTTCGTAACATGGTGTTTATTATTTGTATTTGCTTGTTTTCGACATTTTATTTTTTCTTTTCGGTCTATCGCATTGGAATCTTCAAACGAATTGATGTACTCCAATTTGAATACCGTTCTCATTTTGCATTTGCTGTTCTTACCTTTTAAACGTGGCGGCTACTTAGCGCAATGCGAACTCCTGGTACTAGTCGACAATGATTTTAATTCGATCCTCAAACCCTACATGCAGAAGGCTTGGAACGATAAGAAAGCAGCCTTGAAGGCTTTAGACTACTTCGATTTTCTTAGCGAAGATCAAGTAAGTGAATTGGATTGTAATTATTAACAATATTTGGGGTCAAGGTCTACCCAAACTGTTTATTATAGATTCTGAAAGCATGCCAGTTGTGTAAGCTGAAGCAATATCAGCCCTTGGATATAATATACAGCCACGACCGAGGAGCACTTACAAACGTGCACTTCGTTTTAAGTGGAGAATGTTTAATACTCCAGTGTCTTAATGTGAAGGTATTTAGATAGTTAATCTGAAGCCTTTTTTGTTTATATTTCATAAATATATGACTGCACATTTATATATTAATAAAGGTCGTTGTGAAGAATGGGAAAAAAAAGTACGAGCTAGTAAACAGTTTGGATGGTGGATCTTTATATATAAATAGTGATCACAGTACCAGAAAGAGTGTGGTCAAACCTCCGTCTGTTTTCGCCGCAATTAATGCGCTAAATGAAAACGAAAATAAAACGGTAAGTTATCTAAGTAAATATTATGACAAAACAAAAAAATAGAAAGATACGACAGATACATTGAACTCTGCATGGAGCAACTGTTCTATCCACTTATTTGTTTTACTAGGTCCGTCCGTCTGTCCGTATAAGCCCCAAGTAATTTGGCATTATTGATGCCGACGACTTATGCACAATTTGCAATATTCGAAATTGCGCGTACTACCTCCAGCTAAAACTATCATGTCTAAAGCTACGCCCTTTAACTTACGCAGTAGGATCATATTGAGCTTCTCTAGTTGTTAAATGTACATCCGCTAAGCCACACAAAGATAGTATATTTTATTGCTGTGAATACACTATAAGAACAAATGTTTAATGCTTTTTGTGTTTTTAGGTTTTCCGTAAATTTTGGATAATGTTGAAAACGATTTAATTGCCTTTTTAAATTTGAAACTCTATTAAAGATGCTAGAACTTATAGTGTCATTGGAATAGCTTTTAAATACTCTAACACACACCTTTTATTAATTTTCAATGGGTTTCAATTTTGGGAATACACTTAAGATTCGTATGAATATTTATTTATTTGCACACGTTGTCCTTTGCATATTAGTAGATAATTTATGTGTATTCCAGCGGAAGTTTTATTCTTATAACATGCTAGGAGTAGTTCTGTAAATTTCACAGCTTTTTGGAACAAGTTTATAGATTAACTAATTTGAAAATATTGATTATAATATTAACTCGTGAATATCCGTTTAAAGAAGACAAAACAGACTTCAATTAAGAAACATTATTTGCTGCTTTGTGTTTAAGTTCAAACTGTTCAAAGCAGCAAAGCTTTCACATTTTGATTTAAATGCTTGTTTTATATGCTTGTGCAGTTTGGATTCATTTGCGGTAGTCCTCTGGCATGTGAATATGAGAAAACAGCCTCAAGATCAGCGGCAACTTCACTACAATATCCTACTAACTCAAATAGCATCATATATTCCGAACATTGTGAGGAAGAAATGGCATCCATTGACGAAACCCAATCAAGCGCAGAAAAATCATACGAAAACAAATTACAAACTTTTCCCTCTGGGAGCCATACTATTGTCGACTCTGACATTTTTTTTGATTCATCAAATTTAAGTAGCTCATCAAGCATTTGTTTAAGTGTGAGTCTTTCAAAATAATAATTTTAATTTTTGACAATTTATAGTAGTACAATTAGTTTTTTTTTTACTAAATTATTCATTCTACAACCTTTACAATTATATTTAATTATAGAAGGATATTGTCGAAAACCATTTTATTGATGTTGGATCTCTTACGTTTGGTGGAGTTTTTGGACTGGGCGAAACTATGCATCATCGTGTAATAATGGCACGGAGTACGGTGCAATGTTTGTTGCTCCCCAGATATTTTCTATTCGATAACGAACAAAATCCTGGAAACATTTGGCAACGGAGACTTTTTTACCTAGAATGTATCATTCCATCTAGAGACGCTTTGTTCGATAATTTTCTAAAGACTTTAAAGTGGAACAAATTTAAAATTGATTTTATCAAAAGTATCAATTCTAACACAACAAATATTGCCAAGGATGATGATATACCAGTTCTATGTCGCATCGAAGAAGGCAGAGAAACTCAATGAAATATTTAGTTGTGCTTAGAAACATATTTTTTTTGTTTCCTCACAGGAGTAATTATTATTTTGTTGCGAGATCTGTAACGTGTTTTCTGAGATATCATCTTCTCATAAGATATATGTAGCTCATTCAATAAATATATGAATTGCGAGTGACCTCTTTTTTCTAGCCCCTGAGTACAAACAATGATAACTATTTTGAAGAAAACACTTCAAAATTATTGAGAAGCAATATTCAATCTTCTGTATAAAAAAATTTATTAAAAGCACCTATACTAAGTTATTTAGTTCATAAAGTTTCATTACACCTATTGAAGTTTGATTCAACTTATTTACATTTTAATTATCTCTATTTAAAATGGGAATTAAAGCTAACATCAAAAAGTAGGTGTAGCAGACCTCATATATATATATATTAAAAAAATATATAGTATATATTCAATTAAATTCGGCGTCCACGAGCCATGCCCGACTGTGCGTCCGTATGTCGGTTATTCAACACTTTGTTTAAATAGAAGTTACTATTTGATTGTGGGCGTACTAGTTCGATTCTGATAGAGCACCGTTTCTTAGACGAAAAATAAGCTCTACGGTTTTAAAGTATTTAATGTTGAGCTTCTCTACAGTTTTAACAAAAATGTTTAACATAGCTAATAGCGTACACAGTTGTCAAGCTAGAGCCACCATATTTTTTTAAAGATTACAATTGGTGTCAACATTTTATTATCATACTTGTCGGGTGCGTGCTAAATTGGAAATATCGATTTCTTCATGATTTTGGAATGTTAACGAGTATTATATAGTTGTTAATGACCGACTGCAACACTCTTATTTGTTATTTGTAGAAACGGCCAAATTTGTTCTACCTAGAAACCTGGAGCCATTTTACCTTTTCCACAAATTATACACTTAAGTTATTCGAAAGCCCCATAAAAGTGAGAAGTTTCTTTGAATTAAATTTAATTAAATAACATAATGTGTTATATTTTCAGCATTGAAATGAGTCAGTAGCGCTTTGTGACGTAAGTAGTCTTAACTGTTGTGGCTAGCTTTTGGTAAGCATGGAAACGGTCAACGAAACCTCTTAGGGTTTCCAAGTACAAAAGTCTAAATTTCCACTCAGTATTGATTCAACAACTGCAGAGAACGTTTTAAATAGTGTAAAAATATTATTGACATGGCTGTAACTAATTTACCAAGAGTTCCAGAAGGTCTTCGAGACCTGGTAAAAACCTATACAAAAGAAGTTTTACGCGAAAAACCGAAAGATCTATATAAATTCTCAGTTGATTATTTTGAAAATCTTGCGGGTACAAGAAAAATTCAAAGGAAGGTGGTCAAGTACGAATCGCAGCAAACCTATGAAACCATCATGAAAAATCGCATTCGACAGCAATTACCATTGTCACTTGCATTTCACATCATTCCTGAAAATCTGACCGAAGTAATTAAGAAATTTATTAAAGCTGTTCTTAGAGAGAATCCACAATATTTAATTCTGTTTGCAATAGAATATTTTAAAAATCTTCAAACCTCGTCGTCAAAGATAGCGGATACTCAGTATACAGCTTATGAAAAATATATGGAAAAAAATGAGAGCATGTCTCCTGCACGCGCGGTGACTAAATGTGAATGTGGACGCATTCTCAGCTCAACTGATGCGAAATCACAAATGACACAAGATAATACATCTGATGCGGATAAACAATTTGTAAAGCCCAATACAAATGATCAATACATAAAAGCAGTGTACATCATTCAGAAATACTTTCGACAATATATGAAACATAAAGCTGAAAGTTCAGTTAAGGTCCCTTCAAAATCTGAAGATATTTATGACAGTCAAGAAGTCTTAAATGCCATTTTACTCATTCAACGACAATTTCGCCGTTTATTATTGATAAAACGATCCAAGAACACCACGGAAATGAAAAGCACAAATGTTGGAAGCTACAATTCTATAAAATATATAAAGGCCGCACTTGTTATACAACGGTACATGCGAGAGTATTTAAGAAAGAAGAAATGCACGAAGCAGGCGTTACCCAAATCTGGGGACATTACCTATGATAACAGTATTTCCTTGACAACAGCAGCATTTGTTATTCAAAGAGCATTTCGCAGAATGATTAAGGCGCGAAGGGCAAAAAGGCATATTAATGCTGATCCTGAACAATGTGATGAGATAAACGACAATGCCTCAGAAGCAGCATCATATACGTCCGCCTCTACAGCTCTTCTTTCAACGGAGTCGGCAGGTGAACATGATTTTGGACTTACTAATTATGAAGAGGGCGTCCATCAACAAACTATTAAGGAAGATGAAGAAGTTGAAAACGATAATACAAACCGTAAGATGATATATGGAACGGACTCGATCAAAACAAGTCAGAAATCAGCAAATTATAATGAAGAAGGTAAATAATTGTTTAAGGCACATAATTGATATACATTTATAGACACATACCCCTTTCTTTTCTTTTTCCCTTTTTCTTACAAAATCCTTTAAATCCAGCTGTGTACATACTAAAGCTTGAGGATGCACTTTTTATGTGCTCGCTCGTCTTGTTTTTTTTTATATGTCCACGTCTACTGGGGCGTGGAAAATCAAGAACAAATTAAAATCTTCTTTACATGAGGATCACCTCCTACACATATAAACCTTAAATTATATGACCCATTCTTTACGAAATGTAATTGTGATTGATCCAGACGGACAAAGTGTAGCGAAAGTAGAACCGGAAAGCTTGTTAGTTAGTCGCAAATTATACACTCTAACAGTATTTGGTACCGAAGAATCAAAATACTTTTCCGAAGGTTTTAGAATTGTGTAGAACTAGAATCTGAACGTCGAGTAGTCCTAACTATTCTACATATTCGTATATACTACATTTTCATATAAAAGGGGAATATGTGTGTCTACAGCCTTTCACACTCCAGTAATATTCTTATTTATTTATTTAATATATATGATTTTGTTGCAGGGCTTCTTATAGAACTAGCCAATTTTGTGACTTTTGACTACAGGAAATGTCCTTATGCTTAAGCTTAAAAAGACTCAGCAAGACTTTAATTGGGTACAAAGTATTTCCGAAAAAGTAAAATTTTTAAGCGATATCGAAGTTAGGGATTAGGAATTTGAAAATTATATTCCTATATAACATCCAATCAAAATATCAAAATCCTGTATCGTCGCACAGTGGGACCTCTGCCGGCAGACCGTGGCAAAAATATGAAAAGGGATGAAAATTTGTTTCCAATTTTTTGATGCCATCTGACAGACAATTAGTCAGATGGTCAGAATCCGAAAGAGTAAGATGAAAACAGATGCATTTTAAGGGTAAATATGGGCATTCAAAGTTGAGTAAATGTGCAACATAAAAATAAACAAGTAAGAGTGCTCTAGTCGAGACTGCTCGACTAAGAGATACCCTGAACCCTGCGAAGATGCGATATTGAAATCATTTTACGCTTCTTTTATATATACATATACACAAACAATACATATACACACACACATGCACACGCACGCACAAGCACTTTCTCTGCTACTGCGCAGTTTACGCAGCGACTGAGCGCGGGCAGCGCTTGGGCTGCAGTATGGGCTATATTTTGGAAACTTATTTGTTGAATAGGTTTGCTTCTAGATGGACTTTCGTAATCAAACTTTTACAGCGTAATAATGATATTCATATGTATGTATTTGCCAAAGCACAAGTCTCTAGTATTTGAAATACGTTTTTTTCAAATTTAGGGGGAAGGGGGCGTGGTATCCAAAATCCAAAAATTGCAAAATGTTTGTATTCATTACACAAATACACACAGTAAATCTGAAATCTATAGCTATAACGGTATTCAAAAACGAAGAAAAGTTATCGATTTTTATCGATAATAAGGAAATGGGATAAGGTATCGAAAAAAAATGATAAACTCGTACTGCGTAGGATATACACGAGTATACATTTCAAATTTCAGATCTCTAGCTTTTGTGGTTTGCGAGATCACTGCGTTCACACGGACGGACGGACGGACGGACGGACAGACGGACATGGCTATATCGACTCAGTTTGTCGAGCTGATCAAGAATATATATACTTTAGGGGGTCTGCCATGTCTCCTTCTGCCTGTTACATACATTTTCACAAAAACATTATACCCTGATTTCCCATTTTCAATGGGTTCAGGGTATAAAAACAAGTGAAAAATATTTCATTTGTCAATTGAATTGCAAGAAATCTTTTGCATTAATAGCTGATATTTTGATATCGTTTTAAGGATTGGCTTATTTCCAACAAAATAAAATAACATTTATGTTCTTTTCTTTGTTCATTTAGGAGCTAACTTTATTTTTGTGTATCTTTTGATTGTAAGCGACTATAAGCAATTGTCTTAGAAATATTAAGAAAGATCTCCTCTACCATATTAATAAAAGTTTGCTTGCCCGAATTTGCCCGAAGGTCAAATTGACGCAGCTGCACGCAGTAGGTAGAATGTTGACGGTATTCCAAAGAAAAATTTTAAAAATATTTTAAAATTATTTTTTTAGTCATATACATATTTAAATATAAATATGTATATGACTAAAAAAATAATTTTAAAATATTTTTAAAATTTTTCTTTGGAATACCGTCAACATTCCACCTACTGCGTGCAGCTGCGTCAAAATAATAATTTTATTTATAATAAAATAATGAAATTTTGTCATTTAACAAAAAAAAATTGTTTTTTCATGTAAAACACGCATATTTACCAAATTCAGATATTTCATGTTTGACATAAAACGCATTTTAAAGGTTGAAGAATTCTCTGACATACATATGCCGTTTAAATTTTGAAAATACCTTTTTTGGCTCAAAAGATATGCTTTTTGCAAAGCAAAATGAGCAATATACCCACTGTGCGTCGTCTACATATTGTAAATTAAATTCTGCTCTAAATTCAATTTTGTCTTTTATTTATATTGCGGACATACAAGAATTCTTTAACCTAGCTCTTATTTTAAAATATTTCATTTTATTTTTTCAGTTAAAAATAATAATGAGACCTTTGATGAAACCCAATTGAGTGAAACTGGAGACGAACATATGGGCAATCACTTCGGAAGAAAGAATAGTCGCGACTTGGATAAACTTGCTACAAATGATGATATTTTAAAGAACATTCAAGCGGAAAAAATCAATGTTATGAATAATGTAAATGTAGAACGACAATCAGAAGACAATGGATTGACTACACAAAAAAACAACATTATAATTCACGATTCTTCGATGGAACCTAATTCTGACATAGAGCGGTTGCAATTAATGCCGGAGTCCCAAAAGTATATTAACCCCACTAGTGGAAAAATTAGTAATGATGTAAACTCTAAAAACCTTTCAATACAAGAAAATACAAGTCCACTAAGTCCATCAAGTACAGATATTATAGAGCCTGAGCAACATATAAAAAATACAATACAGTCTAGCACTGAGAATTTATCGCTAGAAAGAACAAGTGAAAAAGTCAATCAGGTAAAAAATAATTTATATAATCTTAGTGAACAAAATTTTAAGGCTCTAAAATCTATTTTCAAGAATCCAACCAGCTCAACTGCAAATTCATCAGCTGCTAGTAACCACGATAATGTCGTTGAATCAGGTAACACTAATGTGATAAACAAATTTCGTTTCATATGTACACATATACACACATACAATACATACATATATACACATAAATACACTTAGACAAATAATATACAGCACATAACAAGAATGAGGGAAAAAAGAAAAATATTGTATTTTATGAATACTTTCTATAATCTACACACAAATATGAAAGTTTAAAATATATCATAATATGATAGCGCACCAAAATTTGAAGTAGCATGAAATGCTCGAGATACGTTAAAATACTGAACTCGAATTCCTTTTCTTTATTCGACATGTAATTACTTACAAAATACGTAAGATTTCTTAACATTATTTCTAAATTTCAATCTAAAAATATCCGATACAGACAGACTAAAGCTGTTAAAATATTTTGTTATTTAAAGGACTTCGATGTGTGTCCTCAATATTTCAAAAAGATCGGGCAATAAATATTGAAGTTATTTGAAAATCAATATTGTGGGTTTTATGCATGTTTGAATTTGTAGTAGTTTAGAAAAAGCTTAAGTAGATATTATTTCAACTTAAAACTGTTTTACTGAATAATACACAATACATTTGAATATTATCTAGTGATACTACTTAGCTACTTAGCTACTACTACTACTTAGCTAATTTATTTATTTTTTCATATATTTATTTGCTGGTAACGATAATCCAAATAAAATACAATTAGGGGAACCTGGAGACAAAAATTTAATTAAAACTGTCGAATTAAAAAACAGTCCGTCATTGAAATATGAAAGGCTTATTGATGATAATCGAATTTTGGAGAGCGCTCAAACTACTGAAAAAGCTGGACCCGAGGACCACAATTTAACAGCATCCAACAACATTGTTACAAAAGAACCTGTCCCTGAATCAAGTTCTTCAATACAAAGTTTTGAATCTTTAACAGAGTTTGAAAATATCCGCAGTTCCAGTGCTGAAAATATTGAGTTAGTTTCCAAAATGACAACTGATCTAAAAGCTTCACCAGAAAAAGGAGAAAAAGGCCCAGTGATCACAGATATTTTAGATCCAGAACAGAGCATTTTGAATACAATAAAAAACACAGTGCCTGATAATTATGCGAATGAATCATCAGAAAAAAGCACTTCTGCTAAATTGCAAGCCAATAACGACAACTCAGCCAATCAGGTAAGCAACGAAATACTATTAATTTTATCATAGAAAACGGAATGTGTAAATATGTATTTTTAGAGTCCTCCAATTTCGCCTGCGCTCAAATCAGCTGACTGTGGCAACGAGAATCTCGTAATAACAACTATTTCAGGTAAATGTATACAAAATAATTTGTACATTTGACGGACAGACCGACATAGCTAGACAGACTCAGTTCGTCATCCTGATCAAGGATATATATTCTTTATGGTCTGCCATGCCTCTTTCTGCCTGTTACATACATTTTCCATACATCAGGATATAACAAGTAGGAAAGCTCTAGTCGGGGTGCTAGACTATTGTATATTCCGTATCTTGTAACTATCAGAAACTTATAAAATATTTAATTAAAGTGCAAGTCTTGCACTTTCTCAATCAAATTCAAAATTCATTTTAGCCTATAAATTGCAATTAAGTTTAAATGTAAATATAGTACTATTCGCATTGAAATTGAGATTTAATATTTTCCGTTCTAAACTCATTAGAAAATCAAATCGCACAACCAATTTTAAGCCAATACATGCAATACTGATAAGGAAATAACCTAAGGAAAATGTTAACAAGTAAGAATATTTCGTTTAAGCGTGGCTGACTGCGTAATATTCGTTCATAGTCCAAAAAGAGTTCAATATTAAACAAGTAAGAAAACTCTAGTCTAGTTAAAGCAGAAAAAATGTATGCTATTAAAATTAAATAATAATAAAAAATTTGGGGACCAGCTCCGAAGATATAATTTAATGATATAATTCAATAACTTGACTATCAGGTTTTTAATCAATAACAATAAAACAGGAATAGCTATCGACTTTTTAAAACAAACTTCATGTGTTCAAAGAATCAGACAATAAACATTCATGTTTTTCCAAATGCATTGTCGAATTGTATGTATGCCTCAAATTTGATCGACTATATCATCTTAAGGCTTAATGTAATATTATTATTTTGTTTATTTGCTTTTAGACGTTATCGTCAATGATGATGCCCAATTAGCAGAAACAGGAGATGAAAATATGTATAAACTAACTTCGGGTGATGAAATTTCAAAAGACCCTCACACTGAAAAAGTTATTGCTTACATTTATTCCGATGATGTTATCGAAAATAATGTAAATAAAAGAGATCGAACCGAGGATATTAATGTCCCTTCAAATAATATTATGACAGAAGAATCGTTGACCAAATCAAGTTTCCAAGAAAACTTGGAATCCAGCGAATACCAGAATACCCTAATCCCAGAGTCTTTAAGCTTTGTCAACCCCACTGATAAGGAAAATTCAAAAATATCAACTGATGTAAAAACTTCACTAGATGCACAAAATATAGGCACTCTCGCCACAGATATTTTAGAGCCGGAGCAAAGCCTTGCTCACAACACCATGACTAATTCAGGTAATACAGTAGCAAAAAATACTCCCAACTTGGAATGCGCTAATGACGACGTAGTCAATCAGGTAGACAAATTAATTCCGGAATTGCATAAAAGAAAATGTAATTTATATATTTTACAAATTTACTTCCTAGAACCCTCAAATTTTGTCATCTGATTGTGACAACGAGAATCCCGTAACCGCAACTACATCAGGTCAATTTAGATCATATTTATTAATATTTACTAATATTTTTTCGTTTTATTTTTGCTTAAATTCCAATATATTTTTCCTATACATATTTATATTATACGATAGAAATGGAATGCAACACAAAAATTAAGGATGCCGGTGAAGAGCATATTTATTTAAATAAAGCAAGTTCAGAAATCCACTATTCAGTTGAAGTAAATAGTCTACAGACAGTTTTGAAAAATCTACATACCCAAGCGAAGAACACTCATGACGATGATTTATCCGAAAATAACAGTAAGTAATTAGTTCTTCCTTTGATATAAAGATATATATTTTGAAATTACGTATTGTTAGTATATCTATATAGAGGATCATATCTTCGTATTAAATATTTATATTTTTGTATTTTTCTTATTTATATGGGTTCACCATTGAATATTGGACTGTTGTGTAAAATGATTTCAGGATAAGTCAAAAGAAGTAGTGGCACAGACTATAGCATCGAAGCTGAGTTGATCTTATCATATCAGCGTTTTTGACTGTGCGAGTGTCCGTCCGTACGACCGCAGCCTTTGCAATTAAATTATGTGTACCATATTCAGCACAAACTGATGATTATCTCCGATAGCTCATTTCGTATTCTTATTATCGATATTTTGACTTAGCTTTCAAGCCATTTCTCAAAAATCATAAAAGCTAGAGACAACTTTTCAATGAAGGTTCCTGCTATGAAGACACCGATTATGAACATTTTCAATTTTGGATAACTATTTCAAATTCGAGAAACTTAGAATTTAACAAAAATATACATTGGGATGGATGTTACGCTCTACAAATTTTATGTACATTATGTATATATGTACAATGTACAGTAAGCGAAGCGCATTGTACCATGCTTAAAAGAAGCGAAGATTTGATTTGATTAAAATAGAAGCACAGGTTTTAGTGTATCTCCTAGTCGGACACTTCCGTCTGGATAAAGCACTATAAGCTATATTTGATGTGCACCTAATATTATATACGGTAATATGAAATATGAATATTTCCATATTTGCAGCGTTACTTTCGGAAAATGGTGATACTTTATCTAATACGGAATTCAATGAGAAACCATTTAACAACATTGGAACATCAATTATAATTCATAGTGTTCTTCCTACCGAAGATGACTATGAGTTAACCATCTTACCTCCAAATAATATCATTTCACTTGACACACTTGATGTCGCACAAATTGATGAAAACATGACGGAAAGCTTAGACTTAAATTTAAATGAATGTCAAAGTATCACTGAAAGCAATACAAGTGCAGAAGACTTAACAATAATTGAGACACAGAAACCCTCGGAAATAAATGATGATAATATTAAACCTTCTAATAGTCCAGTAGATGAAATTGTAGAAGCATCTCCAAGTTCTTTGGAAATGTTAGAAGAAAAGAACACGGTACAAAATGATAATTTACCAGCACTAAGCGCAGATGAAGCAATTGTAGATACTCAAATTACTAACCATGATAATATCGTGACTGAGGTAATAACTAAAATAATTAATAATTCTGTTCAAAATAATCATCTACTAGAAACAGAAATTAATCCAGCCACTACTAAAAGCGATTCCGATGAACGTGAAGAGATTAAAACCAACATAATACAGGTGGTTCAAAACGAAAACTTAGATGAGATTGATATTCATACAGAGAATGAAAAAATACAATTAATGCCATTAGAGGAGTCAAAAGATCAACAACAAGATCCAATAGAGTTGGACATCAGGATGCTTAATAACAAAAACTCTCCTATAGATAATAATTCACTACTTCATTCAGAAGCAGATCCAATCACTAATGCTCTTAATGACGAGAATCATTCACAAGCCAAGATAAACAACTTACTGGAAGCTGAGGGTATAGAATGTTCTTCAAAAGATGCAACTGAGGAAACTATTGCACCTTGTGATGGGGAAATCGACATAAACATTATGGAATCTGTGAAATCTGACATTGATCCGATGAACTATAATAAGGATGATATAAACCAACACGAAAACATTCAGACTTTAGGTAATATATTTTTAAGAAACACAATAAAAATAATAATTTGCTTTTTACATAAGGTATAATGGATCAAAAACTGATTGAAAATAATACCAGCGATATTGAAGTTATAAAAGTAATATGTAAGTACATTAAGGTGATCTAATACTGTTGCATAGTCGCAATACGCGAATTGTCCAATTAAGCTATACCTGAAATACCTAAAAAAAAAGAATAAAAAGTACAACAAGCACTCCCTTTTGGGAATGCCCAATTATTAGATACCCTGAACCCTGCGCAGAGCTTTTATTTAGTCATTTAACGCTTCTTTTATGCATGCATAACTAACAATTGATAAATTTTTGTTAAAAATAAACTTTCTTATTATTATGGGTATATTGGTTTTGTGAAAATGTATGTAACAGGCAGAAGAAGGCGTGTCAGACCCCATAAAGTATATATATTCTTGATCAACTAGTCGAGCTGCGCTCAATGGGTTCAGAGTATACAAATTCAAGTCTTCAGCTTCAATAGCGGCGACTTATACGAGCTTATATAGACAGACATAGCACAATCCAATTACATTCCTTCCATTTTTTGATCAAATTAAAAAACTATTAGATGGAATTTAAGATTTAATCAGTCAGTAAATTGAAATAGATTTAATTCACAGTCACATTTAGTTATATTAGAAGGTTTAGCTTCATTGATACCGAATAAAAATAAAGAATTCGCGATTTTAAGAGTGCAACATATTAAACTAAGATTTTTCTTATTATTTGAAAGCAGCTAACGAACCAAGCGATGGATTAAAAACAGATGATCTAAATTCCGAAGTAAATACTGGTAAGACTAAAGAAGATATATCATTCTATAATTTGTCCTTAACATTAGCAGAACAAATCTTCATTGCCTTTGAGTAATCAATTAATTGGCTCCCAAATCATTAAGACGACAACAAATAAAATAAAAAGAATGTCAAACGTTAAGGATAAACAGTTATCAAATCATCCATCGAACCGATTAATACAGACACCAATTGCTGAATTGCAGCTTAAATCATTTAAGACGACTGCCGACGAAGGCTCATGGTATGAAGCTTATAATGAACCAAATGAGGCAACTGTGGATACAAATGAAGTCAATAATACAAATGGGTCTGACAAGGAAAATGCGTTCTTGAAAGAAATAAAGTCATCTAAGAACCTTGAGCGATGTCCAAGTTACATAAATGGAGAGCAAGTTGAAAGCAATGATCCAGTCAAGCCTAAGCAATCGATTTCTTTTTTTATTTCATTCGATGGCAACGATGATAAGACAAGTTTCAAGATACCAAAAAAATTCCTAAGGCAATCGGAGTACAGAATGAACAAAAATAACACAGAATGTCATAACAGCAAGACTGGTCAAGAAGAAGCAAAACTCGACAATGACGATAATGATACTAATGATGATATAAGTTACCAGGAATTTGTTATTTCAAAATTACAAACCATACATGAACTGAACGAAAATGAAGTACCTTGTGAGCTCAAAGTGGATGTGGATAAAAGAGTTTGTAATGATCAGACTGACCAGATTTGCAAAGAAAAAAATATTACACGTGAGATCGAAAATGAAATAATTTTTAAGCAGGATAGCCATGATAGCAATCAACTGAATCAACCAATTGAGCTAAGCAGTCAAAATCTTTGTTCTACTACTGGTAATAAACAGCTAATGAATAGTGCGACCATTATCCAAAGGGCTTATAAAACCTACAAAGGTCGACAATCACGGCATGAGGCAAACAAAGATAAATACATTAAAGGCAGTAAGACTACAAACAATGAAATATTAGATGATTCGAAAAGTAAACATAATCAAATTCATGCAGCTATCAAAATTCAAAAATTATTTCGAATGTTCTTGTCGAAAAAAAATGCACGAACCACATCCGTTACTGTGGGTCAGGAAAATCGAAAATATACGCTAACCGAAATTGCAGCAGCAATTAAAATTCAAAATATTTTTCGTGATTATGTTAGACGTAAGAAACTAGCGAAACCAGAATGGTTTATAGGCTCGCAACCTATATCAGTCTTGTCAAGTGCTTCAAGTGTTCCAGCTGCCGCTGACTCTCTTGTAGCTTCCACAGATGACAATAGAGTTCTAACCATACCTGAGTCCGACATCAAAACACATATCGAATTAAGTAATTTGGATGCTCAAAGCAATGGCTCACTTGAACTGGCTACTGATATTGGCAACATTGTTAATGAATTATATGCAACTAAAGTATTTGAAATAGATAATGGAGCTTCTAATAATTTAGCAGGTTTAGCAAATGAAGAGGTGTTCGATTTTGTTAAGGATGTAGGAGTTATAAAGTATTCGGAAATCGAAGGAGCCTCCAAAGGTAATATACGTGATTTTAATTTACTCGCATTTAAATTTAAATTTGTACTTCAATTAGAGGGTGCCACAATGCGCGAATTAATAAACGAATTTCTAGAGCAAGAGATCAAATTCTCTTCTCATATTGACAGCCGAGAGCATAACAAAGGGATTGATGAGGTGCACGAAGTGCAGTGTGTTAAAAAAACTGTGCTGCTCTCTAATCTGGAGGAGGATAAATCAGACATCGATGAACCAGAAAATAGAAAAGAAGATGATCTCAAGCAAACGGAAACTGATTTGGATACACTGGATAGTACAGCTCTAAAATTATCGAAAACAGATCAAATAATTGAGAAAATGTCTCGGCGACGATCTTCAGAAATACGAGAGAAGCAAGAGAAGGAAGATTGTAATATTAGGGATCCCATGTTTGATGAGCCTTTTGTTCAGCCAATGAGTGATTTGCAAGACCAAAATTCACTTGATATCGAAGATGGTGATATAGTATACAAGCGCTTACAACGTGATGAAACTCGTGAGAGCTCAGCTCAGAGTGAGTCTGTTATATTTGGAATTGCTGATGAAGACAAGGCTATGGCGAATGATTCAGAAATCACCAGATCACAGCTATCACGGCATTACACAATAGCCGGTGACGATCCAAAAACTATTTTTAAGTCCGTGATAATAAGCGACTCAGTTAAATATATTGACGAGGAAAAAGAAAATGCTATCAATGATTCAAAAGGCAGCAACAGTTTCTGCTTGGACGATGAAACTTCCGAAAACATTCGAAAAAAAATGATGGCATATTCATTATCTGAAGCGGATTCTGATTATTGTGATCCTAGCAAAATCATTAAAGACGATTTTCATATAGACACTGCAATGACAGATGCCATGGATACATCTACAGAAACCGAATCGACAATTGTATCAGCTGCTGCTAAGATTCAGGCAGGAGCACGAGGATTTCTAACTAGGCGACGTTTGCGACGCGCCAGCGCAGGTACTAAGTCATCTACCCAAGATACGAAGGCATCTTTTGGGAATGATGCTATAAGCGAATCATTGGAACGCTTTATTGAAGAAGAAGCAGCTAAGAAAATCCAAACGGCATATCGATTGCACAGTAAGAAGCCCAAGTACCATGCACAGAGCTTAACAAATAGTTCCAGCCTAGAGAGCACTTTGGCAGCCAAGCGGCAAACACTTCAACGTGGGGACGCACTGCAAAATGATTCAAATTCTACCCCTGAAGATGAAAATACCGATTGCATTACTGACGGCCAGACTCAAAAAAATATCGGGACAAGTTCGTCACCGAATAAAGGTGAGCTATTTATATCAATCAGGTGCTTTTAAGTAGTGAGCGCACTTAATTGTGGGTTAACATAAGCAAAAGGCAAAGGCGTGGCGTAGGAAAGCATAGCTTATAAATATATTAGTACCAGGAGTTGAATTGATGTTTTGATTTTGTTTCCAATATTTCAATCGATTTTCTTAATATCGATAAGAATCGATATTTTGACTTATTTTTTCGAGCATAAATTGTGAGACCTTTTTGTTACATGCCAACTTTAGTATGTAGTTTATTATTTATGTTTTGAAATACATGTAATATCGTGCATTTAGAACTAAAGTCATTCAATTACAAATTGCTAGGGCAGTAGGGAAATTAAACAGAGCATCTGCGGAAGCGGAGCACATGCTTATGTGTGAGTTGTGTGTATGTGTACATCTGATCATTTATACAAGAAGTCTAAAATGATTAAAACAGCAATTCCTCTCAGGGCTCAGCGTGTCTTTAGACTCATTTAAATTGGGAATTCAGGGTATAATGATTTGGTTAAAATAATCTTGGAGCCTATAAAAGTTGAAGACTTCATTTTATGTATGTAGATCCGCCAATTGCACGCTCAGATTAGGCTTTTTTTTAAATAATCGATTGTCTTTCTGCTTTCATAAAATCAGTAAAAAACATTATCAAACTTTAGATATTAAATCACATCTCTTACGTCTTTTGAGTTTGAGTCTTAGTTTCATGTATATGTACCTGTATAAGAACACGGAAGCTATTAATAAAATGTGGGGCTATGCTCTTCCGATTTCTATTAATAGAATCGAATTGCGCTTGAATTCTGCGTGAACTGTCAGATATTCCTTTAGGACTGGTTTCAGCCGAAAACTTTCCCAGCTTTATTTTTATACCCAGAACCCATTGAAAATGGGAAATCAGGGTATAATGGTTTTGTTAAAATGTCAAATATATGTAACAGGCAGAAGAAGGCGTGGCAGATCCCATAAAGTATATATATTCTTGATCAGGGAGACGTGCTGAGTCGATTTAGCCCTGTCCGTCTGTCTGTCTGTCTGTCCGTATGTATGAACGCGTCGATCTCAGAACATATAAGAGCTAGAGAATTGAAATTTGTAATTTGTAGGTCCCGTATAGCACGCGCACATCAAGTTTGTTTTAAGAAATCGATAACTATTCCTCTTTTATTGTTATCGATTAAGCCCTGATGGAAATCAAGTTATAAAATTATATAACGTACATCTATGGAGCTAGAGTCTCAAAATTTTGTATTTAGATTCATTTATATAAACAATTTCAATTTACAATTTACAATATACAATTTTGGTTTTTTGAATTTTTTGGACACCAGCTAGAAAAAAAAATTTTGTTTTCATTATTTAATTTTACAAGAATACATTTTTTCTGCGTTAATAAATACATAACTTAGTATATTTTAAAACGCAGATCGGACAGGGTTCAGGGGATCTCCTAGTCGGGTCTCGCCGACTAGAGTTTTCTTACTTGTTTTCTTTAATATTTACTAATGTATTTTTAAAACAGGTATGCGATCAATTAAGAAAACTGATATGCGACTGAATTGGCCTGTTTTGAGGCAAAACTCCATGCCAGTTCAAATCGAATGTGAAGTGCTAAGAGTTATTCCCAAGCATAAACGCAGACGCATAAGGAGCGCACAGGATAAAAACAAGAAAAATTAAAAAGAAAATTTCAATTGATAAAATAAAAACAATGGTGTGTAGATATTATGTACTGATTGTTACATAAGAGCTATTAAAGAACGTACTTTTAAATAAATAGTTTCTCAATAATATATATTTTTCGTTTTTTTATAACCTGAGTATCTTCGACAACATATAATCATCTATTATGTAGACGTACATTGGGGGCAAGATCCATCCAAATTCCATAAAGTAATTACACATGTCAAGAAATTTCAGTAAGTGTTCTAATCAAAAATCTTATTACAATTTTTAGAAGGGTTTTGACATTCTAAGTCCAAATATTTCAACCTAGAAATAGGTATAAAAGCCAAATAACCCGTTTTCTTAAAATCAAGAAACAAATTTTTACAAAAGGTACGTTACGACACCTACAAGTACTCCTATAAAACCCGTTTGCAAAAGAAAAATATATATTTAGTTTGTAGATATTTAAATACATAAATATAGCCATAGATATTAGTTGACATGGCTTTAAGCTTTATTTTATTAATTTCAAATATGTTCAAATTTTGCAATATGAAGAATGAATTTGTGTCGCTCCACTACGCAAACCATCTACTTTATAGGCATATGTATTTGTTGAAAGGTCAACAGTCGTTTACCTGCAAAGCTTGATATCTAATCTTTCAATTGTAAAACATAGTTTTTTGAAATTTCCCAGTCCTCAGGAAATGTTTGGTCTATATAGAGAAGGTCAACCATTTGTGATTGAGAATCTAAGAATCTGTCATTGGTATTGAAGTGTCGAATATTCTCAGAGGTGATCGCAGTGAAACAAACAAGTCCACATGGATATGAGGTTCGTTGCTGATTTGGTTTTCGTTATATATGTATATACATATGTATATATTTTTATATACATATGTACATATCTTGATCATCTAAAAGTCTTTCTTTTTTGTGTCTATGAGAGACACCTGCTTCTACGATAGAGGTTTCTTAAAAAAACATACCTTAACGTTTGGGCACGTATGCACTAACATTATATTCGTACACAAATGCAAATAGATAAATATAAATACCGCACATCATTTCTGTATACAAATTTGCAAATAACACACATGTGTATACATGTATGTGGGTATGTAAATATATATATATATATATATATATATATATATATATATATATATATATATATATATATATATATATATATATATATATATATATATTCTGACGTTTGGTTTTTTAAAACTTTGTTAGATCACTTAACCACACTAACAATAATATTTTGTTGTTTGAAATGGATATAATATATATATGTTCTCTATACTATATAAGGCATGAAAAGTTTCGATAATTAATCTATTTATATTTGCAATAATTGTTTGTGTGACCACCAACCACATTAAATGTATCTGAATGTACTAAGTATGAAAGTACTGTTACTTAACGCAAGTATGTTTATATTTATTTTGTTTAGCTCATTACATTAATCTACTGCTACTATCTATGTACAAAATGTATTTGCATGTTGCCACACACAGAACTCGAATGTATGTATTATATAAAGAAATTAATTTACATTACACACGTTACGAGCCATAAGTGTATAAGGAAGAGGATGGTCCACAAATTACGACTGCTTCAATTTTTCAGTTTCCTTGCGTGCCTTGAATCCACGAAAGCTTGACTGTATTTTAACTGCTGCATCTGTTGCAATTTTCTGCTTCTTTCGCACGAGGAACCCTCGAAAACCTGCTTGAATTTTGATAGCAGAGCGAGCTTCGACAGAGTTAACATCCGACAGGGCGGAGACGTCATCAGCTTTAGGAATCTGTTTCTGATTATCTTCCATGGTATCGTATGTGTGAGAGCACTGCTGACGTTGCTGACGTCGAACACCACTTGACGGCTGATGATGATTTCCGAAGCGTTGACCGATGTTACGAGAACTATTCGATTTGGATATACGGTATAGCTGTTTCCTCACGCGATAGCCTCGAAAACCAGCTTGTATCTTAGTGGCTGCACTTTCCTCGGATTGCAATGATGATTCGGATTCGGGAGAGCTCGGATAAATGTACATGATCTTTAACAGCACAACTGAAACACAACTGTATTTTTATTTTCCAGGCAATTAAGCTGAGGCGCTGCTCTCATCTACAATCAGAGAAAATAAAAAACTTCTATGTGAAGTAACTGCTTCACACAATAGCTTTCTCTATTCCTCTGGCATCTGTTTGAACTGACTCTTACGAGAGCTATAATTGTACTGACGTATATATAACGGAATTGGCTGCTGTGTACCGAGAATTTTCATTTAATTTTTCCATTCACAAAACAAAAGGCCCCACTCATCGTTTATGCTCTCGTACCTACCTCACATGCCGCCCCCACCTCTGATGTGTTACGTATTTGTATCTTTTATATTTGTGTACATTGTATACACATGCTTACATACATATATGTATATACGTTTGTGTATATACGCTTGTATGTAAATATTGAATGTACATAAATGTACTCGTATATACAAACATACATGTGTGCTGAACATGTTTTCCACACACATATATGTATTTTATTGTATTTGTGAATTTACGTAGTCGAATCTATGTCCAATGGTACGTATGCAACCAGATTTGTGTGTATCTTGCTCTTTTGAAAAATGAAAATTGAAAAGTCGCGGATGTTTATGACGTTAATGATTGTACTCTGTTCCCACAGGGAATAAATAGTTTATTGAATTTATAGTCATTGCTTATTTATGTTCGTCTGAGCACATTACGGTTTAGCAAACAGAGTATTGTGCAATTGATATCTTAAATTCTTTACTTTCCTATTCTTTCTTGATTCATATTTTTTAATTAAAAGGAAATTGAAGAGACAAATTTTCAATACATCAGTTCGCGTCTTGGATGCTCTTCCTACAATATATTTGTATATGTACTAGGAAAACTTCAAACAATTGTGTGTAGGTATAGAAGTATATAAAAGCTTATATATCTATATTATTGATAACACCACCGTAATATCAGGAACAGAACTCGGTCTTAATCGAATTTAAGCTTTGTTTCTTTGGATATCACATTGTGTACACTTCAAAAGAATCAATATAAACCAAAATTTGTAAACACTAACTAACACTAAATAACTGAAGATGTAGACGATAGACAGACCTACCCATGCTTGGGTACATTTTTACAAACCCATAATGCGTTCGGGGTATAACTAGGGTCTTTGTGATCTATCTTCGTAAATTTTTGAATATTTATATACAATCATTTTCTAATATTATTTTGTATGGTACTTTATAGATATGAATGCCACCTATTATTTACGATTACGAGTGAATACATACTTATTTTCGTTTATTTTCTTTCAGTGAGTTCAGTACTCTCACCAAAATTCATTACTTTTCTGGCGACCGTTGACACCCATTCATGATCGAAACAATTGTTTTGTCACCAGCCGGAATCAAAGCCTGAGAAAAATATATATTCATGCAGTATAATGCATAAGCATTTATATATTTATATATATATATATATATATATATATACATATATTTACACATATATTAATATATTTACATAAACAAAGAAGTAAATCTTATTTTCATCATATCGGAAATGTATACAATACAACTTGCACCCGAATGTACCCGAATAGAAGATATTTTATGTTTTTGTGTAGGTATGGGACTTTAGCTGTAAGACTGTAGTTTTTCCGAATGTGTAACCTTGATATTTTCCACTGAGTCTGGCATATACAAATATATAGTTAACAAATCAATCAAGCTGTAATAGTGCCTAAAATATAGTAGTCATTACCGATTTACTATATCTGCAGTAGACGTGGACGTGTAAAATTGAGGTAAATAGTTTTATTCTGCGACTGCCTGGCGTCGTTCATGGTTATGGATATTGCTTTTAACCAATATAGTTTTTTCACTTTGTAAATGCGTAAATAAACTAGAATGTTCTAAGCGGTAGTTCTGCGAAGAGTTTCCGTAGTCCCTCGAAATATCCTCAAATGGCAAAATATGGATTGCTATATACCTTCTGACTGGTGTTTACGCATATAATCCCAGAGTAGAAATATTATAGCTCAAATTGCAGTCCGGCACATATACTGTCATTAGTAAAAGCTCTATCTGTCGATTTTAGAATAACTAGAATTTCGAAGCAGTATTGGTGACTCTCTTGAAATAGGGTCACTATTTTGGAATAACATCTTTTAAGTGTATTACGCACACAGTAGTACCCGATTGTACTATTTTTATTTTATTTGTATCTCAAATTATTAAAAATGTATAAAAAGTGATTTTATCCAAATCTATAAAACGGCTTCTAATGGGGTACCCGACTTTTTTTTTGGTTGATGCATGGCTTAAAATACCATATTAAATTACCATATGTAGGAATTTAAACTTTAACATTGGCTTAAAATATAATTTGTAAAAGAATTATTTTATTTAAGATTTTCAAAACTTATTAAATCGGTTCAATATTAATTATACAAGATTTGTACTTGTTCAGCAAATGCGATATAACATCTTCCGTTGCATTCTATGCTGAAGCTCTCCGCGGCGAATCATCGTATGAATGACTTTCATTACAGTTCGTTCCTCATACTTTTGGCGCAAAAAGTCCTAAGGATTACGAAATACATTATGAAGTTATTAAAATTTTATCAAGACGATGTGTTGCGGATTATTACCTGCAAAATATTTTGCTCAGAAACCTGAGATCCTATAGCAAATCGTCGTTTAAGTTGCTTTTCTATACGATTCAATGTATCCTGATCTTCCTCAGTAGTAAATCCCTCGGCACCAGCTAGGCTACCAGTCATAGCAGCATCAAGAGTAGATACTTGAAACAGACGAAGTGCTTCATTTACATGCTCATCCGTAGCAAACGGCAACAAACGCATTTTTGCCAATGATTCAGAAATTCGAATGACAGCTTCCAACTGACGCACTGTAATTGGAATACAATGCCGTTTATCTGCTGACTTTTCCTGCTGTCCAGCGCCACTTCGCATTAGAACATAGCGGCTTTTTAGTTTTTCACCAGCCGCTTCACTTAGTCGTGGACCGCAATGAGTACGACAGTAATGGATGTATTTCTTAAACATAGACAATGAAATTTCGCCTTCTGCAGGATCGGCGGGCGCTGACTTGTTCGAGCTCAGATGCACATTTATTATATGCTTCGCCAAAGTAATGTCTCGAGCCTCGTCGTGAACATCTTTTACAATAAATATCATGTCAAAACGTGAAAGAATTGTCGGCATGAAATCAATGTTTTCTTCGCCTTTTGTATCATCCCAACGCCCAAAAATTGAGTTGGCAGCCGCAAGCACTGAACAACGTGAATTCAGTGTTGTTGTAATACCAGCTTTGGCAATAGAAATCGTTTGCTGTTCCATTGCTTCATGAATAGCGACGCGATCGTCTTCGCGCATTTTGTCGAATTCATCTATACAAACTACGCCACCATCTGCGAGAACCATAGCGCCACCTTCCATGACAAAATTACGCTAAGAATAAAAAATAGAGTAATTTCCAATTAGCGAAGCTTTTTAAGTTGCGAGTATCCATATTCTGGTAATGATTTTCCTACCGTATGCGGATCCTTCATAACAGAAGCCGTCAGACCAGCTGCGCTGGAGCCCTTTCCGGACGTGTAAACTCCAATGGGCGCAACCTTTTCGACGAACTTGAGAAGCTGAGACTTAGCAGTACCCGGGTCTCCCAAGAGTAATACATTGATATCGCCACGACGGCAAAGACCGTCCGGGAGGCGTTTTCGCGATCCACCAAAGAGCATGCACGTAATGGCCTTCTTAATGTCATTGGAGCCAAAAATGCTAGGTGCCAAAGATTTTGATAGGCGATCATATATATCTGATGAAACAGCAAAGCGTCGGAAGTTTTCCTCTTCCTCAGTGGATATGTTAGTATAACGAGAAACTGCACCAGCTCCCTCAGCATCGACGGTTATACCAACTACGCGCATATATGGAGCACGAACACCGAGAACAGCCTTTTCGCGACCATCTTGACGCGACGGCTTGCCAACCTTACGTATGGAATAAATGCCCTGTATTAGCACCCGATTGCCAGGCACAACACGTTCGCATAGTGAGCGATCGCAAAATAATTGCAAATGACGCGGAATCTCGCCCTGTGGCACAAAATCTGGCAGCTCTTGCAGTTTAAGTGTTTGAAAATCAACGCACTTACATTTGTCCGGCATTATAAAGAAAGGATCCAAAGGACATTTGGGCCTGCCGGCCTGTTCGGTAGTGCATTTACGCGGCAGCGCATAACCCTCAAGTCCTGGATTCACTTTCAAATTCGGAATTACGGTGCTACATGACCGACACATGATCGACATCCGAGTTGCCTTTGCCTGAATGCCAGATGCTGCAACAATTATGCCGGCAATTTTAACCAAACGCGATACGCTGTCCGACTTCAATTGACGTATATTTGTGGGATTGGCACTAGACATTAGCAGTATTTGTATGTCATGCATTTGTTCTTCATGTTCGGGTCGAGGTGCTGTTATTTCATCAGCTACCTCACGCGCAGCCTCTTCAAAGATTTGCAAATGTTCAGTGGGCTGCTTGTTCAATTTGTCGGCAAGCGTCTCATCGAAACCCACCACATCCTCCATTTCAATTTCCAAAAAGTAGCGTCCATTAAGATAGTTCCGCTTTAAATGATCTCTAAATAAGTAGTTGATTGCATATTAATTATTTTGTACGTATCATTCGTGTGATGATTTTTACCGATATTTATAAAAAAAATTATCTTCATTGAATGTACGAATGAACTCCTTATACTTCTTTTTTACTGCTTGTAAATTAATTTGGGCGCCATCTGGGTTTTGATCGTTCCCAAAATTGTCGGAGAAAAACACACCAGCGTCGTCGAAGCCTTCCATTGCGACTAATAAACCACTTTAATAAAAGCAATCAATTTATTCCTGTAAACACCGCTTTATTCACAACGTGAAGCTGTTTATTGCCGCCAAAACAATGTGTGTAATCGATAACTAATAGTCGTGTTATCAATTTTACACAGCCTTGCTGTTTCAACTTTCTTCATAAGCATTAATGGACTTCCCGTAATATATTTAAATATGTAGTTTAAGTTTATTACCAAAATTAATATTAGTGTACTAGGGTTTTAGTATTAGGTTTAGAAAGCATGGTAAATTTCAATGGAAATGTATTTTCACACTTGCTCAAAAATCGTGGAAATCGCTGTTAATAAAAAAAAAACATTAGCATTGTATTAAATAGAGATATATCTCCACAGAGGGAGAAGGCCACAGAAGCTAGGAAGTTTCAAAAATATATATAAATATACATATGTAAATCAAACCAGAGACATATTATAGGTATTCCCACTAAACTAGAGATATTTCTTCTAAATATCACTCATTTATATCGATATAAATATTAATTTGCAACATGTGTATCAGTTTGTGTCTGAAAATATCGATAAGCACTCAACATCCCTAGAATTAAGCTGCTTGGTAGCACTTTTTCGCGTGTGTTTGGAGGGAAGCAGTCCGGTGTCTGATACATTGCTTAATTTCGAGTAACTCTCACAAGTCGGGCAAATAAAACTTACAGAAAAAAAAAAAATGGTAAGTAAGCTATACTGAGTAGCGATTTGATGACTGAATTGTATTGTTTACAGTCTTCAACAGATATAGCAATGGAATCAAGCGTTGAGGTTGAGAGCGCGCCCACTGCCAGTCTCGCACCTATCGAAATTGCCAGCACGAACAATGTATTAAAGAAACTTGCCCACAGCACCGCCGGCAGTGGTGGTGGTGGTGGTAAAGTATCTCCTGGCCATGGCGATGCAACTGGCAATGCAGATGAAATGACTTCAAGGGACTATTACTTTGACTCGTATGCCCATTTTGGAATCCACGAGGAAATGCTTAAAGATGAAGTTCGGACTGTCACATACCGTAACGCAATGTACCACAACAAACATCTTTTCCAAGGAAAGGTAAAACATTTTGATTCCTTTATAAAACAAAATAGAAATTAAATATAAAAAATATATATATTTATATATATATATATATATACATATATAAATTTTGTAAAGTTCCTGTTCAATTCAAAAGAGCTTAATATCAAATTATTTGCAGACTGTTTTGGATGTTGGATGCGGTACTGGGATACTATCCATGTTTGCTGCTAAAGCCGGTGCTGCCAAAGTTATTGCCGTAGACTGTTCAAACATAATTGAGTTTGCTCGACAAGTGATAATTGACAACAATTTGCAAGATGTTATTACAGTAGTCAAGGGAAAAATCGAGGAAATTGAGTTACCGAATGGAATCGAAAAAGTTGACATTATTATTTCAGAATGGATGGGGTATGTCTTACTGTAATCTTCTATTCAATAGTATATAACTCGATCGTCAACTATAGGTACTGCCTCTTCTATGAATCAATGCTGGATACGGTGTTGTATGCTCGCGACAAATGGCTAAAGCCCAATGGCATGATGTTTCCAGACAGGGGTACTCTTTATATCACAGCTATCGAAGATCGCCAGTATAAGGACGAGAAGATTAATTGGTGGGACGATGTGTATGGCTTTGATATGAGCTGCATACGTAAGGTGGCTGTTACCGAACCACTTGTTGATGTTGTCGATCCAAAGCAAGTGGTTTCTACAGCGTGCATGGTGAAGGAGGTGGATTTGTACACAGTGCAAAAGGCCGATTTGAACTTCTCTTCTAAATTTAACCTTACCATTAAGCGCAATGACTTTGTGCAAGCTTTGGTCACATATTTCAACATTGAGTTTACCAAGTGTCACAAACGACTTGGGTTCAGCACATCCCCTGATTCCACGTATACACATTGGAAGCAGACCGTTTTCTATTTGGATGACCACATAACTGCCAAAAAAAATGAGGAAATCAATGGAACGTTTCAAATGAAACCAAACGAACGTAACAATCGTGACTTGGACTTTGTCATCGATATCAACTTCAAGGGCGAGCTTTCTGAAATTCAGGAATCAAATACATACCGTATGCGTTAAATTGACGCCATTCTACCAATGCGGACTTAGAGCTGCTTGCCTTCTTAAGCCAGAGGGAATTAAAAAATGATGACTAGACGTAAGATATAATCCAGTGCGAAATGTGCAACGAATTTGTGTTGCGTCTTCTACTAAGTTTAAAGTGTACCTTTTTAGTATACATTATATTTTTTACAAGTGTGCGCCTGTTTAAATTATGATTCAAGAATACTTCTAAGACATTTGTACAGTGGCACATTAAGTCACACACGAAAACAAAATAAAGTGTGCGGTATGCACACAATTTTACTGGATTTTTTCTAGTTTCTTTTGTCTATATTTTTTTATATACACTTACAAAATGGAATAAATATTTTGGTTTCAAGTAGTGTCCGTCATTAACGCTAAGCATTGCGTCGCTTTTGAAGCTATAGATTAACAATTTGGAGTTGTTACATAAACTACAACAAATTGCGTCTAGCCTATAATATCACGTTTTTCTTATAGCGGGGCTTAAGGTCGATCAATACACAATTGAACAAGAAACACTAAAATTCTGTTCTTATGAGTTAGAGAATTAGAATTTGCAAATTCTCAATCATCCACGGTATTCCGACAATGCTAGAGAGTTTGCGTTTGTGCAGCTTAAAATTTTGTTTATTATATTTGGTATAAGCACAGCGCCTTTTGTTCTTACTATTGATTCAGAGATTTTTGCAAACTTCTAAATCGTGTCGATTGCTGAACATTTTCAAGTGAGACTTGACAACAAACGGTGGTGGGTTTGTGGGAGCTACTGGATAAAATTTTAATATGGTACACCCTTTATATATCTGGCTTTATGCAAACTTTTTAGATGTCTTGTTCTTAAAACTTGCAAAATGTAATGCAAAAAAAAAAAAGGAAGAACGTTGCAGTCGGGCGTTGCCGACTGCAGAATACTCACGGCCCAACGCTACCAGCTCCATTTGCCGATTTGACAAGCCTCCAATTGGTGTATATATATATATATATATATATATATTTTTGGCAAATCAATAGAGGGCAACAGTAATTTAGTCGTTAAATCTTTCTAGCTCTGCCCCTAGTGGGCGCAAATATTCCCGCCAAAAGTTATTGATTTTGGGTTGTCAATTCAAGTAGATACTTTCAATTTCAAGTCTCTATCATCGATACCGCTTGAAATATAACAGAATTTGTGCAAAGCACTATATTGAGATTCAATTTACATGGCCATTTATTGGCCAATCCGTGGATGGAGATCTTAGCAGTAACTCACGTGCCAAATTTCATGGTTCTAACTCAAAAAGTGCAGAAAATACAGTTTTACCCGATTAGTCACGTCCCCACGGGCGTAGATATATCCGCCATATCTTTTCGATCTTGGGTTGTCAACACGAGTATACATTTCAAATTTCAACTCCCTAGCATTTCTACATATACCGGAACATGTATTTTCCGATTTGTCACGCCCCTAGTGGGCGTATCGCGGAAATCATGACACTTTATAATTCGAGGACATACACGAGTATATATTCGAAATTTCAAATTTCAGTATCTAGCTGCAATAGCGGCGAAATGGTTTGTGTTCATACGGACAGAAGGACGGACATTGCACAAAACCTACATATGTATATACTCATTTCACTTTCGTGAATGAGTATAAAAACTCGGAAAAATATATATCTTTTACATTATACGGATAAATAAACAAATGTCTACACGACTCCCAATCTATCTGAGAGACGCCTGAGCTCAATGAGGCTATCTAAATAAGCGTGTCCTTACATATGCTTTCTTCTGTCCATTACAATTATTTGTTATACCGAATTATTACATTCTGCAAAAAGGTTATATCTTCTGATACCATAATGCTATCAATAGATCGAAAAATATAAAAATCTTAGTTATCTTAGTGACAAAATTTGTATATTCATAAAACTAAATAGTTTCATTTTATTTGCTGAAAAACAAAATATTTGTTCAAATTAAAAAATATTTACTTCATTCAGTTAAATGTTAGTTTTTGAATCTTTTAAGGACAAAATCGGTTATGTATGTGCATAACTTAAGTTTAGGTACATAGGTACAATTTTACGGAATAAATGTAATTATTTGAATGCAATAACTGAAATAAGTTGTTTGAATATTTTTAATATCGTTCACGTGATTCTGAACGAGTTCTCCGGTCTCTAGATAAACTTCGAGGTGTCCGGGAACGTCTTGGTGAACGGGACCTGAAAAATTTGCACAAAAAGTTAGCTTACAAACATTAGTTTAAGGTTAATTATACCCGACGGTAAGCCGAATAATTCAGATATAATATATTGATTAACATGCGGTATATACTTTTCTGATTGTTAGTAAGTAATATATGTATTGCCTACATTTAGATCTATACAAATATTAACCAATGTAGTATATCGAGGTTCACAATCGATACTAGATTTCTATATTTCTGTGTATTTTATACTTTCCGCAACATCTTATTGAAATTGGATAAGCTTATATTATCTGTAAAGTAATCTCGCGGTTCCATTATCGTTCTTCATCGCACTTATACCCTTTTTAAGCTAAAACACTTGAAGAAAACAGAGTAATCACAGTGATTACCTGATGACATACAACTGTACAGTGAGGGAGATGTCGTACAACAAAATATCATTTTTACGAACAAGTACTATGCAGTCGCATAGTTGACAATGCAACATTATCACTTATTTACTTTACTGATTTATATTTATTAATGCCATTGCACATAAATGTCTATATCCAAAATTATGCAATTTATTTATGATTTTCCAATATCTTTATCGATATCATTTCTTATTTTCAATATTTAACTTAAATAAATGTATACATTTCATAATTTGTATTTATATTATATCACAGTTATAGATATGTATCACATTGTTTTAAGGCTCGTCTTAAACTTTCTTAGTCCCTAGATATGGACAATTTATGATTAAAATGACTTTTTTCTTATCACGTTGTCTTTTTACGTTGAAATAATGTTAAAAAAAGTTTCAGGAGGCAGATAAATGAAAAATTAGAATTAATAATTTAGGTAACATCTATGTATGGATCGCGTGTTGCTGTTGTTGTGCATGGTTGAAGTGCTGAGCTAATGTTGCTGATTTAAAAATGTTGTATAATATATAGACATCTGAAGTTCTGGATCGGCGATGTTGTTTTTGTTTTCATTTGAAAACTTGTTGGTTGATTTTGTGCTTGTGAAGATTATGGTAGAGAAGCTTTGAAGAATCGCAAAGGTGTTTCTGTTGTTCTTGTTGCTGAAGGAGGAGGTAGGTGTAGAGTAGAATTTGTTCTTCTCAGAAGATTGAGCCTGCAAGAATGTCGACTTTAGCAAGCGTTTAACAACTACTCGACTTTATAACAATACAAAAAGACTGATTAATACCTCTGCTTGTATACAACGCAAAAATCAAAAAAATTAAATGGGTGCAATAGTCGGAAGTACCGAGCTGGGAGATACCCTGACTCTTCGGCAAAGCTGATGTTTTAAGCATACTAGGATTTTTATTCACATACATATATTAGACACATTAAAGATGCTCACATTATAAACAAACTTACTGGGCAGAAAACAGGCATCTAAATATGTCTATATAAAATCACAAGGGTTCACAAGTTGAAATTAACGAGGATATTGGAAAGATGTATCCAAATACGAAAGTAGTCAAAACTGTTGTCATGACTAAAAATCCAAGTCAAAAATTCATTTTGATTGATATGAAAATGGGAGCTTTTTTAGATGGACGAACAAGCAGGTTTACATTAATCAGATCAACTCAGCTCGACGTGCAGATCATGAATTTATATCCTTTATGCCTTTCTCCCATTTTCAATGGGTCTATGGTATAAGAATTGACGTGAACACTTTTTGTTAAAGCATTTTCATAAAGATATATACGTTCTACATATGTACATATATCTGATTGCATCTCAAAAGAAAATATCGAATAGACGGATTGAGATTAATGGCTCTAATTATGGCAGTATTATTTGTGCCTAATTAAACACGATTTTTTAATAAATTACCTAAGTCGTCCAGTACTGCGTCCTCCACTACTGGAGCTTCCTTCGGCAGCGCCACGACGAGATCGATCACGGGAGCGCCCTGAAGACATTTCTACACGAATTCGAGTGCCACAGCAACGGGTTCCATCAAGTGCCCGGGTGGCATCCTCGGCGTCCCTCCGATCTTCGAACTCAACGAATGCAAAGCCAGGAGGATTGCGTGCTATCCATACGTTTTTCAACGGACCATATTTACTAAAGGCATTCTCGATCTCATATTTTGATGCCGATGATCCAAGGTTTCCAACATATACTTTACAGGCCAAGTCCCATTCACGATAGCGTGTCATCTTCCTTGTTTAATTTTCTTCTCTCCTGGATATATGCACTCTTTAATAATAAAAAAGTTAATACAGAGAATAGTCAAAAATAATATAAAACAAAAGAGAAAGCGTTAAATACTTAAATTAGCTACAGCGGAAAATACTTATCGGCTCTTGTCACGAATAAGAAACTACATAAATATAATATGTGCCTGATTAGGAGAAACCCGAAACTCAATTTGAGATGTCAACATATGATGCTTTTTCCAAGTGCTCGATATATTTGAAGTAAAATCGAAGTTACTTAAAGACTCCAATATTATTACTACAGTTCTCATAAGGTATACGCTATTGTAACAATCTCATTGTTTTATATATGTAGTTATCTTTTTTCCATTGTTTCTTTATCTTATACATTGATTATTAATCGATTTTATGAAACTATTAGTTAAAATGGATTTTAATACGCTTTTAATTAATATCGAATTATGTCCATAACCACCATGTATGTATGTATGTATACATGACTATGTATGTATGTACATACGTAGTTTATAATAAAAGACTGCTTAGCAAGCACACATTTTTTGGGCATATTTTTATATATATGTATATATATATATATAAATATATATATATGTAGGAACTGCAGTAGCTTAGATTTACACAAATGTACTCTACTCTTTAAATAAATAAATTCTTACCAATCAACAATTAATAATTACGATAAATAATATACAATTGCCAGCCAAGATGCCAGACCGTCACTGTTAGTGTGACCGTAGAACAAAATTCAAGATATACTATTTTTGCACTATTACAAATGGTGCTTTTTTTGCACTGTTTTTATAAGTTTGCAGTCAAACTATTAGCAATTTTTTGTGTGTATGTACTTTTATGTAATGAATATAAAGCGAATTCACTTGTATGGTTAGTGGCGAATTGTATTTGGTATATCGATAGTTTTACAAGTCGTGTCTAGTTGCAGCCCTCGCTTTAAATCAAAAGAGTCTTTGAGTGTAAAATAATATCGATAGATAACATCTATTGAACAATCAGCTGGCAATATTTCATAACCTGACATCGTGAGATCTGCATATATAGTTTTAAATAGAAAAACCTAAAAGCAAAATGCGGCTTACAAATAAGTTATATGCACAGCATATTGGATGGCATTTCAAGAAACACTGGCAGGTGCAAGGCAGACGTGTGCCCAGGGAAACAGGTGCTGCTGCTGAACTTTTGAAGATGGGAATTCAAGTAAAAACACCTGACGAACTATTAATTAAAAAAAAAGATTTCCAACTGTAAGTAGAATTGATTTATGAAATTCACAATTAATTTTAAAAAACTTGTATTTACGCGTAGTGTTAATATTGTTGGAACAGCCCCAAAGCCAATTGTCGAAGACAAAACCCATCCAAATTGGCACACGATTGCGTGTCATATGTTTAAGGACAACAATGTTCTACTTGGAGGATTGCCACAAGCTCAGGTTCTGACAAATACGATTGAAATAAATACCTTTCCACAACAAATAGAGGACGCTATTTCAAATGGCCAGTATTCTAAGGCCGTAGATCGCAATGTTCAAAATGCCATTTTTTCATCCCATTTGCTGGATGCGCAGCAGGTAAAATTGCCCAAGGTAAAACTGATCGAAAGACCGGCATTTAACCTACCGCGCCTTTACGGGATCTCTCACGAAAGACGCAAGTATGTATTAAATTTTGTTTGTTTTAAATATATGTATGAATATTTGTATGTTTCTCAATATGTAAAGAAGAAATAACTACAGTGCTCCAGTAGTAGTAGGCAGTAGCCAACTGCAAAATACTACTAAAAACTAACAAATCTAAAAACTATTCAGGAAATTTATTTTTCATCTTTGTGCTAAACACACACATGAAGGTGCTCTAAATACAGAGGTGGTAAAAAGTATTTACACAACGAGCTATTTAATGCAAGCTGATCTTAAAATCTTATAGTTTCTTCACGTCGACGGTCTTTATTAATGCTCCTCTGATTCTTAATATAAGCCCAAACATTTTCAATGTCGTTAAGATCAGGGCTTTGTGCTGGCCAGGGAAGAATAGCATGATTTAAGTCATTCCAAAATTTTGTTGGGAGTCGACCTTTATGACATGGAGCATTGTCGTGCTGTAAAATCCAATCATTAATTGCAAATAGCTTATTTGCAGACGTAAAAGCGTGATCGTTTAAGATATAGAGATTTCCGGTTTGATTGAGGTTGCCCTCTATCGGTACCAAGTCTCCGAATCCATAATAACTTACACACCCCCAGAATATCACACGTGCCGCCACCAAACCTGTTGATTGGCTGGACTGCTAATTGCTTTTGTTGTTTCCGTAAATGCATAAAATGCTTCCCAACTGATCCCTGGAATTGAAAAGCAGCCTCATCTGTCCATAAAACATTACAGCAGAACTCAGGAAACTTTTTTATGTACTCCAACACAAATTCGAGACGTTTTTCTTTGTTTGTTGGTGGTCTCTATTTATTAACTTTGGTGTGAGCAGTCTTAAAAGTCAAGTTGTATAATTTTTAGGTTTTATGTAATGATAATCTTAATTTTTGCAGTCGCCTCGTTATAAACAAGCTTTTGTTTGAAATCGAGAAATTAGCCGGAAGGTCTGTAACTGCTCGACGGAAGTTAATGGATAATGTCCCATTTCAAACATCATTATCCAAGGACAATGACTTGGTTGCTTTTACACTTAGTGGAGATAAATTAATAACCTCATCCCGTGCTTTGGACGCTGTTAAGGGAAAATTTAATGGCGAGTTACCAGATTTGTATCCAATGAAATGTGTAGTTTCAATGAATAAGCTGCATATTTATACGGAAAACAACTTCTATCGTAAGTGAATTTACTGTATTTTAGTCGGTTATTATATATAATAATATTCTTCTTCAAATTAAGCTATTCGGTCTGAAATAAGCTGTTCACATCCTCATACAATTGTATCCTTCTTTGATAAAACAATTGTGGGCAACATACACGGTTCCGATGTAACGAAAACTCAATTCTACGGACGTACTATGCTTAAAGCTTTTGTAGCAGCTGCTGCTCGAGCTAAACAAATAAACGGAGTCACTTTCTGTACGGATCTACAAAAGCCTATTGTTATACAATGCGTTCATACCGACGGGCGGGAGTTTCATTTTGGAGTATTTCAACTTAATACGCTTAATCTTAACTCTAACAATACAACAAGAAACTATTGGTTCCATCGAGGCAGTGTAGAAATGTTTAATGATTGTTCTTATAAATCTGGAAGACCTCACATAGACGGGTACAACAGCGAACCTTTTCGTATATTAAATGCGTTTTATAATAGCTCTTAATATATAAACTTTTATTTTCTTTCAATCAAATAAAATTCGTCATACTAAGATTGTATAACTCACTGTATTATTTGAAATGAATTTATAAATGCCGCAGTGAAATTAGGAAAACAGGTGTATAAAAGGTTATATATAATGAACACAAAACTATTTAATTTATTTATAGGAGTGATGCAGGCAATTAATGGGTGAATCTATATAATTGCTGGTTTATTGTGCCAGATGATAATGTTATATTAATACATATGTTTGTAAGCTAATAAAAACTCTTTATATACCTCTTTGCAAAGTTCAGGTATCTCCTAGTCGAGCAGTCTCGACGACCACTGTTACTTTTTCAACGAACTGGGAAAAGAATCTAAAGTAAATACTGTACTGTAAAACAATTTTGTTGTATTTTACTTTTTGAAGTCATTTGAGAAACGAAAAAGAACAGTGCATTTTAAGTGTGTGTAGATCGCATCGAGTTTTCCTAACAGCAGTTCGGCTTGGTTGAATATAGCCCCTAGTCGTGCACTCCCGACAAGCACTCTCACTTGCTTTTTTTTTTAAATGCAATGTAATGAAAACACTACTACTTTGCGCACACTTTAAAAGCTGGTTCCATGGCAACGGGAAATTGTTTTTCATCGATATTGGTTGCGATAAGGTCAGCACCCAATTCATTTAGGGTTGTAAAAGGCTTCGCAATAAATAAAAAAGGCTGTAATATGAGAAACTTACAGATACAAGCGCAAAGTAGCATCAACAACAGCGCAACATCGTCCGAAAATAGTGAGACTCAAAGTGTAGAGGACCATCAATCGGCTTTGCCACCAATCAATCGAAGTGCTGCTCTAATCAGGTGAGTTATGAATGTAAGCTGCGTTGTGACAAGGCTTTCTTTTAACGCATATTGGCATAATGTTAAATATTTTAGTGGAATAAGAATTACACATTTATTTATTTATTTATTTATTTATTACAAATACGTTGACGAAACGAGTGTCAACAAAAAGTTAAAACTAAAGCATAGATATTAAATAGCCTAAATAAATAGAGAGAAATCCCCAGCCCCCGAGTAAAGTAAAGTGAGAAATAAAGGATTGGGAAATCACAACACTATGGGGAAGATTTTGACATCTATGTCCCTGTTCTCTGTTGGGCACTGTTAGTGATTTCCCGTAGATCATCTGAAAGCAAGAGCATTTTCACAAAACGAATAAGAAAACTCTAATTGGTGGTGTCCGACTAGGAGATCCCCTGAACCCCGTCCGATATGCGTTTTAAAATATACGCAGTTATGTATTTATTAAAGCAGGAAAAATGTAAACATATTTATATATTATCGATTTTTTTAAACAAACTCGATCTGCGCGTGCTATACAGGAAACTTTAAAAAATTCAAGTCTCTAGCCCCTTATAATTTTAATACATACGGACGGACGGACAGACGGACATGGCTATATCTCAGCTCGTCGAGCTGATCAAGAATATATATACTTTATGGGGTCTGTCCATCCTCCTTCTGCCTGTTATATACATTTTACATTTTAATACCATGATTTCCCATTTTCAATGGGTTCAGGGTATAAAAATTAAATTTTGAAAAATTAATTTTGTGTTTATATACATATTCAAAAGTTATAGCAGTTTGAATGTTAAGTGTGTCATATCTATCAATTCAAACATTTTGCATTAGACGAATATAAAAAAATGGATGAGCTGACATCTGGTCAAGAAAAGTTGGCTTGCAAAAATCAAATGAGTTGCCTTTTTTTTGTCCCTTTTCTTTTTTAAGCAGTATGTGATGAAATGTGATGGTCTATCTAAATCTATTTGGACATAATATAAGTCGAATGCCCTAGACACAAGGACTACTTTGTCGACTTTAATAATATTATAAAATATTTTTTTGATATGGATTTAGAGCGAAAACCAGCTGGAAACGAATGAAAGATCTCGCCGCAGAGAAAGAAAAAGAAAATGAAGCCAAACGACCTCCTTGGCGTGCTGTTAGTGTATCAACTCTCTCCAAACCGGATAAGAATGCATTGCTTCGTGCTAAATTACTTGATGCGTCCAGGTTTGTAAAAATATAGTTCTCGTGACTATTTTAATCTGATTTCGATTTATTACAAACTGGGATATAGACGCTTAAGAGCTGGCAAAACGAATGTGGCAATTCAAACAGATTTTGTTCCCGTCAAGATGATGAAGGAAGCTACAACAAGTGTGCAAGATGATTTGATTTTATTGAAAGACATTGGAATATTAACGGATGGTCAATATTCGATTAAAAAGGATGGGTACCAACAATGTATAAGTGAAAGATTACATATACTTACTGTCTTCTGCACTAAATGGTTTTCTCTTTCAGATGTATTAACATATTCTGTATCGCAAATGACCGACTGTATTGACAAAGCAGATGTCTCAACACAGACGCTTTTGCCAAAAGCATTCTCGAGAAGCATCAGTAACTCGTGTCTATTGGAATTTAAGAATCATGACAAAGATGATTCTTATCAACCTCATCAAAAACAACCATATCAAATGAATAATATGCAGTTAGACTCTACCTTAGCATCGTGGCATTTTGATGATGACGCTCTTGAAATGGAGGTGAAGCAACATTTTATTCCCTATACTATTGAGGCTCTTAAGCCATGGCGCAGCTTTATGCCAATTCCATTTTATTTAAGGAGTAACAACACGGTTGGCAGGCAGAAAGTTGATTGGTATTTTCTGCTTCAGTCCATTGATGACCTAATTAGAGAGTCAAATAATTTGCTGGATAGGCTGCAAAAAATAATACAAAATAAAAATATTCAATATCAACGCGTGCATAAAACTTTGGATGAGATAAGAAAATTTCATCCAAGCGAATTTCTATTTCCTTCTGACTATTGGTTGCCGATAATTGAGAAACAAGAAGTACAGCTACAAATATTGCTGGATTCGTAATAAAGCAAAAATAAATATTCAGATCAAAGGACAATTATCATCTTTAAGTAAATAAAGTAGAAACATTATTAAAGTTGTTTCCCTATGTAGAAAAAATTGGCAAAATTTTTAATAATTAGTTTTCAGTACAATCCCATGTTATTTAATTTTCCTTTTGGAATCTTGACATCCCAAAACTCACCATAACTAATTTAAAATAATAGAGTTTGAAAAAAGAAAATGTAATAAAAGAAAATAGATTTCAAATACGAGTATTATGTTGTTTTTGGTTTTATTTTAAAGGTGTATTCATACACATCATCATTCAAATTTCATATCAACCTCATTCTGAATGCTGACTGAGGATCTAATAGAATGTCGTTATGCCCAAACTATTTAACTGTGCGACGAATCGTGCCTGCCAAGTTATGATGACGACCGATTTAGATAGCTTTGATAACTTTTTATATCCTGAACCCATGGAAAATAGGAAATCGGGGTATAAATGTTTTGTTAAAATATATATAACAGGTAGAAGGAAGTGTGGCAGATCCCATAAAGTATATATATTCTTGATCAGCTTGGCGAACTGAGTTGTCCGACTGACTGTTGAGCCATGTCCGTATGTCCGACGCGTCGGTCCGTCCGTCCGTTCGTCCGTCCACAAAAGCTAGAGATCTGAAGTTTTAAATGTATACTCGTGTATATACGCAGTACGAATATATCATCCTTTCATCCTTTCCTTATTATCGATATCGTTTTTCAGTGTAACTTAAAATAATTGTGTATATCCGTGTAATGAATGCAAAGATTTCATATATGTTTTATATTTTGAATACCTCCCTCCTGTTCCGTAAATACTAGAGGATTGTGTTTTGGAAATTACACACATATGAATGCCATTATCACGATCTTAAAGTTAAATTACAAAAGTCCATCTACAAGAAAAGTTATTCGCAGTTAGCAGAGCGCGTACACTTTTAGGGGTCAAACCTATCTGCTTCCAAATGTAAATACATTTTCTTTTTAATCGTTAGAGAAGAAGCTGATGTCACAGTTTTATAACATATTTGTAAAGGTCTTATATTGGGATACATATACATACATATGTACATAACATTTCTAGAATATATGTCAAAAATATAATACTTTATTATTTTAAGATAAGATTTTATAATATCTGATACTCGATCTTTCGAATTCAATTGATTATTTGTAATAACTTTCATATATTTGTAATAATTGTAATATACTATATCTGCTGCTATATTTCTCAACTTTTTATATTTTAGATTCACTTCCTGCAGACGTTAATTTTGTAGGCTTTTGTTTCTTGGGTAATAGTTTCATTAGAATACTGGTGGCCGATTTACTATTTAATGGACACGAAAGGTAAAGCTCTTCACAAGTCCTGTCATTGGTTTCCTTTCCATGCTCCAATGCTTCTTTTATTGCAGTACCATCCAAAAGGTAGTCCACAAGAGAATTTCTTCAAATAAAATGAGAAATAAGTCAGGCAACATCAAAAATTAGCTATCATATATTTATATAATAACTACCTGAGGTTCTTGTTGGTGTTCGATTGCATTTATTACAGGAACTAGCTCTGGTTTATAATTTTAAGCTATTCTGATTTTAAAGTTATGCTTTAAAAACATAGTTAAAATACTAAGAATATGAAACGACTATTTTAAGGTTACTTATTTAATACAATTTAAATATATAGTTGTTACCCAATTTCAAATATGTTACAATATATATTACAAAATACTCTCTGTCTGAAAAATTGTATGGCTGCATAAACGAACGACGAACTTTTGGAAAGGCTAATATAAATAATTATACGATATATGTATGTAAGTTTTTGTATATCTAGAAATGTACGTAAATATTTATACCCTTCCAATATCGAAATCCTATAAATCTGATTAAATTAGTTAATTCCTTTTCATTTGTAAATGATCTTATCTTTAAATTTGTAACGTATTTCTTGAAAAAAAATTAAGTTACCTTCTGTAAGGCTAAAAATAGCTCTAGCATCAATTCGTTGTGATTGTACTATGGCCGTATTATAAACAATTTATATTTAGATGTATGTTTCACTCTTTCAGCATGCAAACAAATAAACAAATACTTATGTATAACATTCCTTAGCTTACCCGGACAGCATGTGAATGAATTCATCCATCTGGTCGGATACTCCGGATTTGATATTATTCTCTGTAGACCGAATATAGCCACAGACAGCGCGTTGCATACAGCTAGTTGAGTCAATATTGTTTTGGCCAAGTACATTGTCAATTTTGTTTATCATACTGCTCAAAGACGCTAAGTCATTGTCATCCTCGCCTACATATAAATAAAGAATTTGAATATTGTGGATAAATAGAATGATTCAAATAAATATTTTTTACTTACTACGCCCATAGCCGCCATATCCACCGTGAAAGGCTGATAGTATTTTAGGTATGAGGATTATTGCACCGATGCCAACTAGAGTTCCCAGCACGACCCCACCTAGATCCAATTTTATTGGATTATATGCCGAAAGTCCGGAGCTACTTGGGTATCCCTATATTTCAATGTATTAAATATCATCTATTATATATATGTACATACATAGATGTTAAGTAAATGTGGGTGGGACCTTCAGATTTTAAGGATAATAAGGAAAAATTATATTATAAAGTATACAAAGTACGTACATTCAAGCTTCCATAACCAGTGGTGTAACCTAGGCGTTCTAGCCTATCTTTTGTTGACGCAGTTTCCGGTTCCTTTAGTTGAGTTTTATTTTCATTCGGGTATGCTCGACTCCATTGCGTATTATCAGAGTAGGGTCTAAAGACAACAAATACGTAAATGATGAACTGACATATCAAAACAAATCTGCGATAGCATGATAATAAGCTATTGTATATCTAAATTCTGTATATCTATATCAATTGTATATCCTTCGGTATATATCTTTGTTCTAACGTTTATTACCTGTTAACGCTTTTACACATATTTGTGAGAATAGACCTTGTTAAAAACTTACTTTGGCTTATTATCAAGCTTTGGAATAGCTTCTGCTAGGCTTAGAATAATTAATATGCAAGTCAGCTTCAGAGGGGTCTGGTATTTGGTAGCCATTTTAATATTTATGAAATGTCCTTTTATGTTTTCTTAGATTTTTAGTTTGAACACAACTCTGCGACTTGAAGTTTCAAACTAATAATTTTTAATATATGAACGCTTTATTTATATTTAGATGTGCTCAAAGAAACCGACTATGTTTCATGCGTTACTTAACGATTCCCGCAATTTGTCCAAATTATAAATCTTCAGACAGGTGCTTTTATTATACGGTTTATGCATGTGTTAAGCATACCTATGCATATACTCGTATGAGTGTAACTGGTTGACGCGCTTTAAAGGCACTAAGTTAAAAAGGAAATCAGTGTAGCACAACGACAAGTTATTACATCCAAGTGAGAGTGTTCGAGTCAAGGATGACCGACTACGAGATACTCTTAAAATAATATTGCATATTGTCAAATATTCTAGCGTGCTTTCAATCTTGCTTTTTGATGTAGACCGCTGGGAGAGCTGGGAAATAGTTCGACAATGTTCCTCACCCCGATCAAGAAAATAATATAATAATATATATATACATACATACATACATATTATATATATATATATATATATAATGTAAGCTTGTAAAATTTAATTTTTTTAGCCGGTTCCCAAAGTAATATAAAATCAAAATTGTATAAAATATAAATCAATCTAAATACAAAATTTGCAGACTCTAGCGCCAAAGATGTACGAGATATAATTTAATGACTGCATTTCGCTAATGTTTTTAATCGATATAATTAAAACGAGAATAGTTATCGATTTTTTAAAGCAAACTTGGCCTGCGCTTGCTATACAGGGACTTACAAAAAAATTTCAAGTCTCTAGCTCTCATAAGTTCTGAGATCACATATCGTTCACATATACGGGCGGACGGACGGATGGACAGACGGAGATGGCTATATCGACTCAGCTCGTCTACCTGATCAAGAATATATATAATTTATGGGGACTGTCACGACTCCTTCTGCCTGCTACATACATTTGACGTCTTAACAAAACCATTATACCCTGATTTCCCATTTTCAATGGGTTCAGGGTATAAAAAGTTACACATCAATATGTTAAGTTTTGTGTATATATATATGTATGTTCGTATGTATGCGACAATATAATTTAGCGACACTAAATTACAAGATAGTTAGGTATGGGTTTGCGTATGTCTTTGGCTGTAGCTGCAATATGTGGAAGTTTTTGCAATTGAAGCTCGCACAATCTTCGGATGCAGTAGACCAAAAAATTTCTGGTATTGAGTCACTGACTCTTGCACTGCGCGACTTCCTATTAAGTACTTATATGATTGTTTTTATTTTCATCAAAGTACTCAGATGGCGCGTCTATCCTCGAAAACTTGTTTAGTTTTGTTAATGCCATCATTTAACATGATCACGTCGATGACATGGCATCATCGTTGTTTGCTTCTATTAATTCTCATCGGATTGTCCTTAACGTTTCTTATACCCATTGAAAATGTGAAATCAGGGTAATCCTTTTGTGAAAGTGTATGTAATAGAAAGAAAGTAAAAAAAGGAGGCGTGGCAGACCCCATAAATGATATATATTCTTTATCAGCTCAACGAGCTGAGTCGATATAGCCACTTCCGTCTGTCCGTCCGTCCGTATGAACGCAGCGATCTCGTAAACCACACAAGCTAGAGATCTCAAATTTAAATGTATACTCGTATAAATTATACGCAGTACGAGTTTCCCGTTCCCTTATTTCATTTTGGGCTTAATTGGCGACGCAATGCTAGCGAGAGTAAAACGATGTGGTTCGGTTAAAAAAGTTTAATATAAATTAAAAAAAGATAATGAGTGAAATGTTATTTACATTCTTCGTATGAGGTTGTCAGATTACATGTTTGCTTATGCTAATGCTAACTTCAATTACATTTTCAACACCATTATAGCAATAGATTTTGGATTTACTGTGTGTATCCGTGTAATGAATAAAGACATTTTGTAGCTTTTTGATAACACGATACCACGCCCTCTTTGCATAAAAAAAAGTATTTCAAATACTAGAGACTTGTGCTTTATTAAATACATGCATATGAATGTCATTATTATGCTCTAAAAGTTTAATTACGAAAGTCCATCTAAAAGAAAACTTATTCAACAAATAAGTCTCCATGATATTTCCCCTACTGCAGCCCAAGCGAAGTCGCTGCGTAAACTGCGCAGTTAACAGAGCGCGTGCTTATGCGAGCGTGTGAATGTGTTGTTTGTAATGTACATATATAGAAAAGAAGCGTAAAGTGATTGTAATATCGGATCTTCGTAGGGTTCAGGGTATCTCCTAGTCGAACAGTCTCGACAAGAGCACTTTTACTTGTTTTAATATATAATAAACAATTTCAAATACTCTAGTCCCGAGTTCCGCCTAGGTGGAATTAATTTCGGCTACGAGTTGTTATTGCTATCATTCTAACTTACATCTAACTCCACAGTTCTACAGCTAGAATACAGATAGTCCTACAAATTATATATGGTATGCTTGTTGGAGCGTAGCAAAGCGGAAAGCAACGACTTTAATAATTTTAGATGATTTTAGAGTAATATGCAACGTTTTTTCTGTTTCATTATTTGAGTTACTTTAAAAACAATAATAAAAGTTATAATGATTTTCGCATTTACAATTCCGCAATGAAGAATTAAATTAAATTATGCTACAATAGTATTATCTTTCTTGGTTAATTAGAGTTACCATTTCAAAATCAATATTGCTAATATGTCTATGTGTGCTATTTTATAATGGCCAATCGTAGAAATAATTCACTTTTCTATTTTGACTTTATATTTATTCAATAAATTGTTTGATTGTCAAGGCTTTTAGTGTCACATTTCACAGTAACTTACCAGACCAAATTTTGAAAATAAGTTTTGTACACCAAATTCCAATTTAAAATGATTATAATAAAATGGGTTTTGACTTAGAGCGCATTTGTTGTTATCCACCATCTAGGTATGTATTATCTTCGTGTTGTCTTATGGCCGATTTTCTGTCTCTCTGTCTGATTGAATGTAATTTGTTAGATGCTATTGTCTAATATCAATATATCAATAAGTATATTTTGTGCTTGTGCAAAGATATTTAAATGACTGCAGGAAACATTTGCATTGGAGTTTAGTCATCTAATGTCTATTTCGCCCGCTTATGTCAACGCGTGGATTGGGGAAACTACAAAAGTTGTTGATTTCAAACTTAGATATGGCATTTGCCCAACGCGTTTCTTACCATTAAAATCTCTCATATCTTTAGTATTGGTGAAAAAAAAGCAAAAACAATTTACAACTTCCGTTTCATATCCTGAAATAGGATACAGGATAATAGGAAATAGGATTTCATGGTATTGTATAAACGCATTTAAATATCTCGTCAGATTTAATAGCTATATTTAGTTTTACTCTATATATATATTCCTGTGCACCATACTTAGTTAAAGCTCATTGTTTTATGTAAATATCGTATTCCAATTCCCAAATATTGATTCAAATTGATTTCTTAATTTGTTTTGTTAAGCTTGGTTGAGCTTAAGACACTAATTTATATAAGTAAACAAGAATGTTGAACAGGCAGGCCCGACTAGAGCACACTTTCCCGATAAATCATAGCTCGAAGACCGAAGACTTGAAGATCTTGAAAAATAAAATTAGGTGCAAATATACATATATACTTTGACGGCACATTTTATAAAGACAGAAAGTCTGCTGCGTGCAGCACTTATCACTTATTTTTATAGCTATTCATATTTTATTTTTCTACAGTTCATCTAGTACAACCAAAATTTTTTGCAACGATAACTACAACAAATGCAGTCAATGTTGTTGTTATCCGTGCTGTAGACAATCCCTTTTGAATGACCATACTTATTCAATACTTAAACGAATTTGCCATAAGATAATAAAAAGCTATAATCGACAGCAGTGCCGTGAAAAGTATACAGTATTCAATGGAGGTAACAGCATAAATGGTCGATATTCTGACAGTCAAAAAAGTATGTTTTGTTATAAAATAACGAACTTTTAATACATTTAAAATATTTGTAGACGAACTTTTCTCTAAGAACCTTTATGGCGATGGTGAAGGGGGGTATGATAGGGACTCACCAAGAAGAAGAGAAAGCATTGATTTGAAGGCACAAAATAGGAATCCTTCTAATAGAAGAGGCGACAAAGGTGATGAACTCGTATCTCCAAACAATACATCGAGGAATAGAGATCAAAGAGGGGAAGGAAAAATTAACTTAGCTGCAATGTCAAAAGGGGAGAAGGATTTGAAAGAAAATACAAAAAGAGGAAAGGATGACAAGGATGAATACAAAACAGCGGGAAAAGGTGAAATACGCGGTAAGAAAGATGCTGATGACAGTGACCCTTCAAAAAAGTCGAAAAAGGAAGGCAAAGGAGCTGATGGTAAAGGAGGTAAAAATGATTCCGATGAAAAAGACACTTCAAATAAATCAAAAAGGGCAAGCAAAGGAACTGATAGTAAAGGTGGTGGAAAAGATGCCGATGAAAGCGATCCTTCAAAGAAATCCAAAAAGGAAGGCAAAGGAACTGATAGTAAAGGTGGTGGAAAAGATGCCGACGAAAGCGATCCTTCAAAGAAATCTAAAAAGGATGGCCAAGGAACTGATAGTAAAGGTGGTGGAAAAGATGCCGATGAAAGCGACCCTTCAAAGAAATCCAAAAAGGATGGCAAAGGAACTGATAGTAAAGATGGTGGAAAAGATGCCGATGAAAGCGACCCTTCAAAGAAATCCAAAAAGGATGGCAAAGGAACTGATAGTAAAGGTGGTGGAAAAGATGCCGATGAACGTGATCCTTCAAAGAAATCAAAAAATAGGCAAAGCAGTAGTGGAAAAGACGATAAACTTAACGACGATTCGCTTAAATCTGAGAAAGGCAAAGGACAAGGAAAAGGAGACAAGAATAGAAGTGATACCAAAAGTTCAATTACAGCTGACGGTACTACAAATAAAGAGAAGAAAGGTAAAGAAAATTCAAGAGACAGTACAAACAAAAAAGGAAAGCGAATGTCAATGGACGAACAGGACATCAAATCCAAATCTGAAAAAGAAAAAAAGGGAAAGAATGCAAATGGGCGACCATCTGAAACTGAGAAAGCAGATGCAAAGGGATCAAGTGGCAAAGGCAGACTGGACGCTAGCAAAGACCAAAAATACAAATCGAAACGAGGAAGTAATAGAAGTGTTGATGAAAATGAACGTGGTCGTGGTTCAAGGAAATCGGGGGATAATTCCAATCGTATATTGTCTAGAAAAAGTAGCAGATCTAGGATCCGAAATGGAAAAATGGGATCGAAATTCACGCAGAAGGCTGGAAAATTTGGCAAGCCTGATCTTTATTCTCATAGGCAAAGTCGTTCTGATGAAGTTCGAGCCTGTGATATCCTTCGTGTTCACTTGGAAACCCGTGACCTCTCAAGAAGGTATTGTCTAAACATTATCTTTTATCGGTATCTATGTATATTATTAAAAAACTTTTTTGTAGATTTACATGCAATCAAAATGCTTTCGGAACGTGTTCACCTTGCATGCCGTGCTAACCTGTTATGTTTTGAGGAATATTGGAAAGGAATTGATGCCTAACAGCCACGCTGACATTATGCTTTGTGGTATTCTACGTACTTAGCTGAAAAAACTTTTAATGAATTCTCAATAATTTTGTAAGCTTGAAGCATTTGTGGATTTTTTATTCATTTCTATTTGAGGGTATTACACATAATTGTTTTGACTCAGCACAAATATTCGACTTCACAAAATAAACATATTCAGTATCAACTATTAAGTTGATATTGTCCTATCCGTCTGCCCATATGAAACTTTTAAATTATTTAAGTCTTCTTAACTATAATCATAAGGTCTTGAGACACTTATTTTATTTTTAAATTAAAAAAAAAAGGGGGTTTTTTGGTTAAATTGGGGTAAAAAAAAATTGGGGAAAAAATTAAAAGGTAAGTTTTTTAAACAAAAAATGTGTTTGTGGGGGAAATTGGGTGTGCGTGGGAAAATTTTTTAAAGGGAAAAAAAAAAATAATTTTTGGTGGGAGGATGTTTAAAATAAAACTAGAAAAAAAAAAAAAAAAAAAAAAGGGGGGGGGAAAAGGGGGAGTGGGTGAGTTGGGGGAAGATTTTTAGGGTTTTGGGGTATTTTGGTTAAAAAAGGGGGGGGGGGGGGGGGGGTGGGGGGGGGGGGGGGGGGGGAAGAGAAAAGGGAGAAATAGGGGGGGGGGGGATATATTATTTGGGGAAGGGGAGGAGTGGAGGGAGGGAGTGGGGAGAAACAAAAATAAAAGAGGGGGGGGGTGGGTTGGTGGGTAGGGGGGAGAAAAAATTGGGTATATTTTTTTTAATTTTTTGGTTGTTAATTAAGTGTTTTAAGGGAGGAGGAGGGGGGGGAATTGTGGGAGATTGAAGGGGAATGTTGGGGGGGGGGGGGGTTTTTGGTGTTGGGGGAATGGGGGGGGGGGGGGGGGGGGGGGGGGGGGGAGGGGGGGGGGGGGTGTGGTTTAGAGATGTGAATAGGGGGAGGGGGGGGGGGGGAGAGGGGGGGAAAGTTGAGGGGGAGGGAAAAGAGGGGGGGGGTGGGGGGGGAGGGGGGGAGAGGGGGGGGGGGGGATGGGGGAGAGGGGGGGATTTATGAGAAGGGGAGGGTGGGAAAAAGGGGAGAAAATAGGAAGTGGGGGGTGAGTATGTTGGTTGTGATTATGGGGAGGGGGAAAGGGGGGGGAATATTGTGGAGTGGGGAAGAGAAAAAAAAGGATATTTTGACATTTTTTTTTTGTTTTTGGGGGAATGGGAAGGGGGGAGGGGGGAAAAAATTTTTCGACTGGTATGCGATAGGGGAGAGAAATGTGGGGGAGGAAAAAAGGGGTCGTTATTGTCATTGGGGGGTGTTAAGTGGAGGAAAGTTTAAGGAAAGAAATAAGAGAGGGGAGGGAAGAAAAAAGAATTGAATGCGAAAAAAGGGAAATAAGGGGGGGGGGGTGTTGGGGGGGGGGGGGGGTAAAAGCAAAATAAAGGGGGTGAATTTTTTTATTGTGGGGAGGGAAAATTTTATATTTTAGGGGAATCAAAACAGGGAAGGGAGGGTTTTGGGGGGGGAGGGGGGGTGGAAGGGGGGGGGCGGGGGGGGGTTCCCGGGGCCCGGCCCAGAAGTTAGAAAAAAGAGGGGGAGGGGGGGGGGGAGAAGGGAAGGGAGTAAAAAACAAAGGAAATGGTGGGAAAAAAATAAATAAGTAAAAAAAAAAAATAGTATATAATAAAATAAAAATAAAATTTTTTTTTTTTTATAGTTGTTTGAGAGTTTTATTTAATGAAAAAATTTTTTTTTGGTTGTTAAATAAATTATAAATTATAATTTTGCTTCTATGTGAGAAAGACATGGTCCACATTATTTGAGGAATATTGAACTGTATTCTGCGAGAGCAGTCTAAAAAAATTCTCAAATAAAAATATTTTAAAATATATAAAAATATATAAAAAAAAAAAAAAAAATAAAAATAAAATATATATATATATATATATATATATATATATATATATATATATATATATTTTTGTTATGTTGGTAGGACTGTTTTCAGTTACTGTGCCAAAAATAAGCGCCATCTCTATTGTAACGTTCGATTTGTCACGCCCTAGTAAGGGAATATATTTTTCATTAGGTCACCTGTAAGTGATTCAGCTGTACAACTATGGCAGACAATTTTTATGAATTGTCCCGCACACAACATATACGTAATTGAGTTTGCTGGAGTCAATAACAGAGAATCAAGTTGCGATTGTGATTCTTATTTTACAGATTTGATAGGCAATAAACATAAATTATATTATATGATATTCAAAAATATACATAAATAGCCTAATCACGCTTCTAAAAAATATAAATATTAAAAAAGTTATTAATTTCCGATTGCCTGTGCAGACCATGTAAATTATATATTTACCTATTGAAAATGTCAACAATGCTAAATCTTTTAACTTGGTGATCCTAGCTCTAAAACTGTGGAAGATATAGCTCTTCTGATTTTCTATAAACCCCAATAGATGTAGCTCTATAAATATTGATATTTTATGTGGTGGTGAGAAACGGGAGTGTACATTTGAATTCACAATATATTCTTTTCAGTTCGTGAACGAAAATAAAATTACTATGACCGTGCAAAGCCGAGTAATAGCTCGAATATCTCACATTAACAACTCAGACAAAGCAAAAAAAAATATATACATATATATATATTAAAAATGTGTAAGGCTAAATTCTTAATTTATTTATGGAATCTGATTAAGGTTAATGTCATTAATATATTGTTTTTGTCCTTGCTTTTTATTTATACATTTGTTTGTTTTTGGATATAAATATTAAAATGTAAATAAAATACATACATATGGAGTATGAATTTTAGTATACATCTGAGAACCTTGACTGAATGTATTTTTATGTCAATCAGTGTTTGTAAATACATTTACTACGTAAATAAAAAGAATGTGCTCGACTAGATATTACCACGTCATCCTCTACCGTAAATTTATTTAAATAAAGTATTCTTTAGAAAAAGTTTATTCAATTCGCAATATATATATATATATATATATATATATATATATATATATATATATATAGACTATATCGACTTAGCTCGTAATACTAAAACTATTTGTGGTTATTAATTTATGGGACCAATAAAAATCCAAGGGATTTCTTATATACAATTTATTTTATGAAATTTATGTGTTTATTGGCCTTTAATTTGGCTGATTCCTATTTTTCCACATTTTAGTTATACTTGTATGTAGAATATTCTTATTCATGTTTATACTTAGTATGTACAACAATATATGCTTATGTATTTATGTACATTTTTATAAATATGTGTGCTTGTGCAAAACGAAAAATATTAGAGCTTTACATATCCTAAAAAATCATGCGCTCTTCAGTGTCATGAGAGATTTCAATTTTGTTATTCCAAAAATAAATGTATAAAAACCAACGAAAGAGAGCAAGAAAGAGTGAGAGCTATTTAGGTACATATGTGTAACACAAAAATTATAAGAAACCATTCCATTTAGTTCTCTAACAGAACAACTCGAACGGGCATCAAGTTAAGAACACGAAAAGACGAGAAACCTGAATCGAATTTAAAAAACGAAAAAGTGATTCTTTCTGATTTTTACATTTTATTTGAATATTAAATATTAAAAATGGTTTACGAAAGTGGATTTACAACCCGTAGAACTTACAGCTCCAGACCGGTGACAACATCGTATGCTGTAACGGTAAGTTGAAAATTAGTTAGTCACGCGATTAGGATATCTTGTAATCTTGGCAAAAGTTTGTAGTGAGGTTCTCAATTCATAAAATCTGTGAAATTCATCTGGATTCTCAAATATTTCATGGGACTTATGCAAAAGCATTATTTTTGAACATTACCTAAGTAATGCAACAGATCAATTTAACATTTTATGAAATGAATTTCATCACGATAACTTCTTAAACAAAACTCCTCCTCAAAGTGTATTTTGATTTTTTATGGCTTAATTCCCACTTGCTGAGTTCCGCAAATTCATTTAAAAAGTGCAACCAGTTAAAGAAATTGAAACACGTTTGAGCACAAAAGTAACTTGCAATCTAGCCTTAATAAATGTCTCACATATGAATATCGTATCAGGATTAAATAGTAAAAGTGTGTATAAGAAAAAAGTGCATGCTTAAAGCTTATATAAGTAAATACATATTCATTTAAATACGAAATTCATATATATGTGTATTTTCTATGGACTTGTACAATAAACATTGAAAAAAAAATTAATCTGTTTAAACACCAATCGCATCTATGGAGCTATGCCCATATAAAACTTTAATCAGTCACACCTTTATATTAAAATATCCGACGACCTTCGCTACTTTTTCGTATAACATAGACATAGACAACTAACGGACCTCACACTGAATAAGATCAAGTCTGTAGTACATCCATAGTCTTTAAAATAATATATATGAAATATACAAATATATACTTAAGAAATTATTATAGAAACAAAATAATTAAATAACGCAAATGCTCTTATTTTTACATCACCTTGGATTGAATTTATTGAGTATATTTCAAGGTTGTGTCTATTTTCTCTATCGTTATAATATCTAAAAATTTTGCGATTTGTCATAGACTCAGCCAACATCATTGGCGATCGTGCAAATAAAAAAAGCTTTTCTGCTCTCAAATTCCAAATTTAGCTCTGTGTGTATATACACCCATGTTTAAATTCATATAATTTTGTATGTACATCTTGGCCAACAATTATTGTATATAGCGATATATTTGAAAATGGATTACTGACTTAATTCCTATCTACTACATTTTTGAAAATTCAAAAAAATTTCTCTCTCTTCTTGTGTGTATGGAGATGTATCCCACAATTGTTGATGTTTTGCTTCATTTGTTTTCTTTTAATATTCCGTTTATCTTTCAAATATTTGTGCATTTTACATATGGAAGCAGGCACATAGACACATCTTTATGTACATATGAGAGTACACATTTTATATTCACACAAACATGTGTGTAATATAAGCTGTTTGCGCATTTCAGTTTCTGGCTGATCTAAAAATACACTTTTTTGATTTCCAAAATACATTCAGATCAACCATTGCAAAATGGGCAAAGAAACTATAGTATAGGCGCTATAAGAAAAACAGATAAACTGAAAGAAACATTTTTATTTCTTAAATTTTACTCTGGCTAAGACAAAATTTTACAGATATTAACATAACTGACATACATTGAGAAGAACTGTTAAGCGACCTGGCTCTAATTAACCAATTATATATACTTAAGTATATATATATATATATATATATATATATATATATATATATATATATATATATATATATATATATATATATATATAGAATATATATATATATATATATGTATGTATATTTTGTATTAAATATTTGTTATTAAAATAAACACTTTACATTTGTTAACAAAAATAAAATATCGTTAACAACAATTTCATGTATATATTACAATTATCAGAAAAAATACTTTTTGTGAATTCCTTTCAAATGCAAATAAACACAATGTAAATAGATCATAGAACTGGTATTAAAATTAATTTATTAACCATCCATGGACCACCTATGCTTGTACATAAGCTAAGCGTTGAAATATCGTTATACCTTCACATACACATATACATATGTACATGTGTACACTTGCATGAAGATTTTTATGGATAAATGCTTGCATGGAAATATGGATCGCAAGTGTCGCCGATGAATGTGGTGTCCCAGCTGTTGAACTGCAAGCACTTCGCACAGCAGTTTTGCACTGCATACGCTAATAACGTAAACTTGGCTTTCGAAATTTAAAACCCACCTATGTGACATTCTGGGCATTGCAGAAAACAAACAGACCACCAATTGACTGGGAGAAAGTTCCTTTCGTGCCACGGCCTTCACTCATCTCTGATCCGGTGACTGCTTTTGGAATGCGTCGATCGGACTATGAGCAACGCAAGCAATCAATACTTGATCCAATAAACAGGGCCGCAATTAAACCTAATTATAAGATTGTCTATCAGCCCATTGAACCATATGTGCCCACGCGAGATAAGAATCGCTCGCGTATTTTAAGTATGGTGCGCCAGCACATCGATACTGTGGAAGCCGGTGGCAATACAGCAGCTCGTACCTGTCGCGATTCTCTCGATAGTCAACTTCCGCGCCTACATCGGGCTGTTTCCGAAAGTCTGCCTGTGCGCCGAGAAACCTATCGCAATGAAAAGTCGGGTGCAATAGTCACAAAGTATTCTTACTAATTAAACGATAGCGAAAGAAAATCTTTCAACGAAAATTTATAAAACCGAAAGCGAATTGACTAAAAAGTCTCTACTATTACAACTAGGACACACTATGCACATGACCATATACTTTCACTTTCAAATGTAAAATCAAATATAATACAGTTTACACACAGCCTTATAAAAGATCTGACACTTTGTTCGTTTTGTATCTAATATTGCCAATAATACATCTTTCATAATATATGCTACATGAGATTTTCTGTTTTTCTTATCATTATGTTAAAATCAGTCGAATCAAAACACGATATGCATCGAAGTATGATAAAATACGAACCTGTTTCAATTTCCTTTGATAGAGATTATGACAAGATCAACCAATATAAAGAAGTTGTCAATATAGTTCAAAGAATTTTTATTGTGTTCAAATGACTCAGATTCAAACTGTCATATTTTCATACATTTAGGTTTTTTTTCTTAAAGCTGGTCTGCTAAAGAGATTTTTATTATACATGCTTAAATTTAATCAAATTTGAATGGACTTACTTTGTCGAAAGTTTTTTTTGTTGTATTATCAAATCTAGATTTTAGCGGACCAGCCTTAAAAAAATTACCTTTTATTTAAGAGAATAGTCGTTATGGAACAGAAAATATGTTTTTTTTAGTTGCATAACTTTCTTATGCTGATTGACAATTTTCCTTTACAATTCTCACCTAAATGCCTAAATCGGAATTTGTAGACTCCACGCTTAGACCTCTGCACGGACAGGCCTGGCTCGCATCGCAGCCGCGCCTCCTCGGACTACTCATACACCTCAAAGTCAAGTGTTGAGAAAAACAGTTATGACTCAAGCAACCCATACGCCAGGCCGGAGCGTTCCACATATTCGTCCACTGTCGAGAAAACATCGCGTAGTGGGCCTGGTGGTGCCTACAATTATAGCACTGAACGGACCAGCACAACTGGCGCTGGACCCGGTGGCTACAGCTACTCGTCAACCACGTCTGGAAACTTGCCCGGTGGCACCAAATACCGTCACTTCTCGTACCATGTCTAAACAAATTATGATTTTATGAAATCAATAGCATAGATGGTTTTTGTGGCTACAAATTTATTACACTAATCGTTCCGCTAAAATTGTTTTGTTATTTGTAATGCAACTTGTAATATCTAACCAGATACATACGTATGTACACTTATATGTTATGTTTGAAGTCTCTTTATATTATCTACCGGAATTGTGTAAATTATTCGAGTTGACTAACATAACTAATAATTTCTTTAATTGTTAATGAGATAGATAGACGAAGTCTCTATGATGTATTTACCCATCACTTAAATCATTTATAATTTCAAAGTATTTGTGATACAATAAAATAAAATCGCGTTCACCCAAAACAAAAAATAATTTTTTTTGCATATGTACAAATATACTGCATTATATTATTTCAAATACGATATTCATATGAACAAGAATGGATGATGCTATCAATCAAATATTCTTTGGAACATAAATTCTCAGTTTGCCAATATTATATGTTATGTCGGGGTTCAGATATCAGGGAGTGAGAGCTCACATAAAAAGAACATTTAAAACTATATTCAATGTTAAATAATTCTTTTTCAGTATCCATCTGTTCAAAAAGTGACACGTGTAAGTACTTTTAATGAATCGTTTTCATTGCTCATGAGTTGCTTGTCATCCACATCTTTAATGTTTTTCAAATTTTTCAATTAAATTTTACTATTACTCTGCTCATACTTCAATCACTTCATCGTCACCTGGATTCATAAGTGGTTAGTATATTTCATCATAAATACATATAAACTGCAACTTCTTACGTCCTAAATAACAAGAATATTATTCAATCTTTTAACTTAATACTAAATGTTTTGGTGTAAATGTATTAGTATTTGTATAGGTATCGCAAAAATATCTGAAGTTGTATTTATATCTTTGTATTAAAATTTATAGCTTTTTTCTTTTTGCATTCTTGGGTGTTATATTTTTGTACTTCATATATATCATATAGATTGCAACAAAGCAGTGTAGATCTTCAAGAATGAATTGCTCATAATATTGGGAGCGAGAAGAGAAGATGTGTGTGTGTGTGTGTACATGTTGCTTTTGCAAATATGTATATGATAGATTGTCTAAAGAAGTTAATTCAGTCTTGGAAGCAGGCGGTCTAGTAGTCAGGCACATCCGATTAGAGTACTCTCATATTTTTCTAAATAGAACCACTTTAATATCCAGTTACGCCCATGAGTTCTGGACTAGGAGGAGCCCGCGCCATGCTGCTGCTTCCAGCATTCCAGCTAACTTTTTAAGTACTTACATATATCTTGCTGCAGTTTATGCAGCGTTATTGCTTATTCTCTCCTTTGCATTGTATGAAATATGTTTCTCTTTCTGTTTCGCGCTCATGTATCTTCATGCACTATTAATGTTATTTGATTGTTGAATATTCTACTAACTTACAAAATTGATAAATACACTAGGTATACAAATCGAGCTATCCAATCTACTCGAGTTATTCCATCCCAAGACGTGTCATCAGTGGAACACGCGTTATTGCTTCGCCTGTTCGGGTTGTTACCTCTCCCACCCGAGTTTACTCGCGCATTATAAACTCTCCATCGCCTGTGCGTGTTGTGCGTACTACAACACGTGTTGTATCATCTCCGGAGAGAACATCTTCTTACACCTACACTACGCCATCGACATACTATAGTCCGACCTATTTGCCATCGACATACTACTCTTCTGCCTATATCCCAACATCGTATACAACATACACACCATCGTACCACTACAATCCTACAACTGTTACACGTGTTTATGCTCGATCGGTATCCCCGGTAAGGATCACCACATCTCCGATACGTGTAACACCTTCATACCTGAAGAGACTTCCTCCTGGATATGGCGCACGGGCTTTAACTAATTATCTCAATACCGAACCCTTCACCGTAAGTTTTGGGAGGTTATTATCAAAGTTTTTGTTTGTTTTATTCAATTCAAATTAGCACAGAAGCTTTAAGATAATAATTACTTGAAAAGTTTATTGATTTCCTAAATATTTGAATATAGACCTTTTCGGAGGAAACGGGTAGGATACGTAATCGAGCACAATCCTTGATGCGGGACTTGCACACTCCCGTTGTTCGTCGTGCACGAAGCTGTACGCCGTTTCCAGTGACTGGGTAAGTTTACTTTACGATAAAAGGTCCATCACTTCTTTTCCATTCAAACAAAGGAAATTATTGTAGCTTGTTATAGTATATGTATGTATTTATATTTTAGAATTCAGAATTTATATAAATGAATTTGATTCCACATCAAGCATTTTATTAAATATAAGCAGAGTGATCAAAATTCATTTTTCATACTCTTGCGGAAGTATTCCGACTCAACATTCTCGCAATAAATGAAATATTTTGCTTTGAGATATTGCAATGTGTACCATCGTCTTAAATTATTTGATATATTATAAAGGTTTTTATGAAGGCTCCACTGTCTTAGAGCAACTGTTGTTTTTCTATATAATCGTAGCCAATATGGAACCAGTTTCTCATTTTGAAAACATTTTGTATAGTAACTTAAGTTAACAATGCTTCATAGTTTTGGAAACCAGTTTCCTCGAAAGGTCTAAATAATCTCAAACATTGAACATTTCTTAACATGTTATTCCTATAGTTTTATTTGGAAAGAGTGGATCAGATTATTATTTTTGATAAGTAAGTTTACCAAAGTATATTGATATTTTTAGGTATTCTTGTGGTCCGACTTCTCAATTGGCCCTAGACGCCTATGTTGCTCGAGTTACGAATCCGGTGCGTCATATTGCTAAGGAAGTTCACAACATATCTCACTATCCGAGACCAGCAGTAAAATATGTTGGTGAGTAATTGAATCGAATTATTTGTGTAAATACATTTCAATGTTGACTCTAATACTCTTGAATTACTATTGTGATATTAAATATAATGTAATAGCAATTTAGTTGCAACCTGCATTGTTCTTAAACTTGTTATTAAATGCTGTTCTTTAAATATTAAATAATAAGGTAAAAGTCATCTTGCCTCTGTAAGGATTTGTGGCGATAAGGCTTATAATATTAGAAGACCTATGTACGATTCGGACAAAGTTCGAAACGATATTAACCTTTTGTCCTGGTACCTTAGACATCCGACCTGGAAGAATGAGAAACAAAGCAATATTGCTCGTCAGGAAGGTAAGTACCGTTATAAACGGATTTTATTTATTACTTGCGTGTGAGTGGCATCTGTATAAAGCAACAGAGAGCTAGTGATCCTTCCACTCATGATCGTCTAACTAAATCATTTTTATTTGGAAGTTACAGCTAGAGTAGTCAACTCATAAATGCGTTTCTATTATTCATGAATTTTAAAAATAATAAGAGAATTTCCATTTTTATTTGTTTCAACTTTGCATAATACCATAAATATAAAAATTTGTCATTACCTTGTGTATAGGAGCGAACATAATTCGAATAATTTGTGACTAATGCATATGTTTTCCGCATCCTGATTAGTTTTGTTCTGTGTACTTGACTAACTTAATACGTTTTATGATTGATTGATTCTTTGCAGTTGAAGCTGTTGAAGTTGAGGCCTAAAAGATAACATGCCTGACTTTATTAAATATGGACATACACATTATTATATTTCAAATAAATAAATTAAATAAAAAAAAAAACTTATGTTTGCCTGTTAGTATATAAAGCCGACATAAAAAAACAACTGATATCAGCACAATCAGTCGCTTTAAATCCAGACTAACGTGACAACTAATACAAACTTGGCCATTGAAAGATTTACTACGAAACTCTGATGGATCGATCTCAACACTAATATTTCAAAAAACTTAACCACAATTTCAATCTATTGTTACATTTTGTATCCGTCAATTACATATTATGTTTGTGTAACATATATTTCATATTCAGGCAATGAATAATGTATTTCTGTTATTGATTGAATACTACTGGACACTTAGATAATATATTAAATTTTGATTTAATTTATGTGAGCTTCAAATTTATTATATATTGTATTTCTTAATGTACGTATATATTTCGAAATTATGCAATGTATTTTATATTGACTTTCATTTGCTCAATGCTACTATTATATGTATATATACATACATATGAAGTACTCACAGACCTAGAATGTAAATCTTATTGAAACATAAAGTGTTCAACAAGCGGCAATGGGCAAGACACTAAATACAATTTCAAGATGACATCAGATCCATAAATATACATCGGTGTATATTATATGCATTCCCTCTTAGCTTTTTATAGATATTTGTATATACACAATTCTGTATATCATACCAATAAATAACTAACACATCTTGTGAGGACCTTGATGACCTTGACCTACATTCTCATTTTCTAAGATTGAATCGATTTAATCACCCATATCATAGCCTAAGTTGCTATAAAAGTATATATTCTCATTTCTTTTGAGCATTTGATATATAGAAAATATAAAGGGAGTTAAAAATACTTTGCACCATTCAAGGATTGATGGAAAAACTAAATATTCTTTTTGTTTCTATGCAATTGATAAAAATAAATTATACAGGTTGCGACCAAAATGAAACTAACTTGGCCTCGATTGACTTTGCTGTTAAGACTAACACCTTTATCCATATAAATGACAGTGACACGTCAATATAAATTATTATAAATATTCTTACTTAGCGAGAATGGGTCTACTCCTTCTGCCTGATAGAAAATAATTGGGGTCATAACTTATCATTTGCACTCACACTCTATGCACGAATCTCAACTGCGGGTACTTTGTATATAGAAACATTCTTCATTTTACTCAATTAACATACATAATAATCTCATAGCTCTAACAATTGGCATACACACAACTATTTCTTTTGTACATTTAATTCAAGTAAAAAATAATTACTCTATTACTGGAGTCTTTTTTATCTGAAAATCTCCACTATTGAAGTATAGGCCAATATCCCAGCAATTACATAAAGTAAGTACATTTGTATATTGAATACTTTACATTTCATTATAAAATATAAATCTATATAAATATATATATATATATATATATATATATATATATATATATATATATATATATATATATATATTAATTTATATATATGTCCGTGACTAACACAATTAATTGACGTCATTTTTATTGGGTTGGAGTACAACTCAATAGTACTCAAAAAAGTATGTCTGACATTTGTTTTAACGAGATTTGGCTTTCAGATGCCGATTTGGATCCGAATCGCCCATCAAGAAAATTTTCTGCTCCCAGACCCCTCGAAGACGCTATTGATCTGGAATCGAAGGAAAAGCAACGTCTACGCCAGGAGCGTCTGTTGACTGTAAACGAAGAGGCTTTAGATGAGCTTGAAGTAGAGAAAAAGCGAGCTCAACGTGCTGCTGATGAAGCAAAGCGTCTTGAAGAGAAGTACTCGAAGTGGAATTTAATAATAGTCTAAGGGGGTTCTAATGTTATGACCAATTATTACAGTGCCCTTAAGGCAAAAAAAGAACGTGAAGCTGCTGAGAAAAAGTCTTTAGAGGAAGAAGAAGCCAAAAAATTGCGTGCTGCGGAAAAATTAGCCGAAGAACAACGATTGATTAAAGAAGCTCGTCTTGCTGAGGAAGCTCGTCTTGCAGAAGAAGCTCGTCTAGCTGAGGAAGCAGCCCAAAAAGCAGCTGCTGAGGATGCAAGACGGGCTGAGGAGGCAGCTGCAAGTAAAGCTGAAGAAGAACGATTGGCTCAAGAGGCCCGCAAGGCTGAAGAGGCTCGATTGGCAGAAATAGCTGCTCAAAAAGCAGCAGAAGAAGCTGCAGCTCATAAGCTTGAAGAGGAGAATCGTTTAGCCGAAGAAGCTGTACAAAGAGAAGCTGAAGAAGCTGCCCGCAAAGCTGAAGAAGATCGTCAGGCTGAGGAAACTCGTTTAGAGGAAGAAAAGCGTATGCGGGAGCAAGAGTTGAGCCGTCTGGCAGAAATTGAAAAACAAGCTGAAGAAGAGCGCGAGGGCGAGCTGGCACGCCAAGCAGCTGAACTGGCCGAAATCGCCCGCCAAGAAGCAGAAATAGTTGCTCAAGAGCTGCAATCCATTCAAAAAGAAGGCAGAGATGTTGATGAGCCCATAATCGATGAGCCAGAAACTCCTGTAGACGAAATTGAACAGGAACCAATTATTGAATTGAACTCAAAGATTGGAGAAACTTCTTTTGTGTTGGAGAACACTGCCGGCGAATCTTACGTGGAAGATGCTGAATACGAAGAAGAAGAATAATCTCTTCAAATAATAATTATATATTGCGAACATACTTAAATTGATATCCCTATTATCAAATCTATTGAAATTTATTACATTTTCAACTAAACCGAAACAAAATCTAATTCGAAACCGCTTTTAGTAAAGACTAATGTTGTTAGGTAAATAAAATGTTTTATCAGATTAAACGTCCTATTAAATAAAATAAAAATCGTTTTAGAAAAACGCATATACATAATTATAATGCCTATCTCTTCTGTTACAATTGTATAACTTTATATATACAGTTTTTATAGTTATCAATAAAAAACTTCATTTATTGGCTAAATGCAGACATTACAAAATTTTCTATGTAAAAACCTAAGTAGGAAATTAACGCGGAGCCGAAAACCAAATTTCAGTTTTTACTTACATTTTAACGAATTTTTCTCGATAATCAGACATATGGATAATAAAGGTATAGGATATTATAGAAAATTCATTCTTAAATAACTTAAAAGGTTACTGATAGGCAAGAGTCAAGTCAAAGTCGAGTTTATATAAAAATTTTAAAGCGTTCAAAGCAATAGGCTTGAAATAGCTTATATACCTGTGAAGAGCTATGTAGAAGAAGACGTATAATAGCTACGTTTTATTGTTGAAGTTTTCTAATGATAGATTGTTGTAAATTATGATAATGTTCTTTGGAGTTATTATAGGATAGTTATTTCATTATGGATAAATGTTACGAATATAGATGACAGCAATGAACTTACTTAATATACCCTCAGCCATTCAGAAATTGAAAAAATCTTTAACATTTATTTAGAAATATTTGTGGTACTACAAAGTTTATAACATTTGAACATGTAATTAAAGTGTACAATGTTTATAATATTATATATAAAACGTATTAATGTAGCCACAGCTATTTTTATATTCATGTATCGTTTATCGTAATCCAAAAATGTAGATTATGCCGAGTTCCGGATTGGAAGTTGATATACAACAACCAAACATACTGTAAAGAAAAAATATAGTTAAAAGTGTATAAATGTTTACTAAACGGGTTAAGTTGTTGCTTTTTGTTTAGAAATATGTCGTCAACTGTGAGTTCCAAAGTGAAAAATTTAAGTTCATGTTGACTAATCTTGACTAAGCTCAACTATGTTTGCAGCCAAAATGAAAAATGTTTCTTTTGGAGCACCAAATGCTATGATTATTATTTTTTGTGGAAGCTCGAATATAATTAAAACTATTAACCTATTATTTTTAATATTAAACAACACTAGGAACTAAGGTCTTCGGCTTAGACAGCAACATAACGTCGAAACACAACTACGTTGGTAACCAGATTCTCGTTGTTCAGTTGCCTAAATGACAGGGCTACATACGTAACACTACAGTCGTACTGATATACGATGTTAACATGCATAACTTAACAGCCCCAAAATTTATTTCTAAACTTCCTGTGAAGAACAGATCAACGCAATAGAATAATTCTAACACAAAGTCAAAGCTCTATATTACTTGAGATAAAAAAGATAATTTTCGTTTGTTCTTATAAATAGATTCTTGTATAATACTAGTGTTGCTGTAAGGTAAGGTATGCTTTTCATTATTACTTACCTATAAGAATTATAGAAAGCAATGCAAACGTTGTGGTGCAATACTGGAGTAATATAATACCCATGAGGTTTGTTCCTGCAATAGTTCCAAGTCGCCCAAGTGACATGCACAGACTAACAGCTTTTCCTCTGAAATTGCAGAAAATATATTGGGAAATGTATGTATTTGTGTATATAAAGTGGAATTATTCGACTTTATTTAATGTCGGGTCAAGTCAGTTAATGATTAAATAATAAAAAAATCTTTCATATTCAAATTATTTCAAATACTACTAGGACTAGGTCTAGGAGATCCCCTGAACCCCGTCCGATCTGCGTTTTTAAATATACCCCGTATCTTGTATCTACACAAAATAGAAACAAGTAAGAGTGCTCTAGTCGGGACTGTTCGACTAGGAGATACCCTGAACCGTGCGAAGATAAGATATTCAAATCACAATACGCTTCTTTTATGAATATATTACAAGCAACACATACACACATGCACACGCACGCACAAGCACTTGCTCTGCAACTACGCAGTTGACGCAGCGAATGCGCTTGGGCTGCAGTATGGGCTACATTATGGAAACTTATTTGTTGAATTAGTATTCTTGTAGATGGACTTTCGTAATCAAACTTATAGAGCGTAATAATAACAATTATACATATATTTTCCAAAGCACAAGTTTCTAGTATTTAAAATACGTTTTTAAATTTGGGGGGAAGGGGGCCTGATATCCAAAATTCGAAAATCACGAAATGTTTGTATTTATTACACGGATATACACAGTAAATCTGAAATCTTTAGCTATAACGGTTTTGAAGTTACGCTTAAAAAACGGACGGACGGACGGACGGACGGACAGGCGGACATGGCTATATCGACTCAGTTTGTCGAGGTGATCAAGAATATATATACTTTATGGGGTCTGACACACCTCCTTCTGCCTGTAACATACATTTTCACAAAAACATTATACCCTGATTTCCCATTTTCAATGGGTTCAGGGTTAAGCACTGCAGACTGCTTCCTCCTTTACCAAAAAAAGATTAAATTGCTTTTGGACCGGTAGGAACCGACTCCGGCGTTCTTACTTATATTTAATATCAACAATATAGTGTTAGTCTCTGTTTTTTAGGAATGCAGAAAGACGTATTATTTATTACCTTAAATTTGTAGGTACCAGGTCAACGATTGCACCCAACATAATAGAGATTGATAATCCAGGCAGAAGGATGCATAGGCAGAATAATATTAGCACCACGACGGGATTTGAAACAAAATGTAGTAAAAATCCACTGAATATTGACAATATAAGAGCAGCTAACAAAACGTTCTTCCGACCAAGAGGGTTTAATATGATGCCTTGTATTGAGAAACCCACCAAAAAGGCAACCCCCACTATCATATTATCAATGTATGTACTGGTTGATATTTCATCAGAGCAGATCTAAAAAAATAAATAAGGAATATTATATTAATTTATCAGAGTATGGTCGACATCTTACATTAGTGCTATTCATTGATTCGCTTTGGCCTTGTTCGGAGCTGCCCAATATTTCACAAACTGTAGAGTTACGATTTCCATCATTAGACGATCGGTTAACAATCTCTGGAAACCAAAGTTGTATTCCGTTAGAGCTAAAAAATAAAAAAAATTTCGATTAAGATATCATTGTAAAAAGACCTCAAAATTTTCGATAGAACAAACAAATTTGTTGATCAAGAAGTAAGTGATACTCTAAGCCGTCCACCAATTCTTTATACTTTTTGTGTACCCTGAACCCATTGAAAATGGGATATCAGGGTATAATGGTTTTGTAAAAATGTATGTAACAGGCAGAAGGGGGCGTAGCAAACCCCATAAAGTATAAACATATATTCTTGATCAGGATGACGAACTGAGTCGATATAGCCATGTCCGTCTGTCTTTCCGGCCGTCCGTCCGTATGTATAAAAGTTAGAGACTTGAAATTTCTTTGGAGGTGCCTGTATAGCACGCGCAGATCGAGTTTGTTGAAAAATACCGATAACTATTTTCGTTTTAATGTTATCGATTAAAAACCTTATCGAAATGAAGTTCTTAAATTCTATCTCATACATCTTTAGAGCTAGAGTCTCAAAATTGTGCATTTAGTTTCATTTATATTTTTTATAATTTTAATTTTTGTTATATTTTGGATACTGGCTCAAAATTTTATCAAATTCTTTAAATTGAAGGTTAGTTGCAAATATAGCCAATATGTGAATGAGTTGGCGATTTTAGACAATTGACAAATATTCAATATAATATGTAGATCATATGCTGAAAATTTCATTGAAATCAATTAAGTATCAGAGAAATAATTAAACAAAACGTTTTGTCAATTGCAACACATACACATACACACACACACACATTCACACGCACGCACGAGCACTTTCTCTGCTACTGCGCAGTTTACGCAGCGACTGCGCGCGGGCAGTGCTTGGGCTGCAGTATGGGCTATATTATAGAAACTTATTTGTAAAATTAGGTTTCTTCTAGATGGACTTTTATAATCAAACTTTTAGAACGTACTAATGACATTCTTATGTATGTATTTGCCAAAGCACAAGTCTCTAGTATCTGAAATACGTATTTTTTAAATTTGTGGGGAAGGGGGCGTGGTATCCAAAATCCAAAAATTGCAAAATGTTTGTATTCATTACACGGATATACACAGTAAATTTGAAATCTATAGCTATAACGGTATTAAAAAACGAAGAAAAATTATCGATTTTTAACGATAATAAGGAAAGGGGATGAGTAATCGAAAAAAATGACAAACTCGTACTGCGTAGGGTATACACGAGTATACATTTCAAATTTCAGATCTCTAGCTTTTGTGGTTTACGAGATCGCTGCGTTCACACGGACGGACGGACTTACGGACGGACGGGCGGACAGACGGACATGGCTATATCGACTGAGTTTGTCGAGCTGATCAAGAATATATATACTTTATGGAGTCTGACACGCCTCCTTCTGCCTGTTACATACATTTTCACAAAAACATTATACCCTGATTTCCCATTTTCAATGGGTTCAGGGTATAACTAGAGTCTTGTGCTTTGGAAAATAGATACATATGGATGTCATTATTACTCTCTAGGAGTTTGATTACGAAAGTTTATTTAGAAGCAAACTTATTCTACAAATAAGTTTCCATAATATTGTCCATGCTGCAGCACAAGCGCAGCCAATCGCAGTCGCTGCGTAAATTTCGCAGTTAGTAGAGCATGTGCATGTGTGTGTATGTGTTGATTGTATATGCTTATGTATCGGATCTTCGCAGGGTTAGGGTATCTCAAGGGGTCGAAGGTCTTATTTTTTTTTTTTTTTTTTGGGGGGGGGGTATTGTGTTTGGGGGGGGGGGAATTTTGGGGGGGAAGGGTGGGGGGGTGGTTTTTTTTTTGGGGGGGGGGGGTGGGGGGGGGTGGGTGTGTGTGTGTGTGTGGGGTGTATGTATGTATACATAAAAGAAGCATAAAATGACGGGAATATCGGATCTTCGCAGGGTTCAGGGTATCTCCTAGTCGAGCAGTCTCGACAGAGTACTCATACTTGTTTTTTATATTTTTTAATATCATTTTAAGCGATTTTACTACTACTGAACATGGGTGGCAAAATATAGCTGTCGAACTCGACAAGGAAGTATTAGAAATATTAAATAAAGATATTTTTATTATATAAAAATTAACGTATTTTTTAATTTCAAAACTCACCTGAAAAACATACAAAAGACAGCCACGTTACATAGCACAAAATTAAATCCATGCGGCTTATGAAACAATGGTTTTGTAGCACGAGCGATGTTGGTCAGCATATGCCAGCCTTTGTAATTTGATAATATGTTTTCTTCAGCTTGTATCTCTGGCTTTAATCTGACTTCATTACAATTAAGAATTTGAGTAATTGGTAATCCTCGATTAAATTTACTGATCCAATTTACAGCGATTAAGGCCTGTTCCTCTTTATTTTGAGATAGCAGATACTTTGGACTTTCGGGATAATATAACAGTATCAGCCCTCCAATAACTCCAGGTAGAAGAGTTAATAACATTAATAAACGCCATGGTCGAAACACAAAGTCCCCAACAATAATGAAACTCCAGTCATAAGATAATACTGCCCAAGCGGTTGCTGTCAATACATTACAATAAAATCTTTAAATATATGTATGTGGAGCTGTGTTCATGATAGTAGTAGTTTACTTAATAATTTTTGACTAAAGAACAACCAAATTCCCCGTCGCATCCCCGCAATCAAATAATATCTAAGTCTTAAGCTCTCCATCAAGAATTTCAGTTACCGCCTTATTCAAATGATCTATTCATAATAATGAAATGTGTTCACACGTATAGAATCGCCAATTCACCACACATTTTTAGACTCATTCACGAAGTGAATTAGTATAATGGTTTTGTGCAATGTCCGTCTGTCCGTATGAACGGAAGCCATTTCGCCTCTATTGAATCTATAGACTTAAAATTTGGCACATATACTTGAGTACATCCCCGAATTATATACTGTCAACATTTGGCAAATCGAGTAAAACTTTATCTTCTACAGTTTTAGAGCTGTATATATATATATATATGTAGCGTTAGGGCCGTGAATGAATATTCTGCAGTCGGTAACGCCAGACTGCAACGTTCTACTTGTCTTTAATAACTTATGAGATTTTAATGATTCAATGATTTTCAGAATGCTCCACATATTCCATAAAATAAGTGATATATCGCAAAAATATGCAAGCCTTTATAAGTATTGGCAACTTAATTTTGTATACCCTGAACCCATTGAAAATGGGAAATCAGGGTATAATGTTTTTGTGAAAATGTATGTAACAGGCAGAAGGAGGCGTGGCAGACTCCATAAAGTATATATATTCTTGATCAGCTTGACAAGCTGAGTCGATATATGATTTGAAATGTATACTCATGTATACCCTACGCAGTACGAGTTTATCATATTTTTTCAATAACTCATCCCATTTCCTTATTATCGATGAAAATCCATAATATTGCCCATACTGCAGCCCAAGCGCAGCCCACGCGCAGTCGCTGCGTCAACTGCGCAGTAGCAGAGCAAGTGCTTGTGCGTACGTGTGCATGTGTGTGTATGTGTTGTTTGTAACAGTCATAAAATTTTTAGTTTGTAATTATACTTGCAGAACTATAGAAGATACAGTATTTTTTGATTTGCCACGCCCCCATTGGGTGTATACATATAATTTTTGACCAATCCTTAGAAGGGGTCTAAGGTAACGTAACTGTTCAATTATGATGGAATTACATATAGGATATAGGAGACATTAGATTTATTTTTGCGTGATTGATAGAGGAGGTCACCAATAACTCAATTATTTAATTTTCAAGCTCCTAGTTCTAAAACTGTAGAAGATATAAACTTTACGGTTTGCTACGCTCCCTATGGGAGTGGGTTGTTAACGGGAGTATTCTTTCAAAATTTCAACTCACTAGCACTTTAAAAACAGCAGACACCCTGTTATATAGAAACGTATATATACCAGATTTGCCACGCCCCTAGTAGCATATACTTTATCAGAAGAGGGTACACACGAGTATATATTCAAAATTTCTCTAGCCTCGATATTGACGAAATGGTTTGCGTTCATACGGTCATACGGATTAAACCAATATACTCATTTCACTTCGTGAATGAGTATAAACACGAGAGACACATGACTTAATAACAGAGATTCGATAGCGTTATTAATCGATTTCAAACCAATATTCCCGATTTCCCATTTTTAATGGAGTTACCGTATAAAAATAATTAAAAAAAATATTTGAAATCTCCAGTCCAGTGACTGTATGATGAATGAATGAAATTTTAGATGTATGGGCTATGTGCGAAAATTTGGGTGCAAATACAATATCGATAGATGTTATTATTACCTGGCACATATATGGCACTAACACTGACAAACATTGTTGAGTAATTGATCGCAACTGCTCGGTGACGAGGTATGTTGAATTCACTCAAATAAGCATAAATGGCAGCTGAGACACCACCGAGACTGTAACATAAGAAATTAATCCTTCGTTATATATTCCACATATTATTTTGTTAAAAATGCAAGCAGGAGAGCTTTCGTCGAGATTGCCTGACATTAGGTATTGTAGCTTATTCATTCCAAATGAGTTTGGGTTGTAAGCATTTTAGTTATACAAAGTGCGACTTACCTGATACCAGAAATCAAGTTAATAATGTTAAATAGCCAAACGCTTGTAACAAACATGAGAATAAATAGAAGGCCGCTGCTTGAAAAGGTTCCGTAAAGCAAGACTTTACGACGACCTATAGCGTCGCAAACATATCCCCATATATAGGTTGAGAGAAAAACACCTTTAAATATGCAAATAACCGTTGATTCATTTCAGATATATATATATATATATATATATATATATATATATATATATATATATACAGATGTTTAATTAACAAGTATAAAGTAATCGCGCACTGAAATATTTCAAACTACGGTTGTATTCATTCACTGTAGCTCATGACTTACCTGCTACATATGCCGCCATCATGACACCCTTCTCAGCTTCTGTTGTGTGGAATTCGCAGCGGGATGCGATTACAACAATACTCATTGTTTGTTGTGCAGCCACAGAAGTAATTGTTAGAAGGCCGCTTATTAGAAGAAGTATCCATTGAGTCTTGCCATAACCTGTGTCAATGATTATCAGATGTTTACTTAGCTTGAAGAATACCCTTATGGGTGGATAGCTACCTACCTATCTTCTCCAAGACTTCATCATATTCCATCATATTAGAAGCAAATGTGTCTCCACTAAGATATTGCATTTTTACTTTCAAAGGCAAACATCCAACTGGCGATGCTTCCAAAACCGCCACACCTTATAAGTATTTCTATCGAATGTATAACATTTAAGACCCACTGCTCACAGCTGTGAGATACTTACTACAAAGCTAGTCAACTTTTAATGCTTGAGAGCGCAAAAACTTGTTCTGAGATTAAAATTCTTGTGAATTTTATATCTTAATATAATTGTTGAGAAATAGAGTGATAGTGAGAGATAGATAGAGAGAGAGAGAGAGAGAGAGAGAGAGAGAGAGAGAGAGAGAGAGAGAGACATTAAGAGGTAAAATAGATAGAGAGAGTGAGGAGAGGGGAGAAAGAGAGAGATAGAGAGAGCTATTTAAATCGTGAATGGATTACAAAAAAGAAGAATAGAAGTTTGAGACATGTTGATATATACATTAAATTAATTACTTTGTTATAAATTCACTTTCAACTTAAACTAAACGAATTCATATGTATATGCGCAATAAAGTTTGCTTATTGTGACCTAATCATGAATTAAAGCTTGACAAAAATGTATGACATATAAATACTTTGTATTCAAAATATATTTAGACAAAAATATTTATTAATTTACATAGCTTCCACTTCCTCTAGAACGAAAAAAACTGTCATAAATGTAAGCTTTGCTTATATGACTTAAAAAACTAAACAGCTTACAGTATCTTCCTACATAGTAAAGCGAATGGGGCATTATGTGATTCAAGCCTCGGGGCTTTAATTTTTATTCGTTCATTCGTTTTTATTTATTTATTCGTTATAGATCGCACGGGGTTCAGGGGATCTCCTAGTCGGGCACCCCCGACTAGAGTTTTCTTACTTGTTAAATATAAAAATGCCAATCTTACACTTTCACAATCAAATTGAATGATTGTCGAAAAAAAAGTTTTTCTTTTAAGAATGATAGTAGTAATAGTTAAAAAAAAATAGAAAAAAAACAAGAAAGAACGTTGCAGTCGGGCGCAACCGACTGCGTGATACTCTGTTCCCATAGGGGCTTCTGGCATATTACACTTAAAAGTTTATCTTAATTTGCTAAAGTCGCCGCTCAAATTAGCTTCCGATTCAAAATAAATATATATTTTATTAAGATTTAAAAAAAAAATACATATATGTAAATGACTAAAATTTTATAATGGATCGGTTCGATTGTTCGTATGAATTTGATGATTTTATGAGCTAGACAAAAAAATATAACGGTGTCATGCAAGTGAGTCCACACTTAATTTTTATGCAAAGCAGTCTGTTAAGTTACAAGTTGACTGTTAATTTAAAAGTGTGACGTCACATTTACTTTGCGTAACCTACTGAGTCTTTTAACACTGCGAATCGGAAATTTTTATGATTGCTACTCATCGTCTGAAGCATTGCCAACAAACGAAAAAACTCACCTAGGCTATGCGAAAACTGTATTAATATTAGGTGGTAAATTATTTCAAGCATTTAAGCATTAAATCAAAATACATTTATTTATGTCTCTCATAATGTTTTCTGCTGACTTAGCAAGGAATTAAGCTTATTTATGTAGGCGCTACACGCTCATGACTAATACCGATACGTAAGAATATAGCAGTTTAGCGTTACCTACTGTATTATTCTTGTGATGGTGATTCTATAGCAATTTTAAGTCAAGAGCTCTGCAAAATATAACTTTTTACAATTTTCCAATTTTCCAATTTACAATAGTGCGCAAGATATATAAGAATACCTATAAATCACTATATAGTCAGATCCGATTTGCCACGCCTCCATTTCGCGTGGATATATAGTTTTTTCATCGTTCTTTATAAGATCGTAGTAGTAACTCACATGATAGATTTCATGGTTCTAACTCCAAAAGTGCAGAAATACAATTTTACCCGATTTGCCCCGCCCCCAATGGGCGTCGATATATCCGCCATATCTTTTTGATCTTGGGTTGTCAACGCGAGCATACGTTCCAAATTTCAATTCTCTAGCTTTTCAACTAACAGGGTTTTCTGACATACCGAAAAATGCATTTTCCGAGTTGCCACGCCCCTAGTAAGCGTATCGGGAAAATCTTAAAACTTCATAATCAGTATCTGCTACAGTTTTTAGAATGCTCAAATTTGGCACGTGAGTTATTGTTAAGAATCCTATAAAGATCGATGCAAGAAATTTGATATTTACCCCCATTGGGGGCGTGGCAAATCGGATCTGACTATATAGTGATTGATAGGTATTCTTATATATCTTGAGCACTATTGATGCTAGAGACTTAAAATTTGAAATATGTAGTCGGGTTGACAACCCAAGATAAAAAAATATGGCGGATATATCTACTTCCAATGTATATAATATACATATACACCAATTGGGGGTGCGGCAATCAGAAAATAGCGCTGGTAGCGTTTATGTCGTGAATGAGTATTTTGCAGTAGCTCACACCCGACCGTAAAGTTCGTACTTGTTTTTATTTAAATATACGAAAGCTTTCCAAAAAAGTTTTAAAAAACTTTCACCAGGATAGGTAAATCAGCGGTAATTTAAATTTCTTAAACATATTGTCAGCAAAAATAGTGGGTTTAAATAATTTCATTTAATAAATTATACATTTTTCAAATGATTTAAAGTTACTTGTATGAAGTAATATGTACCACTGATTAAGCGTTAATTTGATTTGGAATTCAATTATAAAGATATGTAATATAATTTATTAAAATTATATTTTATGCTTACGAATAATTTGGTTTTTATATTTTTGTGTTTTCCGGAGCCAGCTAGCCTGAAATATTTATGTTATTTAAGTTATATTTAAGTTATATTAAGGCCAGTTTTTCCTTGATTTTTGAAGAGCTCATTGGTCGCCTATCTGTTTTATCGGTTGCCACCAATGAAGTCTTTTCCTATTTTCCTCTTTTAGCTATTTGTAACTGTGGTATAAAAATTGAGTTGAATAAATGTGGACAATTGAATTCAACGGGAGCTATCCTGGTGACGCAAATTAATTGAAAGTTTTTTTTGTGGAAACTAAAACAATAGCCAAACAATTAAAACAATAAGCATTATTATTTGTCTGAGAGATCACATACATATGTTAAAATCAAAAACGAAAAAAAAAACGATATTTTGTGACAAGAAAAAGAAAAAAGGTTTTCACTAATCTATATTAAAAAAAACATTTTAAAATTAGCAAATAAATAATATGTATAAGTTGATGGCCTTTAATTTAATTGGTCTTAACATCTGAGTCGATATCTGGACACAAACCAGATGAACGTTAAGGCAAGCGACATTGTAAGTATGTAGACATAGTTGTTATTTTAAGGTCATCGGCGGTCAGTGAACGTAACTTGTTTGTAGGCGTTTTTTCAAATTCAAATGAAACAATTTGCCAGCAAAATTGATCACTTCAAATGTGTGTGACAGAACATATTAACCAAGTGATATATTTCTGAAACTACTAAAACAAATATTGTCTTTATTACTTTTCTTGACCGTTTTAAATTTTGTCATAGTGAAGATATTTAGTTTCCATTCCGCGTTTTATTTATTTTTTGTGTTTACACTTTGAACGAGTTGAAAATGTGAAAATATAAAAAAAAAATACATATTTTCTTACATATATTGTAATATTTTTATTGTATATATTTTTATATTATCGATAAGAAATTGATATTTTGAATTTTTATTTTAACCATTAAATATCGGTAAAACTAGATTCCTCTGAGATGAATTCATGAATATCTCTGATTTTAAAATGAATTTGGCCAGCAAATCTATTAAGAAAATACATACAAAACAAAAGTGGTGCACTTCAAAAGTTCCAGCTTTCTAGTGGCGCCATCTGTCTGAATCGTTTGATTGAAACATCTGTCTGTATCGTTTGATTGTCTATTTCTCTGTCATGTTGTGTCAAATTTTCATGACATTCGGACGTATAGAAGCCGAGATATCGCGATAAAAGTGACAGTACTTTTGTTGTGTCCGTCGAAGCTGGCGATTGTTGCATGATAATGCGCCATCTCACCGTTCGACGCTCACGACGGATTATTTGACCAAAAATCACATTTTAACCATCAACCATTCACCGTATTCGCCTGATATGGCACACTGCGACTTCTACTTGTTCGGAAAACTTCATTTGGCAATGAAAGGAAAACGGTATGCTGACATTGATGCTATTCAAAGGGCTTCGACCGCCATACTCAACGCCATACCGAAGGATGACCTAAAAAAGTCATTTGATAATCTTCTTGATCGTGCAAATCGTTGTATTCAGTCCGAAGGGGACTATTTCGAAGGCGACCAATAAAATTTTTGCTAAAGAAAATCTATTTTTTATTTTTTTTATTAAGTCCTGGAACTTTTGAATTGCACCTTGTATTGAACTTACTATAATGTTGGCCAATCACAGCTTCTGCATAAAGTTCAGTATTATTTTTTAGTTTATTATTATTTTTATTTTAATTAATGCCTTATATTAAGCATTGAATTATACATTTATCTTAAATTAATTTCATTTTCAAAGTATGCCATTGCCATACGTACTGTTTCACTCTTTACATTGGTAGAAGAAAAGCCAACAACGCACAAACTGTAAAGAAAAGAATATAAAAAATTGCATTAGATACAAATCAAAATTTAAATATAGTAAATTCGAAATACAAATTATATATTTTGTATTTTACTTTATATACACTTTATAAAGTGTACTTTATATACATACATAGTGGCTGTTATGTATACTATGTATATATATATATGTATATATATATATCGAATTTAGTATATATTCCTATAAATAACAGTAAACTATTGCAAAATTTTCTTCGTTCCTTTCTATTAGGCATACGTACATATGTCTAATATATTCTTAAGAAATATTCTTTCTTTTAATATGCTTTGCTAAACAAACCTCTCAACTAATACTGCTTAATATCTGACACTAGCAGTTAAGAATATGTCTACGTATGTTTATGTATGCCTATATATGACTAAATTGTTTGTTATGAGCTCACCCAAAACAAATCCAGAAAACAATCCAAATGTTATGTGGCAATACGATTCGAGAAGTATTCCAATGATATTGCTGCCAAAAACACTTCCTGTGCGTCCCAGCATTAGACAGATGCAAACTGCCTTGCCTCTTAGTTTTGTGGGAACGAGATCTACCACGACCCCGCTTAAAACCGATACACATAGGCCCGGTAATACCAGGTACAAGCAAAAGCAGACTATAATGACAACTTCATTTTTAATCCATACTAAGGATAGAGCGCAACCAGCAGCTATTGCCAATCCCATTGTAATGGATGCTTTGCGCCCGATTTGATTGATAACGAAGCCCATTACAATATATCCTGTAATTAAAGCTGATCCGTATGTAATCGTGTCGATATAGCTCTTTGTATTGATTTGATCATTACAAATCTGTAAATAATTGAAGAAGTCTCAAAATTTTTCAAAGTTATGGTTGACAGTATGCTCATACATCTGTAGTTATGTTAACTTGCCACTGATCAACCGAAGCATCGATCACATCACAAACAGTCATGGCGTCCTCGGCAATGGACGATCCCAAGCGATTTAGTATTTCTGGATACCACAAGCCCATGCCCGATGAGCTAAAAGGTAAATAAATCTGTGAGAACTGAAGTTTATTGGACTTCTAACGCACCTGAAGAAGAGACCACACATAACAATGCAGCTTATGCAAAAGTTTTTTAAATGCGGCCTTTTTAACAAAGGTGCAGTTTCTCTCCACATTTTTTTGAAGCTCACCATTCTAAAGGATAAAAAAACTATTGTTCACTAAATATAGACATAGCTAGCTTTTCAACTCACGGTGGGCTGGAAACATTAAGCATATTTTCCCTGTCAGCAGGTACATCACATTTGAGTGTCTCAACTTTAAGGTCATGGAGACGTTTGCCAATATTTTTTAAGGCAATCCACTCGACGGCGGCATACGCATCATTGATTTTGCCCATCGATAATAAAATCTTTGGACTTTCTGGCATTTTGAGCAGCATTATAGTTCCCATCAGTCCAGGAATTAGATAAAACACAGTAAGCAAACGCCAAGGGCGAAACTTAAAGCTTTCAGTCACATCCACAGTCCAGTCCATTGACATGACAAACCAAGCAATTGCTTTAATATAAAATTCACTTGCATTGATTATATTCCATTCAATTTAATAAAATCTTTACCTGGTACATAAACTGTAGAAATGCCGACAAACAAACTTGCATAGTTAATAACTATCGGTCGATGACGGGGCGTAAAAAACTCCCCAAGATATGCATATGTCGTGGAAGAAGCACCTGCTATACTGTAAATCAAATTATCAATGATTTTTTTTAATTTAACAACTTTACTATAATTTCTTAGAATGAGTATAAGCATTGAATAAATATTAATAAGACGCATAGATGATACACCAAAATCTGAACACGATCAAAATGACTATATATAATATATGTATAAACTATATTAAGTACAAAAATAATTTATGTTTATGGGGAAGGCAATTACGGTCAGTAGTTATGCGTCCATACTCACCTATAAAATCCAATAAATCACATATAAAAACGAAATATAGTTAACTTTGATATAATTATGAATAGTTAGTACGCTTCTGTAGCTACAATATATACTTACAAAAATCCAACTAAAAACCGTGCCACCACATAAATCCAGAAATTCGGAATAATTATTGATATTAAGGACAACAGATTTCCACACAGCGTAGTATATATTAGTACTGGCTTACGTCCAATGGCATCACTTAGATAACCCCAGAAATATGAAGAACTGAAAATTCCTATATAAGAACAAAATGCTTTTGAAAAATATGAAAGAGAATAATACCAGTGCTCAACACTAAAAAATAATAATAATAATCGTCTATCCTCCTACTCCTACCCACACTCAATGGTACTGATAATGAAACCATGATATAATAATTTATCTCGAGTCAGCTCGCACAACAACAATTATAACGTGATATTATTCTTACTGGTTTCTTGTATGTACTGCATCTGAAATCAATTTTCACAAAAATTATTGTGAAGATTCCAACTAATTTTCAATAAATGCTGATTTCATTACATATATGTGTATGTATGTATGTGTATGTGAATGTATGTGAAACAAAGTCGAAGAGCAGACGCTATAAGTCTCGAACTATAGTACTGAATAGTACTGGGTATAATGGTTTTGTTAAATGTATGTAACAGGCAGAAGGAAGCAGGGTGAAGAACTGAGTCGATTTAGCCCTGTCCGTCTGTCTGTCTGTCCGTCTGTCCGTATGTATGAACGTGTCGATCTCAGACCTTATAAGAGCTCGCAATTTTTTTTTTTTTTAAGTCTCTGTATAGCAGGCGCAGATCAAGTTTGTTTTAAACAATCGATAACTATTCCCGTTTTGATGTTATCGATTAAAAACCTTATCGAAATACAGTTTTTTATTTCTATCTCGTTCATCTTTTGAGCTAGAGTCTCCAAATTTTGCATTTAGTTTCATTTATATTTTATACTTTTTCGGTTTTTGTTATATTTTGATATTGGTTAAAAATTTTAAAAAAATTTTCCAATTGTAGGTTAGTTTCAAATATAGCCAATATGTGAATGAGTTTGCGATTTTAGGCAATTGACAAATATTCAATATAATATGTAGATCATATGCCGAAAATTTCATTGAAATCCATTAAGTATCACAGAAGTAATTAAACAAAACGTTTTGTCAATTGCAACAACATGTGACCAGCAACCCACCCCGTTAGCAAGGACTCATTTTTTCTATACATGTGCACACATACATACATGTACATTGAGACATTCGAATGCGAATGTCTGTTCTAAGAATCATAACACTTACAACTGACTGGTTGAATTTTGTTATAATTCTTAGCTGCGTTTACTTTCGAATTTGCTACTTCTTATCTAGACATTGCAGTGGCGGTGTAGATAGCAGCGGGACACTCCGTGCCACGCAGATCTGGGTTCGAGCCCAGCCGGATGTCAAAAACTTTTTATTGTTTTTTTTACACACACAATGGCGGTGTAGGTAGAGGTGATGCGCTTTGATCAGTAGATGTTGGTTTGACTCCAGCTGCGGAAATGTCGGATTTTCTTTTTTTTTTTCTTTTATTAAGTTCTTATTACTATTATTATTAAAACAAAAACTATTTTTTTAACAAACATGCTATTGATTGTGAAAGTGCAAGATTGGCAATTTAATAAAATGTTGTATAAGTTTGTAATGTATACAAGATACGGAATATATTTAAAAACGCAGATTGGACGGGGCTCAGGGGATCTCCTAGTCGGGCACCCCCGACTAGAGTTTTCTTACTTGTTTTTTATTATCATTGTAAAGTTTGCTATACACAATAATTTATAATAAAACACTTTGTTGTAATCTTACCGATAAAACTAGCAGCACTCATGATCGCCTTGTACATTGAATTTGTTTCAAAATCACACTGGGACACAATCGTTATGTATGACATACCCATTGTCTCATTTATGACCATCATTAGCAATAGTCCTGATGCAATTAGTATAATCCACTGCACGCGGCCAAATCCTTTAGCAAATAGTTATAGTTAATAGCCTGGTATGCATATTACAGTAGTAAGTCGTTTCAAAAGGCTGCCCTACCGATCAATTCAAGAACTTCTTCATATTCATGACCAACGCTCGTAGATTTTTGGGCTGACTTAGCTTCAGCATCTTGATCGTTCACACTCGCCGACATTGTAAGAATTGTATTAATTTTTTAAGAAATGAACTATCATTACCGAAGCTACTTCGAAGCGTTACTGATGCAGCATGATGCGCTCGTGAACATATAAAGATTGCCAACATTCGTTTCAAATGGTTTTCTATGACGAGGGCTTTTTCAAAAATCAGAGATTTTAAAAATTTCGTTCACAGTTTACTTTTAAGCTATCACTGCTGCGATTAAAGACAACATGCACCCGCCAAGCAGCACAGGCTTGGACTGTAAGTATTTTAACTGCACGGAGACATCAAATTTTATATGAATATTTGAATTTTATCAAACTATCCGTGAGATGGATGTCTCGATTGCTGACACTCGATTATAAGTGTAACCGTGTGCCCACTTCAAAGAGTGTTTGGCGAGAGTGTTCGGCGCAGCCCGAACGAGTTTTTGCGCCATTTTGTAGCTGCGGTTAAACATGGATCCATCACATTACACCAAATGCTAAGGAATAATCACAAAACCGGGTTTCATCAGGTGAACGAGAATCAAAGAAGGCCAAGGCGGGTCTGTCAGCCAGCAAGGTTATGGCCCCAATGTTTTGGGAAGCACGCGGTGTCATTCACATCAATAAACTTGAGATTAGAACGAAAACCGGACAAAATCAATATTGATTCGAAGCGACAACGGTGGCAAAAAACTGATGTTTATCCAATACAAATCATTCAGAATATTCTACAATATATTCTTTACTTTGTGTTGAATGAAGAAGTCAGCATAGATGAAAATTTCTATCAGTCAGTGACTTACTAAACAGCCCTCGTATCAACATTGAAAATTTAGTTATCAGTACGCAGTAAAGATAAATAAGTACGGAGATGACATTTGACTAATTTATTAAATGTGTCCCACCTCGTTAAGTGGAGGCAACGAAAACCTCTTCCCATCTTGTTTCGTTTTGTTTAAAAATTGATTGGCTGTGAATATTGAATATTATTATTAAATAAAAAGATTGCAATTATTACATTATAAATACATAAATTTTCAAATACAGGTGCTCTTGTGAGTTTTGTGAAAATAAATGTACAGCGTCCATACATTGAGTATTATTTATAGCCAAACAACACATGATGTGATGCGATAGCAGATAGGTTTCATTCTTAGGTGTAAGTGAAACTTCTGAAGGTGTTGCTGTGAGCTTGCACCATAAAGATCTTTATGACTTTTACGACACAACGCAATTAAAAGTGTGAAAAACAAAAGTAACACAGTTTTCAGATATAAACATTCATAAAAATACTTATAAACAAGGCTGGTTTATTGGGACATACTACTATCTCCGTCTGTTTGCCCAGTGATGATGCTACTTTATTAGCAGCGAAACTGCTACTGTTTTTATTGGACCTTTTAAATATCCTAAAAACAAAATTGACTAAGATATTTCCCCAATTTGTCTTTAAAATCTTATTTTGTCAATGACAGCTGTAAACAAGTAAGAAAACTCTAGTCGGTTTTGACTGACTAGAAGATCCCCTGAACTAGAGGTGGTGGAGACCCGGCCCATGGGCCGAAGAACAAAACTTTACCCGCACCCAATGGCAAAAAATATCATCAAACCCGAATCCAACCCGAAACAATAAACAAATTTTTAAGAACTTTATTTCTAATGTTTTATTGGAAAACAGCAAACTTTTTCGAATAAAATTACATGTTTTTATACAAAACAAGTAAGAGTGCTCTAGTCGAGACTGATGCGATATTCCAATCAGTTTACGCTTCTGTTATATACATACATATATATTTTAGTCTTATCTGACCTAAAAACCCTTTTCCAGTTTCTGCTAAACAATTCCTATGCGCCTTGCACAATTTGAGACGAGCTGCAACATTCTTATCAGTAAGAGCTGGTTTCTTTTGTTTCGTTGGCGCTGATAAACCATGCTTCACATGGTGGAACATCGGCGCATTGGTCAAAATTGTTGGAACCATGGAAAGAAGACTATCTCCATATTTTAGAGACCCTTTTAACCGATTTTGTGGAAAAGAGTGCGTATCCCGAAGAGGAACTGATATTTCAACAGGACAATGATTCCAAGCACAAGGCGAAAATTGTCAAAAATTGGGTCAGCAACCAAAAAATTTCTGAAGATGGAAAGGCCTGTACAAAGTCCTGAACTCAACCCTATTGAAAATTAATGGGATATAGTAAAGAAAAGATTGTCCAAGCATAATACACCACCGGCTGGAATAGATAAACTTTGGTGTCGGGTTCAGGCGGAATGGAGCGAAATTCCGCTTGATTTTTTTCAAAAGTTTGTGGAAAGCATGCCAAAGCGTGTTGCTAGCGTAATCAGGAATATTAAAACTTAAAACAAAAACAAACAAAAATTACAAACGTGCAAAAGTGGATACATAGCGCGTTTTAGACGTTTAGTTAAAAAACTTAGATTATTTGAAATAATTTTTAATGTGTTTTTTTAGTTCCTTTTTAAAATATATATAAAGAATACAATTCCAAAAATTCAAACCGATTCATGTATTTATAGTTTTTACAGGCATTTAAAGATCAACATGGACAACATTTATCTACACGTGCTCGCCACTGTATACATTACAAGCAACACATACACACATGCACACGCACGCACAAGCACTTGCTCTGCTACTGCGCAGTTTACGCAGTGACTGCGCGTGGGAGGCGCTTGGGCTGCAGTATGGGCTACATTATGGAAACTCATTTGTTGAATTAGTTTTCTTCTAGATGGACTTCCGTAATCAAACTCTTAGAGCGACCGACATTCATATGTATGTATTGTATATTTCAAAGCACAAGTCTCTAGTATTTAAAAAATTTTTTTTTTCAAATTTGGGGGGAAGGGTGCGTGGTATCCAAAATCCAAAAATTACAAAATGTTTGTATTCGTTACACGGGTATACACAGTGAATCTGAAATCTATAGCTATAACGGTATTCAAGTTACTTTAAAAAAACGAAGTAAAATTATCGATTTTCATCGATAATAAGGAAATGGGATGAGTTATCGATACAAAAGATAAGCTCTACGCAGTGTAGAGTATACACGAGTATACATTTCAAATTTCAGATCTCTAGCTTTTGTGGTTTACGAGATCGCTGCGTTCACACGGACGGACGGACTTACGGACGGGCGGGCGGACAGACGGACATGGCTATATCGACTGAGTTTGTCGAGCTGATCAAGAATATATATACTTTATGGAGTCTGACACGCCTCCTTCTGCCTGTTACATACATTTTCACAAAAACATTATACCCTGATTTCCCATTTTCAATGGGTTCAGGGTATAACAAGTAAGAAAACTCTAGTCGGGGGTGCCCGACTAGGAGATCACCTATACCCCCGTCCGACCTGCGTTTTAAAATATATTCCGTATCTTGTATACATTACAAACTTATACAAAATTTTATTAAATTGCCAATCTTGCACTTTCACAATCAAATAGCATGTTTGACAAAAAAGAACTTTTTGTTTTAAGAATAATAGTAATAATAATTTAATAAAAGAAAAAATGAAAAATATAGAAAATCCGACATTTCCGCAGCTGGAGTCGAACCAATATCTACTGATCAAAGCGCAACACCTCTACCGACATCGCCATTGTGTGTGAAAAAAAAAACAATAAAAAGTTTTTGACACCGGCGGGGCACGAACCCGGATCTGCACGGCACGGCACGTGCCCCGCTTCTAACAACATCGCCACTGCACTGCTTAATTAAGCAGTAGCAAATTCGAAACTAAAGGCTGCTAAGAATTATAACAAAATTCAAGCAGTGTCAGCAGTAAGTGTTGTAATTCTTAGAACTGACAAGAATGCTCGCATTCGAATATCTCAATGTATGCGTGCACATGCATAGAAAAAATGAGTCTTTGCTATAGGGGGTGGGTTGCTGGTCACATGTTGTTGCAATTGACAAAACGTTTTGTTTAATTACTTCTGTGATGCAATGGATTTCAATGAAATTTTCGGCATATGATCTACATATTATATTGAATATTATATTGCAAAATTTGTGTTTGAAATGCTCAAATATGAAGTGTACGAATAATTTGTGTGCGTGTTTTTCAGCATGACATTTGAATGATTTATTTCTTGTGAATATAAGGCATCGACCATTTTTATACTCTGTTCCCAAAGGGAAAAAGAGTATATTGGTTTTGTGCAATGTCCGTCTTTTCCGTCTGTCTGTATGAAGCTAGAGACTTGAACTTTGGAACATATATTTGTGTATAGCTTCGAATTATAAAGTGTTTTAAAGTGTTAAGATTTTTCCGATACACCCACTAGATGCGTGGCAAATCGGAAAATGCATTTTCCGGTATGTCAGAAAACCCTTTTAGTTGAAAAGCTAGAGAATTGAAATGTGGAACGTATGCTCGCGTTGACAACCCAAGATCAAAAAGGTATGACGCATATATAAAACTGTATCTTCTACAGTGTTAGATCTATAATGCCCAAATGTGAGTTACTGTTATGATTCTATAAAGATCTTTGAAAAATTTCATATTCACGCCTACTGGGGACGTGGAAAATCGGATCTGATTATATATGCTTCCATTTGTATCTCCTAAAGTTTCAGAGCTGGAAACTTTACATTTGGCTACCACCTCTATTGATGACCTAAAAATAATTGTTACGCCCCTTTAGGGCGTGGCATACCGAAAAATACCCTGTAATTTCTACATTTTTGGAGCGTAAGCTTCCAAATTTTCTGTTACGTCACTTTAGACTGCTTCTAAGAATTACATGTCTACGACCTCTGGGGGCGTGGCAAATTGGAATTATATTTTGGAGAGCTCTTGAGTTAAAATTGCAGCAGAATCACCATCACAAGAATAATACAGTAGGTTGCGCTAAACTGCAACATTCTTACGTATCGGTATTAGCACTAACCATACAGTCGTTACGCAAAGAAAATGTGACGTCACACTTTTAAATTAACAGACAACTTTTAACTTAACAGACTGCTTTGCATAAAAACTAAGTGTGGACTCACTTGCATGGCACCGTTATATTTTTTTGTCTAGCTCATAAAATAAATCATCATATTCATACGAACGATTCAAGCGCGCCATAATTTATAAAAATTTTAATAAAATATATATTTATGATTCAAAATAAATATATATTTTATTAAAATTGTTAGCTAATTTGCGCGGCGACTTTAGCAAATTAAGCTAAACTTTAAAGTGTAATATGCCAGCAGCCCCTATGGGGCTTGTCTTCTGGCACTACATTTTAAGAAAAAAGCAAGTCAATATAATACATACATACATATGTAAGTTATCACCCAACTACCCGTTGGTCTGCTGGCGCCTTGCTTCTGCGTCGTCGGCTATGTTGTTCATTCTCGGACGGCGAACCGTTGGTCTGCTGGCGCCTTGCTTCTGCGTCGTTGGTTCTGTTGTTACTGGCGCCTAACTTCTGCGTCGTTGGCTATGTTGTTACTGGGCAACGCGTGGTGGCAGCTAGGGGGGGCATGTCGAGGGGTGCCGGGACGGTAACTCCTCCAATTATTTCACAATTCTGATCCCAATCACGTAAGCCACTCTCATGAGCTTTCAAGCTTTGAAGCTTTGGCATAAGAAGCTTTAACATAAACATAGCTGACTTGCAGCATAAGATCATTTTTGTACTTTAGTTCTAGTTTGGAGTTTAATAAAAGAACACTTCGTTCCCACATAATAATAAAAAATATTTTTTTTCCAATTCGACAAAGCAAATTGGTTAATTGGCGCCCAACGTGGGGCTTGCGTTAAATTAAAAACACATTAAAAGAAAATAAAAAACTTTTGGTGTAATCGCAAGTTAAAGTTAAAAAAGTGTCAAAGTTAAACCCAATCAAGAGATAAAAAAAAAAAAACGTCTCAAGAACTCAAAAATATTGTGTATCTGAGAAGCGAATATAAAAAACGTTTCAAGTTACCCAAAATACATCAAACATTTTCAATAAAGAAAAATATTGTGTATAAAAGAAGCGAATATAAAAAACGTTTCAAGTTACCCAAAATACATCAAACATTTTCAATAAAGAAAAATATTGTGTATAAAAGAAGCGAATATAAAAAACGTTTCAAATATTGAATCAGTGTAATACCCTGTGCTACAATAAAAACAATAAGACTTGTGTAACTAATCCAACCTAGAAGGAAGGAAGGAAGACTCAGGTGACTCTACATTCTTCAACTATCAGAGAAGACACATCATTTACGTGAGCCATCGCAAATACATATAAAGAAGATTTTTTTTTTTATATATATATTATAATTGTACTAAACCTGGATGATTTAATTGAAAATTTTGAAAAATTACAAGTAAATACCTACAATTTAAAAATGGCTAATAATTTAACAGCAGATTTGGTAGCTCAACTGATTGCTAATCAAACTAGATCACTTCAAGAACAAATTGCACAATTAAGATCACAACTAACATTATCATCTAATAACGAACAAGAATTTAGGCCCACTGCAATTAACGATACGGTTCGTTGCGACGAATCATTTGACGTGATTAAATCTTTGCCAGAATTCTCGGGTAGTTATAACGCATATGTGAGCTGGCGAGAAGCCGCATGTGGCGCAATGCGAATGTATAAGGAAGGTAGCAGGAGGTACGTAGGTGCCTTGACCATATTACGAAATAAAGTGACAGGTAGGGCGAACGATACTTTGACCAATCACGGTACTGTTCTTAATTTAGAAGCAATACTCGCGAGATTAGATTTCGCATACAGCGACAGACGCCCAATGCATATCATAGAACAGATATAAGAGGAGAAATCAGAACTATAAATGATACCCCAATTTATAGCAAACAATATCCTTATCCATATTCGGTTAACAATTTTGTTAATCAGGAAATTAAGAGGATGTTAAATGAAAACATAATAAAGCCAAGCAGAAGTCCATATAACTCCCCAGTATGGGTTGTAGGAAAAAAAGGCTTTAACGAAGATGGTACACAGAAACATAGATTAGTAATTGATTATAAAAAACTAAATAATAATACTGTCCCAGATAGATATCCGATGCCTGATCCTTCGGTAATATTATCCAACTTAGGTACAGCCAAATTCTTTTCAACCATCGATCTAGAATCCGGTTTTCACCAAATTTTAATGAAAAACGAAGACATTGAAAAAACTGCATTTTCTATAAATAATGGAAAATATGAATTCCTCCGTTTGCCATTTGGGCTTGCTAATGCTCCCAGCATATTCCAAAGAGCCATGGACAATATATTACGCGATAAAATTGGTAAAACATGTCATATTTATATGGATGACATAATAGTTTATTCAAAAAACCTTGAACAACACTTCAACGACTTACAAGAAATCATTGAAATACTATTGAAAGCAAATATGAAAATATCTTTGCAAAAGTCCAAATTCTTTAAAAAAGAAATTGAATTTCTCGGCTATACAGTATCTCACAATATCATTACAACTGACCTGAAAAAGATAGAATCCATTATGAAATATCCCCCTCCCACTAACTTGAGAGAATTATGAGGTTTTCTCGGCCTAACTAATTATTACAGAAAATTTGTACAAAATTACGCAAATATAGCCAAGCCACTCACAAAACTATTACAAGGACATAATGGTATGGTTTCAAAACACATGTCTAAAAAAACAATAATATCTCTAGACAAAGAAGCTCTCTCAGCTTTCGAAAACTTAAAGTCACATTTAATTACAAGAATTGAATTAACTCAACCAGATTATTCCAAAAGGTTTGTTCTTACTACAGACGCTTCCAACATTGCTATAGGCGCTGTCCTTTCGCAAGAAAACAAACCAATTACTTTCATTTCCAAAACCTTAAATAAAACAGAAAGAAATTATGCAACAAACGAAAGAGAACTATATGCCATAGTATGGGCATTAAAAAATCTTCGTAATTACTTATATGGTATTACAAATTTAGAAATTCAAACAGACCATCAACCACTTTCTTTCGCAGTTTCTGCACGAAACCCTAATGCAAAAATGAAAAGATGGCACGCTTTTATTGAAGAATTTTCCCCAACTATATCTTATAAACCTGGATCAACTAACGTTGTTGCTGACGCCTTATCCAGAGTAGTGATAAGCCACATTTCCGTTGAAAACAATCACATGTCCGATAACGAACATTCATCCGATAATGAAACTATCCATTCAGCCGATAGCAGCCATGAGTATATATTCGAGGAGACAAAAAAACCACTGAACCAATTTAAACAGCAACTACTTATTTCAAAAAATAGATTTACTATTCACGAAAAATATGAGCCTTTCAATAAAACAAGACACATTATAGAATACGATACATTAGATAACTTAATTAACATACTAAAAGAATTCTTACAACCAAATATAACTACAGGAATTCATTGCAGTCTTGAAGACTTGTACGAAATTCAAAACATACTAAAAATTACCTTTACAAACAAGTTTTTATTTACTAGAAAATTCATTTTAGATATCGAAAACAAAAACGATCAAGAAATTATAATAGAAGAAACCCATTCTCGCGCTCACAGAGGTTTCGACGAAAACCTAAAACAAATTCTTAAACATTATTATTGGCCAACGCTATATAAAACCCTTAAGCAATACATACGACATTGCGAAATCTGTAATAAAAATAAATATGATAGAAATCCTAAACAAATACCCATTTCTAAATCACCTATTCCACAAAGAGAAGGTGAGCAACTACATATAGACATTTTTTATGCTCAAAAATTATCATTTATTACTTGTATAGATGCGTATTCAAAATATGCAATTATTAAAAAAATCGATGACAAATCCGATATGGCTAATAAAGTATTGGAACTAATTCAAATCTTCCCATTTGCTAAATCTATAATGATAGATAATGAACCAAGTTTTTCATCAACTCAATTTAAATCATCAATATCCCGTTCAGGTATAACCATCTATTATGCAGATCCTGTGTCTAGCCTAAGTAACGGTCAGGTAGAAAGAGTTCATTCAACAATTATCGAAATTTCCCGTTGTATTCAAGAAGAGTTTAATATAATGGATTATTCTGAGGTTATATACCGAGCAGTAAGAGAATATAATAACACAATACAATCAACAACCCAACAAAAACCATGCGAAATTTTATTTAATAAAATAGATCATTCAAAATTGCCAGAAAAACTAGAATCAGCTCAAACAAAAATGCTTGACTATCATAACAAAAAAAGAATACCTAAAACTTACCAAGTAGGCGAAATAATTTATGAGAAAAAGCATGGCGAAAGAAACAAACTACAGTCAAAATACAAAAAACAAGTAGTTAAAGAAGATTTAGGAAATAAAGTAAGAATAAACAATAGAGATCGTATAATCCATAAAGATAATATAAAATTTTAATAAAGAAATTTTTCTTTTAATTTTTTATAGCATGAACGTTTTGTATGTGCTATCTGTTTTATTGCCCCTTTGCTGTTCCGATATTATAAATTACTCAAATGATGACTACGTCTTACTTGAGGATATAGATATTTTTTTATTATACGAAACATACGGAGAAGTTTTTCACGTTTTTTTTTTTTTTTTTTTTTTTTTTGTGTGGCTGAGGTAGGTAAAAATGCTTTATGCACCGTCAGTCAGGTCGTCACTCTGGCTGGTGTGTCAGACTGCAATACTGCTTACCGACTAAAAAACCTCCTCTTCTCGGGCTGCCTCCCACCTTGGAACCAGGAGCTATCCCGCATTAACCTTCAAGGTGGAGCCCTTGTATATGCTCTAGCTGAGCACTGCCATCTGTGTTCCTGCGTCCAGGTCCCACCTTTTCGCCGGAGAACCTTTTCGGCGAAGTCACAGACTCTTTTCCAGGCATCTATGCTGTTGCACATTTGCTGTACTATAGTCTCTACTTTAACTTCACCGACAGTTTCTGCCAATTCGGTTCTTTCTTCTGACCACTTTTCGCAGTTAAAGAAAGTGTGTTCTGCGTCGTCCATTGCATTGTCGCAGTAAATGCAGCTGGATTCGGCAGTTTTCCCCATCTTATTTAGGTACTTTCGAAAGTAGCCATGACCAGAGAGCATTTGTGTTAGATAAAAAGACGTTTCACCGTGCTTTCTATTTATCCACTGCTCTAGATCGGGGATGATTTTTGCAGTCCATCTCCCGTATCTTTCGCATAACCATTTTGCCTTCCAGGAGGCTATAGTCTGCTGACGTACGGTCTTTGCTGCCTGCATTGAAAACTCTCCACTTTGCCGGAGACTCCATATCTTCTTGCGCTCTTGCGCAAGTAGATCTATCGGTATTACTGCTGCTATCACGGTCACAGCAGCTCCGGACACTGTTCGGTACGCCGAAGCGATCCTTAAGGCTGCTCTTCTTTGCACCGATAACATCGGTTTCCGCCTTACGTCCACTTTTAAAGTGTCCGCCCACACTTCGCTACCATACAGTAGGATTGCATTTGTTGTTTCCATTAGCAGTCTTCGTTTCCCTGCCGTCGGTCCGTCAACATTTGCCATCAGTCTACTTAGAGACCCAGTTGCTTTCGCTGTTTTTCGCGTAGCATGCTGAAGCTGTCCCCAGAAGGTAAGTTTGCTGTCTAGCCTCACGCCTAGATAGTTCACTGTCTTCTGGGTCCTTATCAGGTTTCCACTCACTCGCATCTCGATTTCGGTTGGAATCTGCTTCCCTGTGAACAGAAGTAACTCCGTTTTTGGGTAGCAAGTTCCAAGCCTCGGGAACTAAGCCACGTTTGCGTGCGGATCATGACTTGAGTAAGTCTTTTTTGAGCCTCTACGGTATTTCTGGCCGTGATGACTGCCGCGATGTCATCTGCATATCCGATCAGAAACGTATCTTCAGGCATTTCCAGTCTTAGAATGTCGTCGTAGCTGATATTCCACAGGTCTGGTCCTAGGATCGACCCCTGTGCAGCTCCTCCGGTCACTCTATATCGTTTCATACCCGTCTGTGTAGCGTACAGGAGTACTCGATCCTGTAAGTAACTCCTGATCATGTGCATCAGATATCTCGGTATATTGAAACGTTGCTCCAAGGAAGCAAGCATATCGGTCCACCTTACGCTATTAAAAGCGTTTTTAACGTCAAGCGTTACTAGCAGAACCACTGGGCGTGAGTACGCATTTCCTCTCTGCGTTGCTCTGGCTGCCTGAACCACTTCATCGATGGCTCCCATTGTGGATTTCCCAGCTCTAAACCCGTGCTGTCTGGGACTAAGTCCTCCAGCAGCCTCTACTGCAGCAAGCAGTCTGGGTTTTATTAGCTTTTCTAACAGCTTTCCAGCTGTATTTAGCATGCACAATGGGCGATATGCCGATGGTGTGTTGGGATCGCCTTTTCCTTTGCTGATGAGCACAAGTCTCTGCTCTTTCCACGCTTCTGGAAATAACCTTTTCTTTAGACATGCGTTGTACATTCTAAGAAGGAAGGCAGGCCGTCCTGTTGCTATCACCTTCAGTATTTCCGCCGGTATATTGTCTGGCCCCGGAGCCTTTTTATTCTTCAGGGAAAGAGCCGCAACCTTAATCTCCTCCTCGGTGAAATTTGGGGCTGAGCAATGAGACTCTACTGGTGCCCGCTCCTGCGTTTCACGTTACTAATTTAAGTTTTTATAATGATATTTTTGAAAAAGAGCTAAAATTTTTCCATAACAAAAATAGCACTGTTGACTGGGAAATAACTATGGAATTAAATTTAATTAAAACACTTCTTTCTCAACTCACACCTCATAAAATCTTTAAGCGAAGTATCAATGAATTAGGCACTATTTTTAAATGGATTACAGGTACACCAGACCATGATGACATGACAACAATTCAAAATAAAATAAATGAAATAGTTGAAAATAATAATAAACAAAATCAAATTAATTCTGCAATTTTCAAAGAAGTAATTAAAATCACAGATCTTTTACAAAATATGAAACTCGATCAGGAAATATTATTAAAAAAAATATCGGCTTAAGCTATTATCACTTGACTTACAGAATCTGCTGGATACTATTACATTTTCAAAAGCCAAAATAATAAACCCAAAAATTTTAAATAAACAAGACATGATAAACATATTTAACCACGAAACATTTAATATAACTCTCATTGACCTTTTGGATGTTTCCTCTTTTTCAATTATCTCATACAAAGGTTTAATCATAGTCTTTATAAAATACCCAACTATTAATCATAATTGTAAGTTACATATATCACGCTAAAGCGATTTCCCAATCTGATGGAAAATTATTTGTAAGCGATAAAATTGCGAAATGTAATAACACTTTTTATCTTATTAAAAATTTTAAAAGAGAAATTTACAATAGTTTTGCCCACATTCTTCATGAAAAAAATTGTTTTATCAATCTAGTTAATAAAGAATTTACAAGCTGTATAAAAATATCGGAAAAAAATAAGCCTATAGAAATAATAACAGACGGCGCTATTTTAGTGTCAGGAACAAATTGTATTAATGACACCTGGCTTACAGGCATTTATCTTGTAACTTTTAAAACCATCGTAACCATAAACAATATCACCTACACAAATGAAAGAGAAAAAATACTTAATTATGTAAAACATAACAAAATTTACAAACTACTTAGTTACCGAATATCAACCTACCAATAACACTGAGCTTCAATTAGAAAACACAAATATTTTATCAAAAATTGTTATAAAATTAGAAAGTAATCATTCAAAAATAACATTTATACTATTTATAATAATTTTTATTTTTATTTTGATAAAGCTTCTTAAATATTGCCCGATGACAAATTTAAATCCAATTAAATTATTAAATTCAAAATCATCAAGTAATCAAAAACGTCAAAATCAAAACCATGAGCTTGAACTTGATATATTAAATAAAATAAACAATCAAATTGAATCTCTCATAAATGAACATTAAGAATCAGGGACGATTCTTCTTAAGAAAGGGAGGAGTTATCACCCAACTACCCGTTGGTCTGCTGGCGCCTTGCTTCTGCGTCGTCGGTTCTGTTGTTACTTCTTGGACGACGAACCGTTGGTCTGCTGGCGCCTTGCTTCTGCGTCGTTGGCTATGTTGTTACTGGGCAACGCGTGGTGGCTTAGCGGGGGGGCATGTCGAGGGGTGCCGGGACGGTAACTCCTCCAATTATTTCACAATTCTGATCCCAATCACGTAAGCCACTCTCATGAGCTTTCAAGCTTTGAAGCTTTGGCATAAGAAGCTTTAACATAAACATAGCTGACTTGCAGCATAAGATCATTTTTGTACTTTAGTTCTAGTTTGGAGTTTAATAAAAGAACACTTCGTTCCCACATAATAATAAAAAATATTTTTTTTCCAATTCGACAAAGCAAATTGGTTAATTTGTATGTATTTATATATTATATATATGTAGATAAATATAAGAAAACAAAAACAACAATTGTCAGAGTAGCAACTGTGAGGACATATTTTTGTCTCACACTAGTTAAATACATTATTATTGCTATTTAAATTATTTATTTTGTCTACTCTCAGGCATATCAAATTGTAAATACAATTTTAATATCACTGGTGCCACATAAATATCAACTCATGTTTATTTTCATTCATGTAGTGAAAACATTATGTTGTTGTGTGCTGCCCGTCCGTCTGTCCATATGAACGCAAATACTTTTGTTGCTATTGAAGCTAGAGATTTTGAAATCCGGAAATAAATAGAGAGAGTTATGGAGTCAAAAATTTTACAATTGAGTTGCTGATTACATCCCCTATTGATTAACAAACAAAAGTTCTCCTTTAAGTTTTGGATACTTGACTCCAAAAATGTAGACCCCACCGTTAGATTGAACAAAAATTGTACATCTGTGTATGTATCTTCTCGATTTACGGCTGATAATGATAAGTTCCGCAGCATCGTTAACAACTTATGATAAAATTGGAAATGTTGTTCACTGTCTCCAATTTTTAAAAATAAACAAATAACAGCTGTCCACAATCGATAGATCGGCTTAACTCGATATTTTTTTGGAATAGTTGTGACATTCACGGTATCAGTGATATTCACCGTGCCACTCATAAGTAGCATCCCTAATTCGTGAAATATCTCATCTCTAATTTATATCAAGCATTTATAATAAAAACCAATTTATGGCCGATTTTCAAGAGCAGTTGAGAAATTATCGTCAGCAAAAGCAAAAAAGGGAATTATTTAACAGCTTTAAATCTAAACTTAAACGATTTTGGATGCTAGGCACAGGCGCGGACATAATTCAGGGAAAATGCCAAACAACAATCGAAGTTAAGGTATGACATGTGGCATTCGGCAAATGTAACTTTAAACGTAAACAATGTAACTTATTATTTTAGCCAACCACAGCACAGTCTTCTACAATTGATGATACGCCAGATGAGTATCTGTCATCAGAAGACGAAAATGAATTGTCAAATGGAATCATCAATGCCAGCGAAGAGAAAGAAAATAAGTGTTTAAAATATACCCTTTGGACAGTATATTTTCTGTTTTGGGTGACGTTGTATGTGATAGCTATAGAGCTGAAATTTGGATTGGTCTTCTTGATGTTATCCGCGTTATTTGGAATATATTTCAACACCAGAACTGGCCCAAAGAAACCCAATGAAATAAGTGCTTACAGTATATTTAATAAAAATTGTGAAAGTATAGACGGCACCTTGAAAGCGGAACAATTCGAAAGAGAAATTCGCTACGGCTCTGCAAGCGTGCGATAAGCGCATTTCATATATATAATTAAATATATAAATATATGTATAGTGTGTTAATATAATAATATAAAGTAGTTGACATGAACTAAAATCTAGAATCTAAAATTTTCATAAATTAACATAAAGTGCAATTTTCGACTGATTAAAAACTAAAATTTGAGTAATATCTAAATATAAATAAAACATCGGTTTGAGCTACAATATATTGTGTCTCCCGCAGTCCACTTGAAGGCGTCAGGGTGGCCGTCAATAATATGTTGATGCTTGAACAACAACTATGTTACTTTTATACAAATTTGATGCAAGAAGCTGCATAATTAAAAAGAAAACGAATAATAACGTAATAATACATAATACTGGTCCATGATTCAAAGCAGCTCAATTTGTAAGAAATGTATTTTGAATTTTCACACCCTTTGAACTCAATATATACTTTATTTATCTATCTTTATCAGGGATGAACTGTGATCCATCTGAAAGCTTGGTGACGCTAGCTAAAAGAGTAGAAGATATAGGCTTTCCCGATATACCATCTATATAGAGGTGGTCATCATTAACTTGGGCATCTATCAGTAAAACTGTTAAAAATGTTTTTTTCTCTGATTTTCCACAGGAATCGTACTAATCATAGCCTTGAAATTTGTATACGACGCTGGTCTAAGTGGAATATAGACACAATCAACAATTAGCCTTTGGTAAAATGTTGAGTCTTGCCGTAAAACGTTGGTGCCCGGAATGATCGTACCTAGTATATAAAATTGATATTTCTTAAATTCTCCTTAACTTTGATAGCGTTGAAATGCTTTTCGTTTAATGTACATTCTCATCGACGCATAAATACAGATTATTTGAAATTTAGTTATTCTAATAGAATGTTTGTGTACAAGACAATACATTTTGAGGAATGATATCTGTTAAGATTAATAAGGCTTCATCAATAGGCTAGTACATTCATATCTAAAATAACAACAGCTTCTTATCGTCAACTCTTAATGTTATAATATATCTATATCTATACGCGTTTACCCATGCATGCAGTATTTATACACATATTGATTCCTCCCATTAAATGTGTATTCATATGTATATTATATTTTGATAACTGGATAACCCAGTTAGCCCTGTCTTATTTAATTAAATGGCAGGCTTAATTTAACAGAAAACATACATTGCTTGAATTCATTTATACAATCTTCGAACACTTTCATGTCTTATATGTAGCGTGTTAATTGCACAAGCAAACAAAAGTTGACATTCAGTAATAAAGAATCAGACTTGACTTTTCTGTAAGTTGTCAACGAGTTGAATCCGAAACTGGTCAGAAAAGCCATACCTCGACTTGAGCAGTTATTTTAATTTAAAAAAAAATACAAAACACTGTTTTTAGGACATTTGAGATTTTGTAACAGAAAGACAAATTTTACTCGCCTACGAAAATTATTTTTAAATTTGTACAAAACCTTTTGAGTTTGATCTTTCGGAAGATCTCCGTTAACTTTCAAACTTAACGTGATAGACGTGATATAAAAGTATAAGTTCGAGTATTGGTTCCCCAATCTTTTTGGCCTGCGTTGTTTGTCTACATTATTAGAAGTATGCATTTCATTAATCCTATATCTAAATTGCATTATTCTACACTGAATGCGAGGCTTGTTACCCTTTACTAATCGGTAGTATCATAACAAGTTCAGCTGAGCTCCTGTTTTGCAAGGTAAAACTCAATGGAAACGTCGGAATGCTAGGACTTCGGCATGAAAGACTTGTGTGATGGTAACAAACACATTATGCTAATCGCCATGACCATATGCCAAACAGAGTGAACGATGTGATAGTTCTGCTTGGTTTGGAGAAACGCGTAACAGACCAAGCCAATCATTACCAGCACCAAGCCAAGCGGCATAAAGATAGTGAGGTAGCGACGCGCAGGGAACCACTTCCGTGTCTTGACGCAGCGTAAGCCCCAGCTTGTGGAAATGAGACAAATGCCTGTTAAAGCTGGAGCTAGAAATACCCAGAGGCTCTGTTTGTTTAGTTCTGTGCCAAATGCTAGCAGAATTGCACCGAACATGTTGAGTAGGGAAACAAACTGCTGAGGCATATGAGCCATTGCAATAAGTGTGACCCAAATGGCTAGCAAGCCACAATAGAAATCACAAAATTGCAGTACACTGATTTTCACCAAGCAGAAACTATATTCATCTTCGCCGGAGTCACACGCGTGATAGAAAATTGAGAAGAACATAGCAAAGAAGTATATTACGCCTTCGGTGTAATAGCGGCGTCGAAAGGCCAAGTAAATGCTGGGAATGAAAAGCAGGTTGCTTAGCGTCAGTAGCAACGAGGCCATAAGTATTGACATACTAGATGGCACCTGCGAGTCCTCGGTGCAATCCCAGCCGCGGTAGCCCTTCATGCAAACGCAAGTTGAAAATACGAAGCCTCCAGACATATAATGATAGCACCTGCCAAAGCGACCACAGCGTCCAGCTACACAAGGACTTGATGATATGGAGAAAACTACTGAAGTGTTGCAATTCTCCAGCGCAAACCGCTGTTCCGTTGCGGATCTGTGATGGACGTCAAATAGATGTGTCATTTCCAAATAGCTATCGGTACATTTGGAATCCATCATGCACTCTTTAACTTTTAATGTTTCAGTTTCGTTCATGCCGGCCAAACAATCCTTCGATCCAATACAGTTTTCATAGATGTTAGCATTGACAGCGCACGCACAGGGACTCCGCATCTCTTGCAGCAAATTTCGGTGTTGGCGAACGAACTCCTTGACGCTGTCTATGATGGTAACCCGCGCGGTTTCTGCCCCATGGCAAAACAAGCCCATAGTGACGAACCTGTATATGATTATGTCATATTATATTCTCATGAAACAACCAGAAAACATTTCAGATCGTATCTGAGATGTTAACAGTATTGTGGATATTTGCACTTACCAGAGGCCACTTTCTGGAAAGGGTACATGTATTAGACCCATTATATCAGTGTTATTTATTATGCTAGAAGCCGGTAGCAATCGTAGACCATATCGGCATTTGTCGGGCCATGTTGGAACGCCTGGAACGCCCAGATGCATGCATACAATGATTTGCATACTTTGGTTATTGCTTGGCTGCTGCTCTTGTCTCATCACAACTTCTACGTCATCTAAATTACCTACTAATTGCGCAGCTAGAATTCCACCTCTTTCTGATGGCGGTGACATTGTAGGTGAAGCAAGCTTCAGCTCACTGATGATGCGAACTTCTGGCTTCATAGAGACGGCAAAGGTGAGCGTCCCGCCAATATCGTGCACCTCGCCTAGCTCAAATGCGAATGCTGCTGGAGATTGTGCGGTTAAGTTAAGCAGTGCCGGAACTGTACCGTTTACATCTGGATGCAAGTCAAAGTCAAACATAAAAAATTCATGATAGCTTTGACGCAGCAGAGGATAGAAATGCATTCCGCGATAGCGTATCGGTTCCCAGTTCGATTTAGACCCAGTTTTAGGCTGCGATCGAGTGCTATTGGATTCACTGTCTGACTCGGACTCCACTGGATCGAAATCTATTTGTAGTACATAAGAAATCTGGTGAACTTCCGTGCGCAGATCATCTGTGGCATTTAGTTGTACAGTATGCTGCGCCTGCCTTGCTTCTACTTCTGGTGTCGACACATATTCATTTTGCGAAGCAGCGTCTCCAGTCACTTTGATTTGACCGGAATGGGAAGCCAACAGAAACTGATCTGCTGAGCTCGCAAACTTTAGAAAGGTATAGTGCCATGTATTGGGCTGAACATTAAATTTAATTAAGATTTCTTCAGTTTGATTTGGTCTGATAATTGTACTGTGTAAGTAGTTGTACTCATTACCGGCCAAGCTTGGCCCCCCACTGTGGATTAGTGGAAATGCATTTGCCTGAATATAGAAACCGATATCTGGACAGTCCTCGCAGACTTCACCAAACGTTATCCGCGCAGTAGCCACAGCCGTGTCGGCGGGCACATAAAATTTGTAAGTTATTTCATTGTTAGTTTCTAAACTCCCATTCTTATTGTTGGTGTCATTTCTGATACCGTCGTTATCCGTGTCCTTGTCTGTGTCTGCCTCAACAACTAAACCGGATCTGCTCGACGTATGAGAAACTTTTTCAATTCTTGCATCTATTTCTTCTTCTTCTTTGTGATGTTGGTTTTCATGATCCATCTTCAAAATTATTCCATGTAGCAGCTTAGTGTTTCCAAAGCTCTGATTACTAGCCATGTCAGCTGTTTGGTTGACAACAGTTTGACTAACTTTGCTCGAACTCTTATTGGTGTTATGAATGTCTTGTTTGTTGCTTACAAGCGTACTGGTTATATTGCCGAAAGCTACTTGTCCATTGCTTATAATGGTCGGGTGGAAACTCGATACAGACAATTCCGCGAATAGCAGCGTCTCACATGATGCTGAAAGCCCTATAAAAATATGTAAAACAAAATTTATTTGTTTATGTAATTTGATAGAAATAGAAACGGTTTTTACAATGTCGCTGAACCCATTTAAATGGAAAAAATTTAAAACTATTATATGAAGAGGAAAGATTTGATTGCTTGTTTGTATTGAATAGGCCCAAAACTACTGGATTAATTTGATAAATTATTACTAGGAATTGTAAAATAGGTGTAAATAAGTCAACGGCATTTTACTAAATTGCGTAAATGGAAATTTAAATTAACAGAATGAATATAAATTAAAAATTGCGAAGTCTGTAGTAAGAGAAGAATGTTGTCACCTTGTTGTTCAATGCGATCATTATTCGGATTTGTCCAACTGACAAAAGCAACAGCAAACCAACTTCCCAATTGAGGGCCCTGTATATCAATACGATGTCGCTTCTGATCCGACTGAAATTGTAGATTATATACTTTAAATCTGAAAATATTTCGGAATATTAATTAATTAAATATACAATTAATTAAATTTTACGGTTTAGCAAAAATATATTATGTCCAAGTAAAGTATTTTTCACATCTATCATAATAAGCCCCGAGTTTTTAACAGTATCATTATCATTGTATCAATAATTTTACAAGTATAAAAAGGAAATTGTCTGATGGTAATTAACATCAGAGCCACAGTTTAGAATAAATCGTAGTATTTGATATTTGATAAATCTCACAAAATATTAAATATTAATTAATTCAAGTGTTGAGTGTATAGTCTAGTCTTGTCTTGTTTGCTATATATTGTAGATATCAGTACTTGCTAGAGAGGGGATAGATCTGTACTTAAATTCCACTAAAGTTTATCAAATTCTAATAGAATTGAAATACATAAAGTTGACAACACGTCTGTGTTGGTGATAACCTGAATAGCTCATGTTTTTCTCTGGCTTATCTTAAGCGTTCTTAAGAAGACTAAATGGCTTTTTTTCTGATACGTAAGCACGCTTTAATATATAAAGGCATATACGTACTTATCCTTGCTCAGGATTGCATTCAAATCGTATTGCTGAATGTTACATTCATTAACCCTCGAGTGTCTGACTAGGAGGTACTGTGGAAATTATTTATTGATGAACTTTTTTCTGGATGAGCTTTCTTAATGAAATTTTCAAGTGACATCTAGATTTGTGTATTTTCCAAAGCAAAACCTTCTACTTTTTAAAACAGGACACTCTTCCTTCATATTTTCCTGAGTATGCGGATCCTTATATATAATTACCGCAAATGATGTGACAAAATTTTATTTTAAAAACTTGTACAATTTTAATGCATCTAATATTTTGTATAATGTTGCTCCCTTAGAATCTATCCTAACGTTCAAAAGGTTTGGTTTCTATATCACTCAGGGCTTAAATATATTTGATAAATAAATATAATGCTGTTCAGGTAGAAAAACTTACCTTTCCTCAGAGGATAAAAAATATTTTGGAAAAGTAATATTTTCAGGACTAATCACTGGAAAGCTGTTTGCCTTTAAGTGTAGTGTAACATCCTTAGGTTTGCATTTTCTCTCTGCAAATAAGATTATTATAAGTATTATTATTATTAATAAATACAAATATTAAATGCCACTTACGAAAGGCACTCTTGGATTCTTCAAATGCTTTAAAACTAAAGTACGCAGCTTGTGTGTCCAATGGAACTCGAAAGTGAAGTATAGAAACATCCTTATAGGAGCTATACTTGAGAAGTGTGTTCGATGGCAATCGTACGGTGAGCTTTTGGTCCGTTGGTGTTTCTATTTGTTCAATTTGCTCACCAAGGTGATATTTGTTTTCATATGACTCATGATGAAACTGCACACTAGCATCATTGCCTCTTATTTCTTGTCCGATATACAAAAGTATTAAAAGTACAATAACATTGCATCGACATCGTTTATGGGTCATGTTTTCTCTTTTACCTCGATTTTAATGAACAGTAAACAGTGTTCGCATTACTAATTGTCAGATCACACACCTATTCGAAAAGAATAAAAGATAAATGCAAAACCAATATAAATAAGATATTTAGGTACAATCTAGAATTTTGGTATACTCTATCATTGTATGTATGTATATTAATTAATTATTGTACATTTGTAAGTCATTTGTAGCTTTCATGGTAAACGAACTCGCTTTTTATACTCATTCACGAAAGTGAAATGAAATACTTTACAAAGTGTAAAGCAAAGATTTTCCTGAATACGCCAACTAGGAGCGTGGCAAATCGGAAAATGCATTTTTCGGTATGTCAGAAACCCTGTTAGTTGCATTGCTAGAGAGTCGAAATTTGAACAGTATATCCGTGTTGAGAACCAAAGATCAAAAAGTTACGGCGGATATATCTACGCCCATTGAGGGCATGGCAAATCGGGTAAAACAGTATCTTATACAGTTTTAAGGCTAGAATGTCCAAATTTGGCATGTGAGTTACTGTTATGACCCTATAAAGACCAATGAAAAATTTCATATCCACGCCTACTGGAGGCGTGGAAAATCGAATCTGACTATATAGTGATTTATAGGTATTCTTATATATCTTGAGCACTATTGCTGCTAGAGACTTCAAATTTTAAATATATAGTCGTACCCAAGATCAAAAAGCTTTGGCGGATATATCTACGCCCATAGCAGGCGTGGCAAAGCTCAAAAGTTTATATCTCCTAAAGTTTCAAAGCTAGAAGCTTCAAAATTAGATACTTATGTTACTGGTGACCTCTATCGATGACCTAAAAATAATTGTTACCCGCCATTTGGAGCGTAGCATACCAAAAATTTCCGTGTAGTTTTCACATTTTTAGAGCGTAAGCTTCCAAATTTATTTATTTGTAGTTACGTTACCTTAGACTCCTTCTAAAGACTGGCCAAAAATTATATGCCTACGCCCACTGGGAGCGTGGTAAATCGGATCTGAATTAATAGGGATTTGCACAAAATTGATGGTAGAGACTTGAAATTTGGAATATATACTCGGGTTGATAACCCGATAGCCGATAAATGGTGGATATATCTACGCCCAAAGGGGGCGTGGCAAATCGGGTATTTTCTACAGTTTTAGAGCTAAAAACTCCAAACTTAACGACTAAATTACTACTAACCTCCTCTATTAATTTGCCAAAACTTATATATGTATATATATACCAACTGGGGCGTGGCAAAACAGAAAAAAGAGCTGTAGTTTGGGCGGTAAATGAGTATTCTGCAGTCGATAACGCCCGACTGCAACGTTCTTACTTGTTTTTATACGAACGAACAGACAGACGGGCGGGTAGACGGACATGGCTACGTCGACTCAAGTAGCCAGCCTGATCAGTAATAACAAGTAAGAAACTCTAGTCGGTGCTGCCCGACTAAGAGATCCGCTGAACCTCGTCCGATCTGCGTTTTAAAATATACTCAGTTATGTATTTAGTAAAGCAAAAGAAATATAAGCTTTAATAACTTGATTTCGATAAAGTTTTTTTATCGATAACAATAAAACAGGGATAGTTATCGATTATTTAAAACAAACCTGATATGCGCGTGCTATACAGGGACCTACATAAAAATGCAAGTCTCTAGCAAGTCTCTCTCTGAGATAGACGCGTTCATACATACGGACAGACGGACAGGGGTAAATCAACTAAGCTTGTCGACCTGATCAAGAATATATGTACTTTATGGGGACTGCCACGCCTTCTTCTGACTGTTACATACATTTGACATTTCAACAAAACCATTATACCCTGACTTCCCATTTTCAATGATTTCAGGGTATAAAATACTTAATAGGTTATGATAAGCTTTCATCTGACTATTACATGTGCAAAAAAGATTTTACTTTGAAAGCCCTTTTTAAATTAATATTATTAAAAGTAGTAGTACATAAGAACATCAAAGTACTTATAAGATCATCAAACTGGTAAAAAGTAAATTAGTATCCACACCTGTATGTTTCTTTCTATGATTGAATTTAAACAGTTTTTCACACAGACACATTTTATGGGTGGCACTGAGGCAACGTGAAACAAAACCATGCCTAGTGATAAACTTGCGAAATGAGTCGCTGTATATGTACATATATGTTTGTCTTTTTTCTATATGTATGTATATAAATTATTATTAAAAATAAATAAACGTGATGTACACGACACTGTTGACTAAATCATTCTTATATGCTCAGAGCTTAGAGGTTTATATTTCGTAGCACGTGTTACTTATACTTACTATATAATTATGTTGCTTCAACTATATTGAATGCTTACTTTATATATGTGCTTATTATTTTATTTACTAATAGACTAAAACATTATAATTTATACTTGTTGAAATGGAAAACCAATTTAGGTCGATAATCTATACAAATGTTCACCGCACACAATTTTTAAGCGAAGCGCAAACAGTGAGTTATACGATTGAAATGGAAACCCTGTCAATATTCCAGCTGTGCTCTTTTGGCTTTTTTCTTATCAGCTTATTTGTAAACAGATCTTATCGCACTCTAACAAGCAACGAATAGTCGACTTCAAAATACTGTGACGACAACTAATTTATAATAAATAGTATATATATATATAAATTATTTTCTAACTCTTCAAAATTGTACTACAAACTATGAAAATTAAATTGACTCTTCCATACATTTGGACTTGAATTACCATAAATGCCAAGAAATAGCTATTTAAGTTTTAGAAAATTTTTTTTTTGTTATTTTATATTTTTCGATAAGAACTGCGAAGCTGTTGTATTTTGTGAGACATGTTTAAAAACAAAGTTACAAAAATATAAACAAAAGAAATTTTTAAAGATTTTAAAGAAAATTCGATTTTTTCTCTCCTTAAAGCGCTTTTTTTTTTATCATTTTTATCATTCAGAGGTACACTTACATCTATATATAATTATATAGTTGATGGTAAGGGGAATGAATTCCCTTAGTAATTGGCCTTTGTACTAACATTAAGTACGTTTAGGGCATATTCCTTTAACCTTAAACGTAAATAACAAATTAAGTGGCAATCTATATTTTTAAATGATGAAATATTTGGAAATATCCCACTTAGTGGCATCATCAACAACTTGTCACTACCTATGTTTGGCAGTATTAAGTAGCGAATATAAATTTTTAATGGTGCCATAATGCAACACAAATATTCACTATTTTCGTTTAAAATCAAATCATTTCCAATGTGAAGAAAAAAAATTAATCAAAAAAAATCACAAGAGTCGTTTTTACTATTTTAAGAGATATACTGTCTTAAGCAAAAATGTCTTTAAATGTTATCTAATACCACTACTTTAACAAAGTGTATCAGTACAAAAATTTTAAATAATTTGGATTTTGCAAGACGTTTTATGAACTGAAAAGAGTATATTGTGTCCGGCTATCCGCTTGTTCGTATAAGCGAAAAACATTACTTCTATAAATGGATTGAATATCATATATATAACATTTAAATACATACTCTTTCAAACCATGGGAAATCCGAAATATAAATATCTTCGACAGCTTTAAAGAATCACCGAAATCTATAAGTGAACCGTTGACTTTACCATCGAAATTACAAGCTGTTTTTAGATCATCGACTACGTTTTTACTTGCTTTACTGTTGGCTTTATAAGTGTTTATCTAAATTATGTTTTCAATACTATTAAATCAAAATGGTATATTTTCATACAAATTATAAGTGGGTAGCTCTAATGTTTTCTCACTTTCACTTTTGATTGCTTAAATAATAATTTATATGTATAAATATATATTATATTATTATATTGTATATTATGCGATGTCCATCTTGCAGCCTGTCCGTTTGTCCACTTCAAATCAAACCATTTCGCCGCTATTAAAAATGAATATACTTAAATGAAATATAATGTACTTAAAATTTGGAATACAAGTATATACTTGTACAAGAAGAAAAAGGGTTTTAAATCTTTAAATAAATTTAAACAAAAATTTTTTTTTAAATATTTTAAAAAAAAAAATTAAAAAGAAAAATTTTGGATGGTAGAGTATTTTGATGGGTATACATTATGAATAATTTAAAAAAAATTATGAAGTGGGCCTTTAGAAAAAGCAATATCCCCCAAAGGTTTGGATGCAAAATTTGACAGTTAAGCTACAGTCCACTCCCTCTTGACATTTATCAAAATATCAACTACTATATCTACGTGAAAAATCGGAATAAGTTATAGAGTTTACCTATTCAAATCGTCAAATGTAACATATGGTCCACCCATTCAGGCGTGGCCAATCTGAAGATATTGAGTTTTACATTTCACATTTAACTGTTGGACTGTGAACGAGTATTATGCAGTCGGTCTCGCCCGACTGCTACAATTTTACTTGTTAGTTTACGATCCACCACATCACGCCGACGAACTAAGCACCCGCGAGGGAACATGATCTGCTGGTCTGGAATACTACAGTTTCTGTTTGTGGTAAAGTAAAAAGTATATATGTATGTTTGTTTATATGTAAGCAAGTAAGTGAGGTGCTATTATGTTATAGTGTGTCTATTATCAGAATTCAGAAGTATATGCTTATCATTCATGATACAAAATGAATGCTCTTGGTAATGAATACCATTATAACGACATATGTATTGTATATATGTAAGCTTTAATAGAGGGTTGGTTCCTTGGAAATGCATATTGATTTTATCACATTTTTATAAATAATAGATGCATGTCGTCCACAAAGTGTCTTTGAAACGTGCATTTATTGATATTTCAACACATGGATATATTCATTTTTTTTTTGTTCAATTGCTTATTGAAACTAATTCCAGTTTTATTGATATTCGTCACATAAATGATTGTAGTTCTTCATACTGATATTCCGCACAATAAATATAACTGTCCGAGCAAAAGGAAATGAAACACATTACCGTAAACTGCTCATGAGCGCCCCAATGAGTTGTCTACCTTACATCACAACAACATTTATTAGACTGTCAGCTACTCTCCAGTATTGTTTCCATGCTGCACAATGTGGTGGTATATTGGACTGCTCTAGAGCTGTCTCTCTGACTAATTTGCCACTGCACTGTGGGACAGAAAAATGCAATATTAATTTAAGTAAATTATATTTTTGTAAAGTAAATTATTTAATAGAAGAATGCCCATTTGTTGCTGTCCGTTGGAATATCCGTTTGAATGAAAAGTTATATGTATAATAGGTATTCAAAATAAAACTTATAAAATTTGAGCCCATTGCAAATGGCTAAGCAATTTATAATGATGAAATGAAGGAGGAGTGGACGTGTTGTAACTAATCAACTGTTGCTTTCAAATAGTCAACTTTATAATTAACAAGTAAGAAAACTCTGGTCGGTGGTGCCCAACTAGGAGATCCCCTAAGCTTCGTCCGATCTGCGTTTTAAAATATACTCAGTTATGTATTTATTAATGCAGAAGAAATATAAACTTGTAAAATTAAATTCTGGAAAAAAATTTGTTTATTTTTGTAACCGGTATTTAAAATATAACAAAAATCAAAACATACATCAAACAACGAAACTAATAAAACAGAAATATCTATCGATTTTTTAAAACAAACTTGAAATGCGCATGCTCAGCTCGTCTCTATGATCAAGAATATATATACTATATGGGGTCTGCCACGCCTCCTTCTGCCTGTTACATACATTTGACATTTCAACCAAACCAATTTACCCTGATTTCCCATTTTCAATGGGTTCATGGTATAATGAGTCATTGCTAACGGGGTGGGTTGCTGGTCACATGTTGTTGCAATTGACAAAACGTTTTGTTTAATTACTTCTGTGATACTTAATGGATTTCAATGAAATTTTCAGCATATGATCTACATATTATATCGAATATGATCTACATATTATATTGAATATTTTTCAGTTGTTTTCAATTTGACAATTTTTGTAAAATGGTGAATAATATCCAAAATAAAACAAAAGCCGAAATTGTATAAAATATAACTAAACTAAATGAAACTAAATGCAAAATTTGGAGACTCTAACTCCAAAGATGTACGAGGTTTTTAATCGATAGCATTAAAACGGTAATAGTTATCGAATATTTGAATATAAACTTGATCTGCGCCTGAAAAATTTCAAGTCTCTAGCTCTTATAGGTTTGGAGATCGACGCTTTCATACATACGGACAGACGGACAGACAGACTTACATACATTTAACAAAACCATTATACCCTGATTTCCCATTTTCAATGGGTTCAGGGTATACAAAGATAAGGGGCTAACTAAATACACTGTGAAAAATATCTGATGAATTCTAGTACATTGTTATATTTTGTTGAAGGACTTTACAGTACGTGTTTTCAACTAGATCTGAGACTTCTGAATTCATCTTGAATTCAGAATTTGAATTCAATTAGTTATACCCTGAACCCATTGAAAATGGGAAATCAGGGTATAATGGTTTTGTTAAGCTGTCAAATGTATGTAACAGGCAGAAGGGGGCGTGGCAGACCCCATAAAGTATATATATTCTTGATCAGGGAGACGAGCTGAGTCGATTTAGCCCTGTCCGTCTGTCCGTCTGTCCGTCTATCCGTATGTATGAACGCGTCGATATCAGAACGTATAAGAGCTAGAGACTTGAAATTTTTTGGAAGTCCCTGTATAGCACGCGCATATCGAGTTTGTTTTAGAAATTCGATAACTTTTCCCGTTCTTTTGTTATCGATTAAAAACCTTATCGAAATGAAGTAAATAAATTATATCTAGTACATCTTTGGAGCTAGAATCTCCAAATTTTGCATTTATTTTCATTTATATTTTATACAATTTCGGTTTTTGTTATATTTTGGATATTGGTTCAAAATTTTTCAAAAATTTTCAAATTGAAGGTTAGTTGCAAATATAGCCAATATATGAATGAGTTTGCGATTTTATACAACTGTAAAATAATCAATTTAATATGTAGATCATATGCTGAAAATTTCATTGAAATCCATTAAGTATCACAGAAGTAATTAAACAAAACGTTTTGTCAATTGCAACATGTGACCAGAAACCCACCCCTGTTTTCATTTTTTCTATACATGTGCACACATGTATTGAGACATTCGAATGCGAGCATTCTTGTCTGTTCTAAGAATCACAACAATTACAGCTGACTGCTTGAATTTTTTTATAAATATATATAAAAAAAACTACTTTTTTGACAAACATGCAATTTGATTGTGAAAGTGCAAGATTGGCAATTTATTTAAATTTTGTATGAGTTTGTAATGTTGTATAAAAGATACGGAATGTATTTAAAAACGCAGATCGGACGGGGTTCAGGGGATCTAATAGTCGGGTACCCCCGACTAGAGTTTTCTTACTTGTTTTATATGACAATATTGGTTTTGACATTACAAACAATATCTGCACATATAGTTAGTTATAACACACATTTTTGGTATCGGTTCGATTATTGATTTTGCTTCTGACGCTAATGTAAGCTAACAAAGGCTATAAATGCTTAAAAAAGTTTCTGAAAATATAAGACAAGACGCACTCTTATACAATTTCATTTTCGACTGAAATATGAGTTTGATCGGATCAGTTTCAAGAAAGTACTACATTAAGAGTTCCGTTACCTTATAAACTATAGAGCACATGGCTGTACAGCTTCCTTCTTACTGTAAAATAAACAAATTTATTTACAGATTTTGGTGAAATACTTATAAGCAAGTAATACCCAACAACAGTGGTGTCAAGATCTGATTAAAAGCAATCAAGAGTGCTCTAGTCGAGACTGCTCAACAAGAAAATACCCTGAACCCTGCGAAGAGCTGATATAACAATCATTGTACGCTTCTCTTATACACACATAGCAAGTAACACATGATCACATACATACACACACGCACAAGCACTTGCTCTGCTAACTGCGCAGCTTACGCAGCGACTGTGTTTGGGCTGCGCTTATGGGCTATATTATAGGAACTTAATTGTTGAATAATTTTTATACTTATTCACGAAAGTGAAATGAGTATATTGGTTTTGTGCAATGTCCGTCTTGCTGTCCATCCATCTGTCTGTCTGGCCGTCTGTCCGTATGAACGAAACCCATTTCGTCGCTATTGAAGCTAGAGACTTGAAATTTGGAAAATATACTCGTGGATATCCGTGGGAGTGGCAAACCGGAAAATGTATTTTCCGGTATATCAAAAACCCTGTTAGTTGAACTGCTAGAGAGTTGAAATTTGAACCGTATACTCGCGTTGACAACCCAAGATCAAAAAGGTTATGGAGGATATATCTACTCTCATGGGGGGCGGGACCAATCGGGTAAAATTGTATTTCTACAGTTTTAGAGCCAGAATTTACAAATTTGGCACGTGAGTTACAGTAACAGTAAGATCCTATAAAGATTTATGAAAAAACACGCTATAGTGATTTATACATATTATTAAATATCTTGAGCACTATTGATGCTAGAGAGTTAAAATTTGAAATATATAGGCGGGTTGACAACACGAGATCAACAAGTAAGAATGCTTTAGTCGAGACTGCTCGACTAAGAGATGTCCTGAACCCTGCGAAGAGCCGATATTTCAAACATTATATGCTTCTTATATATATATGTACATTACAAGCAATACATACACACACACACAGGCACGTGTTCTGCTACTGCGCAGCTTACGCAGCGACTTCGCTTGGTCTGCAGTATGGGCTATATTATGGAAACTTATTTGTTGAATAAGTTTTTTTCTAAATAGACTTTCGTAATCAAATTTTTAGATCGTAATATATGTATGCATTTGAAGCACAAGTATCTAGTATTTGAAATACGTTTTTTTTCCAAATTTGGTGAGAAAGGGGTGCGTTTTTTTCAAATTTTGGGAGAAGGGGACGTAGCATCGAAAATCCAAAAATTATAAAATGTTTGTATTTATAACAATGATATACACGGAAATCTATAGCTAAAACGGTATTCAAGTTACGCTAGAAAAACAAAGTAAAATTATCGATTTTCATCGATAATAAGGAAATGGGATGAGTTATCGAAAAAATTGATAAACTCGTACTGCGTAGGGTATACACGAGTATACATTTTAAATTTCAGATATCTAGCTTTTGTGGCTTACGAGATCACTGCGTTCACACGGACGGACGGACGGACGGACTGACAGACGGACATGGCTATATCGACTCAGTTTGTCGAGCTGATCAAGAATATACAGTCGAGTCCCGATAATTCGAAATGGCAAGGGGATCATTTTTTTTTCGATTTACACAGAAATTCAAATAATCGAGACTCGACTGTAACGAATTTTTTTCAAGGGGATAGAATTTGTTTCGATTTATCGCGATTATCGATTTAGCGGGGTACAGACAATTGGCTCCTGCCGATCTTTTAATCAAACAAGAAAAACATCCACACTTAAGCGAATATGCTAACACTGATGTCGGAAGCATTCGCTTCTGTCTACAATATGGTTTATATATACTATACTAGACTAGAAAGACAGAGAGACAAGCCGAAACATATACATAAGCTGTGATATGAATGCTATCCAAAAAAGGTATATGTATTTATTAAACTAACCTGTTGTACGCTCTTATATCAAATACCATTGACATACAAGACGCAAACATAACGTGTGAACTGAAAAATACCAATATCGTAGTCCAAAATACTCATGGCAATTCTTCGGTATTTTTCAGTTCCACAGAGAGCCGAACCAAAATGAGAGTCAGTTAGAGGCAGAGAGAGCGAGAGCGAGAGAGAGAGAGAGAGAGAGAATAGCAAGCAGTTAACGTATGTTGTTTTTTGTAGCTAAACAAGTTTTTCGTTTTTGTTTCGCTCAAGAGACTGAAGAAAAGCTCCATCTACTGAACTTGATTTAGTAGTATATACACCGTGTTGATATTCGCAACGTCGCGTCTGCGCGTATGTTTTATGTCCGCTGAAACGCAAATTGAGAAAGTTTTTTCAGCACACATTTTCAATAATTTTGTATTCAAAACATACACATGTGATTTTGTAAGAATGTGCACTCAATATATATGTGAAAGAAATCTATATGAATATACCTATTATTTTAAATTAATATTCAATATAATATAAGTGTATCGCAAACGTCAATCAACTTAGCTTGCGTAAACAAATAAAAAGCAAATAAGAAAGGGCGAATGGTAGCCGTTTATTATTTTCGTTTCTATTACCTAATTGTTGTGTCTGTATATATACATATTTTATGTCCGGCCTGTATGTGATCGTCTGACGTCATCATTAAATGAACTGATAGAATACTATTCAAGCTTTGCAACCTTACATAAGGCACCTGCCATTTTTAAAGGCTGAAGTTTCGACAGAGCGCGTTTTAAATATCTTCACGAAATTTAGTGTGTCTGTTGCTGTCTCTCGCTTACACCTTCATTTTACTCATTGGATATGCCCAGCGATTGCACCATGCACCCGTATATGAGCAAAAGAGAAATCAGCTTCACTCTTGCTGCTGCCACATGCCGTTTTAGTTTTGCCCATGTGTTCACATCATAGCTCGTATCATGCTGCATGGTCAACAGGATTTCTAACTAATCTGATGAACTATCAATGTCTAACCAAGCATTGATCTTTTGTCGTCATAGCTTTGCATGCGTCATTAGTTTGAATTGGTATTTTCATTTAAACTTGCCAAGGCTAGAGTGTTTGTTGTGCAATGTGTTGTGTGTATAAAACTGAGTCTGAGTTGGGATTGGGATAATCAATCAATTTTAAAAACTCCCACAAAAACAAAATCAGCAATATGTTTGCAGGTGGCCTAAGAAACCAGTTTTATTATATATTTTACTCTTAAATGATCGACGTGCGTAATAGTGTTTAATATTTCCGTTATCAATCAATTTTTGTTCATCATACTCTTGCTGACAGGCTTACCGCCTTGGCGGTATACTACACAATGGATTATCAAGATGTGCGACATTTCATCTGCAAGCCTAAAATGTCGGGTACTTCATCACGCAGGATCGTAAATTTCATCATTTTGGTGTTAATATTTACCATTGATATGACGTTTGTTTCTGAAGGTAAGTTTGATTGACTATATAGATATTTATGAACACTTAAAAGTACTTAAACTGTTAGATCAGAGCATCTGGTTATTAAACACTTTCAATATATCAAGAACTTTAAAGTTCCTTTAGCTCAATCTACCTCAGATAAAATAAGAAGTCTAAATGGTTTGAGGAACTGATTTAAATGCCAATGACCGATCAGTATAAAAGCAATGTATTACCAACAATGCGGACACTGACATATCATACAAGAGTTCAATAGCTGACTAAGAAACCTCAGTTGATGACGACCAATAATGAGAAATTGTCACGGTCAAGGCAAAATATGTTACTTCCACCACGCATTTTGAGCAATTTCGCTGAATAGAAATCACGCAGTGTGGGTTTTAAAGATAATAATCGTTCACCGCTTTAATATTGTAGCAAATAGCTGAACTTCAACTTCAACGAAAATGTCCAGTGCATAATGAACTATACTTTTTATGAGACGGTATATCGAGCTTTGAGCTGGCTATTGGCTTTATAAATGTATATATTAATTGGAAGAGGTCAACAAATATCAATCAACCTGCAAAACTGATTCTGATTCTAATTTGAACTTAAAAACTGTGTAATATAATATTTTTGATGGTGTGATTGGTGTTCGCAAATAAAATGGTTGCTTGATATATAGAAGATGTTTATATAACATTTGAATTCTTTATTAGATGAAGAAACACCCGCATCTTACGGTGTTTAACATTAAATTTAGGGACTTAGGTAAAATATTACTTCCATTTTAACTACACTATTTATTAATAAATAATTAAGTCAATAATGTGATTTGATAAACAATAAGGCCAGTCGACTTGAATTGGTTTGGAAGTGAATTACTTAGATGACCTCAACTAAAGTCTATTGAAGCGCATATCGATTTTCTGAAATATTTGTGTTGTTTTGGTTACAATTGGGTGTACATAACAATTAGTGGCTTGATTTGTACACCTTAACCCATTGCAAATAGGAATACATGATATAATAGTTTTTATGACTTGTCCAATATTTAGTGAACGTTGCCAAAAAATACTTAACCAGTTTGTTTGAAGTAGATAAAAAAAATTAAGTTGTTGGTCTCTAAATCTTGGCGACAGGCGAACAGACAGCAAGACGGATATTGGATAAAAGCAATATAATCTTGTTCACTTACAGAAAACAGTATAAAAATACAATCAAAACCGGTTATGTTAACACTCTCGGGCACCGGCAGAGCGCACTTTTTTCAACTGGAAATCCCTCTCCAGTTATGCATGCCAAGACGCTCACATTTTTCAAGACTTCAATATATATGAATGGACTCTCTCTGTGTAGCTGAAGGTCGTGTGGTAGGAGATACAAAAAATGAAGCAAAAATATATGAAAATCGACTGTTTCTGGACTTTACGTATACATTCAATGCCTATAATTCAATACAATACAAGAACAGGTTACACACGCAAGTTTGAAGAATTACCAAACTTCGCCAGCTGTATGAGCTCATTGCAGCTTATATAAAAAATATATGAAAAAAAAAGATTATTTTGAACATTGTGGATTATATTTTTAAAGCAGACTAAAATATATTATTTGTATTTCTTTAGCAAAACAAAATACAGGCAACCCTTAAAAAAAATACTTTCTTTTATTGTGTGGAGATGAGTCAATTAATTTCATCACACTTTGTCTCTAAGCAACCAACTTCATATACCTAAGATATATCAGTACCAGACCACTCTCTGTCATTCATGCGACAAACAAGTATTTATTTGTATGCTTGTCTGTAAAAGAAAAGTTTGTATTGTATATTTTGTATATTGTATTGTATATATATAATTTGTCAGAATAAACAGTCGAGTCTTTCTAGTCTGGTCCGCCACTATACTGAGAAGGCTGCCCTCTTTCTATATATAAACAAGTCAGAAAACTCTAGTCGGTGGTGCCCGACTAGGCGATCCCCTGAAGACCGTCCGATCTGCGTTTTAAAATATACTCAGTTATGTATTTGTTAACGCAGAAAAAATTCAAGCTTGCAAAATAATATTATGAAAAAACAATTTTTATTTAGATGGTATCCAAAATATAACAAAAATCAAAATTGTATAAAATATAAATTAATCTAAATACGAAATATGGGTACTTTAGCTGCAAAGATGTACGAGATATAATTTAATTATTTTATTTCGATAAGGTTTTTAATTGATACATAGTTATCGATTTTATAAAACAAACTTGCCATGAACGTGCTATTACAGGGACAAGCAAAAAAAAAGTTCAAGTCTCTGGTCCTATATGTTCTGAGATCGACGCGCTCATACATACGGACAGACGGATGGACAGACAGACGGACAGGGCTCGTCTTCCTGATCAGAAATATATATACTTTATGGGGTCAATTTGACAATTCCACAAAACCATTAACCCAGATTTTCCATTTTCAATGGGTTCGGGGTATAAAAAGTAAGATTGCTCTAGTAGAGACTGCTCGACTAGGAGATGGCCTGAACCCTGTGAAGATGAGTATTCCAATCACTTTACACATCTTTTATACATACATTACGAACAACACATACACACATACATATGAAGACGCACGCATAAGCACTCGCTCTCCTAACTGCGAAATTTACGCAGCGTCTGCGATTGAGCTGAAGTATGGGCTATATTATGTAAACTTTTTTGTTGAATAAGTTTTCTTCTAGAAGGACTTTCGTATTTATACTTGTAGAGCGTAATAATGACATTAATTTGTATGTATTTGCCAAAGCACAAGTCTCTAGTATTGATCTAGTACTATGATAAGCTCGTACTGCGTATGGTATACACGAGTATACATTTTAAATTTAAAATTTAGATTAATAGCTTTTGTGGTTTACGAGATCGCTGCCTTCACACGGAATTGACAGACGGGTCTGCCATGCCTCCTTCTGCCTGTTACATACATTTTCACAAAAACATTACACCCTGATTTAACATTTTCATGGTTTCACGGTATAAAAAGTAGTTCAGAGTCAAATGCCTTCTATACAATCTTTGACATGCATTTTTCAACATTTAAAAGTCGAATTTTTCACTTAAACGAAAATGTAAGGTTTTTTTATCCATCCTAATAAGTTCCTACAAATGTTTTTACTTTCCTTTTCCTTAACTTATGTATATGTATATTATAACATACAATTAATAAACCTACAAAAAATATATATTTTTTGTTTTTAAATATTTTACAGCTCTTTCACAGGAGCAAAATGCGCCGCCAATATTATATGTTCGAGAAAGAAATTGGCGTATCTCGGAATCAGAAGAAGTCGGACAGATAATTGATCGTGTTCGTGCCGAGGACGCAGACGGAGATGATCTCGTATTCGGAATTGAGCCTCGCTTCACCCCGCTAATCGGCTCGAGTCAACAGGCGAATACACTGAGCAAATTGCCCTTCCGTATAGATCGCAATACAGGTGTCGTCTATCTAAACGAGAGCTTATCTGGACGGGTAAGTGATACGATATGTTGCACGAGAAGAGAAGATTTTTGAATGTATGCAGCCGATTGCGCCAATTGCGCAACATATTTAAACTAATTACTAAAAACATATATTCTTTAAGCCAAAGCTAGCCCTATGCCCTAAAGTGCTAACTCCGTGCCTCGTGCAATATCCTGTTTTGCAATATCGCAGACATCGATAATCTCTCTTTGTTATCATACTATGCGGCTATTTGATTGGTTTGCCAAAAAAACGCATTTTGAATACTACAGACTTGTGCTTTGGCAAATACACACATCTGGATGTCATCATTATGCAAATTAATATCATTAAGAAAGTGAATTTTTAACAAAAGTTATTTAGCAATTAATTTCCCGTAGTAAGTCCCATAAGCAGCTTAAGAGTTAACTGCACTGTATCTGTGCAAGTGTCTGTTATGTATGTATAAAAGAAGCGTTGAACGAATAAAATAGGTATGATCCCAGGGCTCAGGCACTTTTAACTAAAGCACTCTTACTTGTTTAAAATAAAGAATTTCAAGTAGGTAAAGCTAGCTAGACCCCAATTTCCTTCCTTACTTTACAAACTGTTTGTTCGCAAATACAATTATACTTTTTTGTTATAAATACTACTTGTTCTAAACATGATTTTATTCATAAAGAATTAAAAATCAGTTCTGAATGATAATAATTTATTTTTAATAATTTAATCTTCTTATAGGCCGGTGAAAACTTTCTTATATATATAACCGTGTCAGATGGACGTTATACAGCAAAAAATGAAGTTTTTATAAACATATTGGGAAGTCACGAAAGTGGAGGATATCAGGGCTTTGGCTCTCGTTCGCCACCCTCGATATCAAACGTGGTGAAAAACATTTCCCAATTTCTGCCATCATTTGATCAACTGCCAGGCGTGCAGTCCATTAGAAATGGCTTACCAAACCGGCGGCCGGTGTTGAATTTACCTCAAGGCTTTCCAACAAACAACGGAGGAAATTTCGTACTACCTCCCTTTAAAAAACTGTATCCTCCAATATCAACTCCGGATTTGAGCCAAGAAGAAAATAATAAAATAATTGACACTGAACCGACACTGACGCCTATCTCGGCACAATCCACAAAGAGCTCTACTGCAACGACACCGCACAGTCGCACCAAGCTAACACCAATAGCTAATCACACCTTAGACAACTCTCTACTATCTAAGGCAGACTCGAAATTAGATCAGAAGGAAGACAGTAATCAGAGCAAACTGACTGATTTTAGCTTAAAGTCCTTCGCAAGTCCAATTATTATTGGACTCTGTGGCATTTTTGCAATATCTTTAACTATTTTGGCCTATGTTTGTCGCAGTCGTTTGTGCGCTATCAGCAAAACGATGAAAAAGTCCAAGGAGAAGGAAGAACTTTCCAAGAAGTCTAATCCTAGTCATCTCAGCAACACGCTAACCGACGACAGTCGCAATTCGATGGTTATGCAACAATGGCAAGGACCATCTGCCTTCGGGAACCGCTACGTGCCCTGGGAGCGGGACCAACAACTGGCAATGACGGTAACTAAATAGTTTCTAAATTCCAAAATTCAAGTATCTTCCCTTCTTCTAATTACAATCTTGTAATATTACAGTCAACATATCAACCATCAACAAATCTGGTGAACAGTATCGATTCTTCTATGGGAACCGCTGCTGTGGGATCAACTAGCCTAAGTACGGGGTCGCCTAACGGACGTGCCGGTATATTGGAAGGTGGCTTCAGCATTGATCCCAATACCGATCAATGGGAGTTCCCTAGGCATCGATTGAAGTTCTTCAATATATTGGGGGAAGGTGCCTTCGGGCAAGTTTGGCGCTGTGAAGCAACCGACATGGCCGGTAGGTATTCAAATTGCAGAATAATGAAAAAAAAGTATCCTATTTGCAATATTGCAAAACATCAACATCAACATTATAACAATATTGATCATTGAGGAAAATAAATAGTTTTACAACTTTTAAACTCTGTAGCAATGGGCTCTTGTTACTCCATATTCAGATAGGTAGATAGATTGCGTAGCAGGAAATCACGTCTATAACTTTTTTCGTTTTTTTAAATTTTGATTTCATAAAAATATTGTAAACCTTTTTTTTAAATTTCAACATATCAACAGGCTCTGCGGATGTCACTACAGTTGCAGTGAAAACTTTAAAGGAAAGTGCAGATGAAATCGAAAAAAAAGATTTGCTCTCCGAATTGGAGGTAAGTGCTTCAACTATTTAACTGGTCAAAAGAAATAAGTATAAGGTCACGTTCTACTTGTTGACAAAGAGATATCCTGCTGTAATTGTTAAAGTGTTATTTTTAACTTCGATTTATACATTCGTCACAAAATCTAATATGCATAGCAGAAGTGAGCACTTCTATGTATGATCCTCAGCATCTCCTCTACTGTGGCAATATCGACTAGAGCGCTTTTTGTACTCATTCACGATTTGAACAGTTTAAATTGGTTTTGTGTAATTCAACCGTTTACCTGTACATCCGGCTAGAACTAGAGTCTTTTTAACGGATAATAGACTCAAAATGGCCTAATAAGTCTTTAATTTAATTTTCAGATGAATAGAGACCAACTGCCGTTATGGTGTAGATAAAGTAAATCATTAACTTACTCCAATGTAATCTGTACTTATTTTAATACTTGGGGGTATTGGCTGGTGTTTCCTGTTCTTCTTCTTAGACTTTTAAGTATCAGTTTTCATCCATGCAATCGTGAAGTAGTCCTTTATAGTACTGCCATAGGTAGTATTTACATACTAGTCTACGTTCTGGTCTACGTTCGTATAATACTTATTTTGCTTGAGTTGGAAATACACACCAACTTTGCTCCTTGAGATAAAAATGATTTTTCCGTACAAAGCCTACTGATAAATTCTGATTTGAACACATTTATACTTAATAATAATAATATATACATATACGAATATGTATTATATGTATATATCTTTAAGTGAATTTGATTTGAATTTCTTTATTCACCTTTTTGCATCACTTAAACCTATTATTGGTATGTGAAGAGCGCACGTTATCTGCATTTCATATGAACTTGGCAAATTATTTATTACACTCATGCTAAGAATTTGCTTATACGCACAACACAATGATTTTTTTTAGGAATATACAACAGCATCAGGAACCAGATTTGCGGGGACTGCTGTCCATTCGCAGACATTAGGAATTAGACACCAAATTTTGTTATCGTATAATACATTTTGTATGTGAATCAGCTAAAACCCGAGGGCACAAAACGGAGTAAAAACTTGAGCTAAAAGCCTTCCTGCTCTGACGCCTGGGCACAAACTAATTCCTGTTGCTGTGTCTGTGTACAATAATTAGTGTGACTGAATGCGCTGTGATGTATAATTTTGATTGACTCTCCGACTCTCTGACTCTCCGATAGACTTGCGCACTGACGCTTTCGGAGTTCTACTCAGCTGGTCACAAATTTTGCTGATTATTCGGATAACTCGCAAGAAAAAGCAAACATTCGATAGTATTGACTTGCCGGCTAACTCGAGTTGTTTATCTATGTTAGCGACAAATGCCTGGAATACATACACATTCACACCATATTACATCTGTAGCGCCTTATCCAATAACAGACATATGAGCACATTCGTTTTACAATAATAGAAGAAATGAATAATGGTCCTGGTCTGGCTGAAATCGGACATGAAAATGTATATATTTCTTTCTATTTAAGTGCATATGTACATTTTTGTGCATCAATTAACAAAAAATGTATTATTTTAATTTGAATAACTGTGAATTCATGTTTTGCATTTCTGTAACAGGTGATGAAGAGTCTGGAGCCTCACGTAAATGTTGTTCAATTATTGGGTTGCTGCACAGAGAAGGATCCAACCTTTGTGATACTTGAGTATGTGAGTCGAGGAAAGTTGCAAACATATTTAAGAAACTCACGAGCAGAAAGGTAAGCTACGATAAAAGTTTATAATTCATTTAGGATACGATTAAGATATACACAGAAACTATATTTATACTTATACTTATACTTATACTTATACTTATACTTATACTTATACTTATACTTATACTTATACTTATACTTATACTTATACTTATACTTATACTTATACTTATACTTATACTTATACTTATACTTATACTTATACTTATACTTATACTTATACTTATACTTATACTTATACTTATACTTATACTTATACTTATACTTATACTTATACTTATACTTATACTTATACTTATACTTATACTTATACTTATACTTATACTTATACTTATACTTATACTTATACTTATACTTATACTTATACTTATACTTATACTTATACTTATACTTATACTTATACTTATACTTATACTTATACTTATACTTATACTTATACTTATACTTATACTTATACTTATACTTATACTTATACTTATACTTATACTTATACTTATACTTATACTTATACTTATACTTATATAGCTATAACTATGTTTTTAATTTCTTATGAATATATTATATTATTATAGACACTATGGAAATACACACGGAAAATCAAATGTTTTGACATCAGGCGACTTAACTTCGTTCATGTATCAAGTTGCTAAAGGAATGGATTACTTAACGTCGCGCGGAGTAAGTAACTGTATATAATAGATGACAGAAGACTAACATGATTTCAATTGAATTACATCTCAATTATCTAAATTATTTAATATTCATTCAATTATCTAGTCATTCAATTATCTTCGATTTGCTAGCTATCTCAATAGGCTAGCGATCGCTGTTTATGAATATAATATGTAACATAAATGAAGAATACTTGGAGTTTATTGTCTACAATATCTACAGACAGGTGACACCAGCACAGCTCCACCCTCCTATTCTAATCAGTCTTCTATATCAGTTCATTAGTCACTCTTGCTTCTTCTTAAGTATTACTAGAACTTTGCTCCGATAAGCTTGTTTGTTGATTAATTATTGTTTACGCCCTCTTCAGTTCCACTATTTTATTAGTCTTGCTTCATTTTTTAAGAATTTTATAATTAACTTACTAATTTTTGACAGATAATTCACCGTGACCTTGCTGCGCGCAATATATTAATAACTGATGATCACACATGCAAAGTTGCTGATTTCGGATTTGCGAGAGATATCGTCACATCTAAAATCTATGAGCGAAAGAGTGAAGGAAAACTGCCAATCAGGTAAATATCATATACTTGACGTAAGTTTTCTAAATGGCCCAGTTAGTTAGGCAACTAAATCAACGAGGATCCATTCCTGAATGTTGGTCTAGTGTATAGTGTAGCTGTCAACTGTGTAGGGTCAACTGTCGCTTTTAGTAAAAATGAATTAGGTTAGTTAATGAACATAATACCAATTTTCCAAAAAAACAATATTAATACTATATTTTAAGGAAGATCTTTTTATACCCTGAACCCATTGAAAATGGGAAATCAGGGTATAATGTTTTTGTGAAAATGTACATATGTAACAGGGAGAAGGAGACGTGGCAGACCCCATAGCCATGTCCGCCTGTCCGTCCGTCCGTCCGTGTGAACGCAGCGATCTCGCAAACCACAAAAGCTAGAGATCTGAAATTTGAAATGTATACTCGTGTATATCCTACGCAGTACGAGTTTATCATTTTTTTTTCGATAACTCATCCCATTTCCTTATTATCGATAAAAATCGATAGCTTTTCTTCGTTTTTGAATACCGTTATAGCTATAGATTGCAGATTTACTGTGTATATCCGTGTAATGAATACAAACATTTTGCAATTTTTGGATTTTGGATACCACGTCCCCATTTGAAAAAACGTATTTCAAATACTAGAGACTGTGTTGTGCTTTGGCAAATACATACATATATATGTTATTAGTACGCTGTAAAAGTTTGATTACGAAAGTCCATCTAGAAGAAAACTAATTCAACAAATAAGTTTCCATAATATAGCCCATACTGCAGGACAAGCGCTGCCCGCGCGCAGTCGCTGCGTAAACTGCGCAGTAGCAGATTATGTGTTGTTTATATATATGTATATATGTATAAAAGAAGCGTAAAGTGAATTGAATGTCGCATCTTTCCAGGGTTCAGGGTATCTCTTAGTCGAGCAGTCTCGACTAGAGCACTCTTACTTGTTTATTTAAAACTTTCTTATAAAGCTGTTAAAGCATGAAATAGAACAGAATAACTTGTGATTGGATTGTTTGCTGAATGTACATGCAGAAGCTCGAATGTATGCTGTATATAAACTATATATATTCTTGGTCAGGAAGACAAGCTGAATCGATCTAGCCTATCCATACTTGTCCGTCTGTCCGTTTGTAAAAATGCGTCGATATAAAACCTATGAGAGCTAAAGACTTGCGATTTGTATGTACTCCCTATAGTACATGCGCTATAGCACTTGCAGACCTAACTTATTTAAAGTAATCGATAACTTTTCCCGGTTATATTTAATTGACTAAAACATTCTTGTGCTTTAATTATTAAATCATGCCTCTTAGGTCTGTAGAGCTAGAGTCTCAAAATTTATGATTTAGTTGTATGTATATTTTGAACAGTTTCCATTCTCGTTATACTTTAAATACCCTCTCCAAATTGTACAAAGTTCTTTAAAATTAAGTTCAGCAGTTCATTCAGAATTATCAGCAGCACGGTCGAGCAGACGTTCGTTCGATTCTTGGCGAAGGTGAATCTTTTGTTTGCAAATTCGATTTGATTATTCAGGATATTCTAATATATTGTATATACAAATGTTTCTTAAGCAGAGTTAATGTCTTGTAAAATACTACATATTTAAGAGTTGAATAGATGTTTTTGCAGGTAGATAATCAATATATCAATATGTCAAAAAAAAAGATAATGATTTTATTATATTATATTTATTAGTTTATCTATCGTATCGTAAACTGCTTAATTGAAAGCATTCAATTTTGAATATTTATTCTCTGTCGTATACAGTACCAGCTCGTCATATATTTGTCATTTTCTTTATACCAATAACAATCAATATTTCGACATTGTTTTGTTCAAATTAGTTTTCTAAATAATAGTACTTAACAATTTGAAAATTGGATTATGTACTTTAATATGCGTATCTTCTTAGATGGATGGCTACAGAATCACTTTATGATAATATATTTTCAATAAAATCGGATATCTGGAGCTTTGGCATATTAATGTGGGAAATCGTAACATTAGGCTCCACACCTTATCCAGGTATATCTGCTGCCGATGTAATGCGCAAGGTAAATTACAACTTCACGCTTTTCTTTATGTCAAAAGCGATATTTACTTGGTTTTCTTATTTGCAGGTTCGAGATGGATATCGTCTTGAAAAACCAGAGCATTGTCGAAGAGAGCTCTACAATATTATGTACTACTGTTGGTCTCAGGATGTCAATGAGCGACCAACATTTGCAGAAATAATTAAGATGCTCGACAAATTACTGCACACTGAAATGGACTATATCGAACTAGAACGTTTTCCCGACCACAACTACTATAATATTGTGCACCTCAGTGGAGAAAAGTTATAAGTCACAACGTTTTATATGTAAAAAGGGACAGATCATGCACTGCCACGAAGAGCTTTATTATATATAAATTAAGTAGGAAAATATAGTGCTTTACACTATATTTAATAAAACATTTAAAGCTTGCAAGGATATTTATTGTAAAAACTTTTTATTTTTTATTATTATTACTTTTTTATTATTATTATTATTATTATTATTATTATTATTAAATCTAAAATAACCTTCTGGTTATCGTTAATAAAGAAAGATAATACAGTATTTCTACTCTAACGGTTGGGTCTGTGAGACAATTTATCTATCGAACAATTAATTTTATTTTATATTTAACGGCTATAAATATATGGTTAATGAGGTGTTCGAAAATTGATTTGAGATGAGTTCAACATCCACTGATATAAAATGATAATTGCCACGCTGGCAATAAAGCGAAAGCGATTTTGCATTCCACTTTCGGATCCAGCTAAGCTAAGAAGTCTATCCTAATAAAATCAAAAATCATTACCAATAGAGGAAATTTTTGTCCAACTATATTTATATTATAATTTTTATTCACGATTATTCTGAAGTGCCCACTTTGGATGTGAAATTCGATATCTATTAAGGCATAAACCCTATATTTAGGCGTGATTGAAGCTATTAGATAAATTTAGAATATATACTTGTTTCGATATATCCAGACTTAAAATATTGTATATAAAATATATACTTACCTATGGAGGAATCGGGCAAATCGTGTGAAACTGAATATAGCTAGACAGCAAATCGAAATTGACCTAATTTACAGATGGATTCAAAACTAACATGCTGAGTGTCAAACCATAAAATATAGATTTTATAATACATTTAGTTTTTGGACCGTGGACGAGTTTTATGATGCCGGGTTCCGACTGCTACATTCTTACTTGTTTATAATTACTTTTTTATGTCAGTCTAAGAATGTTGGACTTATCTAAGGATAGTCTTCTTGAATCAAACCTAATACGATAAAATATATTTCGATATTTATATTTATATTTATATTTCGTAATCATTTGGGACCGCTTTTTCCCCCTCTTTATAAATGTCCTTCCTAAATGTATTTTTCATTCAAAGATATTTGTGTATGCAGATGACGTAAAGCTTTGTCTCTCGTACTCTAATGCACTTGATCATCTACGCCTACAAAGTGATCTCAGCCATCTTGGCTTTATTAAACTAAGGAGCCTAAAGACCCCTTTATTACCAAACTTGTATATATTTTGCTGGTGCGACCTATCTTAGAATATTTTTCAATTGTATGAGCATCGTATTGAATCGGTTCAGAAACAGTTTCTATTCTTTGCCTTACGAGATCTAATCTGGGACCGCAATCTCCGTTTACCGTCTTACCATAGTAGGCTTCTGCTTATTGATCTTCCATCGTTAATCAATCGTAGAACAACCCTGGCGATTTAGTTTCTACATAATTTGATTATCGGTAATATTGATTCGTCCTGCCTGTGAAAGCGACTTAATTTTTCTGTTCCTTCCCGAACAACCAGACACTTTCGTCCGTTACATTTACCTTTGTGCACATCATATTATTCTGTGCAAGGTGCGTTTTACGTTTTACGTTTTGCGCTTTAATTAAAATAAATTTCACCACTTGCTTTCCTCATTACTCTCTCTTAAATCAATAAAGTCCTTGCTTCAGGTCATCTTAGGCCAATCACTCACAGTAGCCAGTTGCTTCTTCCACATTGCGTAATGATTTCCAAAGCCTTTCTTTTCTGTTAGTAATTTTGCAATCAGGTAGAACATTTGTATTCTTGAAGAGGATGACGAGTTGATTTAGCCATATCAGTATGCCGTAATATCAGAGCTACAGGCTTCAAAGAAAGATAGACTCTTCGAACTCATATAATAAGAGCTAAATATATATGTTAGTTACGTCGAATTATTATTACATATTTGTAATTGACTATGACTATAACTTATATCCGTCATCTAATCAAACATTCGACAAAGTCTTAGTCGCGACGTATTAAGTGCTTAACAAACACAAACACAAACACAGCCGCAGCCTCAGCCACAGCCACAGGCACGCAATGCTGACTGAGAAGTCAGACACTGGAGTTGTCGTCGCAGTAGCATGCGCATGTCTCTGTGTCTGTATGGAAAGAAGAGAAGGATATTCTCCGATCATCAGCTGAGTGCAGCCAGTCGGCTCCGATCTTAAGTCTTGGCCTAGCAATGTTTACTGATTGTCTGCCAAACTTGGTTGGGACGTTAAAAATATTCTTATTCTTATTTTATACAAATTATCAATCAATTACACACTTCCCGATAGAGGTGCGAATCTTTATGAGTTTGTTCAACTGGTCAAAATTACGGATACAATTTTCTTAGCTGAGCTGTGCCGTAGATCTATCGCTTTAGAAGCCAACAACAGTTAGATAAGGGTACTAGACCAGCTTAGCTTGCCTAGTACTACATATTATCCCAAATGGGTTTGATTAGGAACTTTCATTAGAGGTGCGGATGAGCATTGTGCTGGGCGCCGGCTAATTACATATTGGCTTCGCGTGTCGCCCTGCACCGCAAATCGCATTTACATTATTTATATTACATCTATAAAACCCAGATTCAAGCATAATTAGCGACACATTTGTCGACAGAGATCAGGACAAAGATCGGCGCAGTTGATCCTTTTATGGCTGGCGCTAGGATTTATATGCACTTCCTTTCACATTTAAAGGGCGAACAACTACCTGTTTGACCCACTTACATTCATGAAACGAGGCATTCCGGCGCACCGCTGTCGCCCATCAGTGATCAACCTCGTCCTCGTCCTCGTCGTCGTTCGCGTAAGCCCGAGGCTGTTGAATTGCGTTTTGATTCTCGCTTGCGCAGCCGTCGCCGACTGGCGGTTATGCTACCTGTCTGTGTTTAGAGTGGAAAAGCGCTGATTCAACTTATGCATTGGTTGTCTTTTAATTGCCAGTGCATGCATTAAGTGTTACTAAGAAAGACAAGGACGGCATCAGCCGATCGTCAACTGCAATTTCACCCGATTGCCGATAGCCGTTCTGACTCGATCGCCTTCGCCTTGCTCATCTAAGTAAACTGAATATGGTCTTTGTTCATCTACCCGTGCAGTACCCGTAGGTAATTATATGTTGTGGCGTTATATGACTATGACCCGGTGACTTACACTGCAACAGAATAGTATTTAAGCAAGCAGCGGGCAACTAGAGCTTCATTTGGAAGTGGACATCGTAAGAAACAAGACGTGTACCCAACATGTATTCGAGCATACAAGCCCTAGTGCTGCTGCTGCTGCTGCTGCTAATACCACTGCACATATCTTATGGGTTTTACATTAGAAATACAAATTCAGCTCCAGCTAATGTCGAGGCTACAGCTGATCGTCGCGCCGATGAATGGGGAGTTTTTCAAAGCCGACTTGGATTATCGCAAGAAAAAGGTGAAATACAATTATTTTCTAACCCATTTCGCAACCATTTAATGACGCCTTTTTCTGTTTGTTTCCATTTTATAGTTGAGCTTCTCAAGTCACAAAAGGATCAGCTCGGAACAAAGCAGCTACTGCATCGCTTTATTATGGAAAACCCAAAATATTCAAGCGCTACTACAACGAACAGCAGGAAAAAGTCAAAGCCCAGCAACTTGGCTTTCAGCCGACTTTTTCGAGCTTTGGTGAACAACTTGAAGAGGGCGAAAAGGGCGAAGAGTACGTTTAAAACCTCCTTTCAATTCGAGCTCTCAGATAGACCTACGAAGCCACTGAAGCGTACTCGCCGAAAGATTGCTGTGAAGATGGTGACGGACATGTCCACTGAACGTGTGGACCAACTACTGAAAATGTTTTACCAGAAACACAACATAGAAGAGTCCACCTACGAGACTGAAGCAGCTGGGCAACACACTGATAGTGGCGATTACAGTGACATAGCATCGCCAGCCACATCAATGGACAGAGAGAGCGACGCTGACTATGACTACGAGCTGTTCGATGATGAACGCAACGCAGGGCTCATAGCGAAATCCCATCAAAACTCGGAATATGGCTCCTTCCAGGATCTCATCCTACAGGCAAAGCAAAATCAATGGGAGCTGGAAAGCGAGGAAAACAAGTTGCACAGTCCCCCCGACAACGACCATTTCATATGAATAAAAAATAGGAAAAGTCGTTCTACTTACCTTCAACTGAGCGGCCTGAGGGCTGTGCAATCTTGTTGTGCTGTTCATATGCTGGCATTGAACACAAACTGAATTATTATGAGTCTATTTAATATAATTTAATATGCAACGTGGATATTTGCGCATATTTGCCAACAGCTTTATAGCGTTACAGCTTTGATTATAGCTTTAACTCTGCAACTATTTTAGAAAACTATTTTTGAGTATGGCCTAAGAATAAATATTAAATCTAATGAAATTTTATAAAATAATAAAAATGTACAATCATTGAAACCGTTTGTATTTGATATTGTATTTGTATTTGAAAATTGGCACACATTAACTTAATGTGCAGCGTCTTATATTATCAAAGGTTTTTTTCAAATCGAGAACAGTTTCGTATGGCTTAGGGACATTGTCGAATCAGTAAGACTAAGGGTTAATACATCTTTACGCAAGCAGTCGAATATCTTTAAAAATTCGGGCTTAGCGCCATCTAGCGTTGTATGTGACACAAAATACACATTAACTTAATGTGCAGCGTCTTATATCATCAAAGGTTTTTTTCAAATCGAGAACAGTTTCGTCTGGCTTAGGGACATTGTCGAATCAGTAAGACTAAGGGTTAATACATCTTTACGCAAGCAGTTGAATATCTTTCGAAGTTCGGTCTTAGCGCCATCTACCGTTGTATGTGACACAAAATACACATTAACTTAATGTGCAGCGTCTTATATTATCAAAGGTTTTTTTCAAATTGAGAACACTTTCGTCTGGCTTAAGGACATTGTCGAATGAGTAAGACTAAGGGTTAATACATCTTTACGCAAGCAGTTGAATATCTTTCGAAGTTCGGGCTTAGCGCCATCTACCGTTGTATGTGACACAAAATACACATTAACTTAATGTGCAGTGTCTTATATTATCAAAGGTTTTTTCAAATCGAGAACAGTATCGTCTGGCTGGACATTGTCAAATCAGTAAGACTAAGGGTTAATACAAGTACATCTTTATGCAAGCAGTCGAATATCTTTAAAAATTCGGGCTTAGCGCCATCTACCGCCTGACAGCATCGAATTATTTTTCCAATTTAACGAATGTTGCTGAACGGTTAAAGGAAATCCTTAGCACAGCAAAATGTTACGTTATTTCAAACGGATTTATTTTTGTTAGTTATGCGAGCTCTAATATTAATTATTAATAATTCAATTACTAAATAATATGGTTTTGAGTATGCTCCATTGTTGCATTTTTGATCAGTTGAAAGAGACAAAAATAAAAAACAAAAATGTTAATTTAAGATATAATTAGTGAATCGGTCAGTGGCTACTCCTTTCTAGATGTACCATATTTACGCTGTTATTGAATAAGTTAACCGGTTGGTGTCTGACGAAGTTGAAACTTATTGCGGCGACCCTAAATCACGCCATCTATGAACAGACACTTCCATCTCTATCGAATATCCCCACTATTTTAACTGACCATAATTCAAGAAGCGAACCCCAAATTGTCATCTCTATTTGATGGTACTAAGCGAAGGCATTAATAAATCGAACTATGATTAAAATGCATTGGGGCGTAATTCTCCAAAAATCACAAAACTATGGCTGTCTCTCATTTAACTCTTTGGCAACACCTCTGGCAACGATGAAGGGAGCTAATCGATGAAGCACTCCAGCGCCAAATCGCATATGAAATTTTCAATCATCAGTTATGTTATAGTTTGAAAACACATTATTAATGTTAATTAGTAATTTAAATATAACTATTTCAATTGCTAAAATGGATGTGATTATAACTCCCTCTAGTGTACATTTTCTCAACATGGGAGTCGCACTCTTGGAAGCTAAGAGCTACAAACCCAACAAAACAAAATGAAGAATAACTCTTACTTAATTGTCTTCCTTTTATTAAAGTTTTATCTATCTATTTGTTAAGATCACGCTTTTTATTAGATATGTCGCCGCTTTTGTGAACTAATTCCAGAGGAGCCCTCTAGCGTACGTTGAATTGACTAGCTGACTGCAATGAACTTCTGTAATCTGTTTAAGGTATGTATATATCGCAGTGCTGCCAAGCACTTTGAGAAACATTCGTTACCCACAAAGGCTTGTAGATGGCGCCACTTGCATGTTGTAAGATTAAACCATTGAGTGCGCCACCTATTTTAGTTTTTCGAAGTCATAATATTGTCATTTCAAATTGAACGAGAATAGATAAAGGTAGATTCTGTCAGTGCTGCCAATATTGATCAAATAGTTGGACACTGACTTTCAAAACGCCTATAGAATAGACTTTAAATCTACATTACCACATCCTCAAATTATTTTATTCGTGAATGATAAAAATTCGTGAATGTAAAACAAGTACGGAGTGCAATATTATGCAGCTATGCAGAAATATTATAACCGATTGCAGATCATTTAATATCATCATCTACTTGTACAAAGCAAATTTTGTACAAAGTTGAAAGTTTTTTTTATTATAAGCATCGATATGCAAAATATCAGTCAACCTTTTCCAACTGCTTAAAGACTTCATTTCTATAATCAGTAAAAAATCAGAAAAGTTATATTTTCCAAAATTATCATTTATTTTAGTTATTGTGTGCCTTTTAAAATTAAACAAATATTCACATTTTGAAACAAAAGCGATATCTTCTGAGTGCTTGAAACTATATGTTACCGTTGTATGGAGTGAATACTGTATATCCCTATTACCTTGCTTCAACAGTCAAAATAGTCAAACTAAAGCAGTGAATAAATAAAATGTATTCACTCCACTGATAAGTCATATCAACATTTTAAAGGGGAAAACGTTGTTATAGCAACAGAGTACAAATTTATTGCGAATAGAAAGCACAAAAGGAAACAGAGCTTAAACATGCCGAAACAACAATTTCAAAAATACAAGAAATTTTCGACGACTTTAGACTCGAGCAAACACGCTGCCAAGCTAAAAGAAATCGAGGACCGACACGCTGAAGAGCTGGACATGTTTTTTGACTATGAAGAAGAGGGCGAAGAAGAATGTAGTGAATTTGAAAATGTGGAGAGCGAATTCAGTTTGTCCGAAGGGGACCCTGCTTCGCAAATTGGACGAATTGATCTTTCATTTCCCGAGACAAGGGAAGAATTTCAAGACAGTCCCCAATGCTATCCACCATCATACTACACCTTGTCCCCAAAGGAGAGACTCCTCTTGCTCTATGCCGAAAATTTTCGCAAGCAGTTTGTACTGAACTATCCCCGCCGTCGTGCATTGGTGCTGGCCTTGCCTAACGAATGCAATGTACAGGTAATTGCTAGCCAATAATATTTTATTTTTCTAATGTAATACTGTTATATTAATATTTAAAACATCAATTCCCACAGAAATTCGTATGTACCACAATAAGGCCGACTGCCTTCGCTTACCCAGAGCTAGTATCAAGTGTTGAAGAAATTTCAAAGTTTGTTGCTGATTTTATTCAATATGAACCAATGGACGATGAGACCAATTTGGTAAGCCTATTCCACCTCGTACTAAACTGTGTTACAGCTGCAATAGAAATGATGATACGAAAGGAGTCTGTCGGTGTACTGGATACTAATATTCCCCTATGATTGTACTGTGTATCTTACCTTATCCTGCGCAGGCATAGAACTAGGTTCACTAACTTTATCAGCCGTCGACAGTTTAAGGAGGAATAGCTCAATATCTATGCTCCACAACTTTAGATTTAGGGAAGTTACATCTCTAATGAGATACTTTAAACTCAGCATAAAGGAGGTGAGGTATCCAGATTTAAGTTTTGTGCTTACTATACAAGAACTTGAAATGGGAATTATACCAAATTGGATATCATCGCTTTACAGCTCATTATACTGAAAAGCGAAGGCCAAAGCATGATTTTGTATCAATTTGGAAAAGGAAATTGGGTTGAGTTCATATGACACTCAGAAGTAATAATGTGAGCGAAATATTTCCACGTCCATAGGTACCTTTTAAATAGACCTAGGGAAAATAATGTTTTTTGCCTTCCGATCTGTTGTTTTTATCGATCTGTTGAGGCTCAACAGAAATATTTTTGACATGTTTTGCGTAGCAGCTGTCCGAAAACTTCCTAGAATTATGTCATAAAATGAAAGATTTTATTTATTCTTATATATATATCGCCTTCTAAGTAGTCCCCTTCTGATGCAAAATGTTGGTAATTTTTCAATTCGGCTTTTATCTCCTCAATCGACTCAAAGTTATGTCTCCGAAACAATATTTGTATACGCTGAACCCATTGAATATGGGAAATCATATAATATAATGATATAATGGTTTTGTTACAATGTCAAATGTATGTAACAGGCAGACCCCATAAAGTATATATTGTATATTCTTGATCAGGATAATAATATGGCTTAGAGTGTGCTCCACGCGGTCATTTTTGATCAGTTGAAGAGAACAACTTTCACAAGCCCACACTACTTAATAACGAATTATTATTGCAAAAATGTATATTAAAGATATAGTTAGTGAATCGGTCAGTGGCTACTCCTTTCTAGATGTTCTAGGCAGACCCCATAAAGTATATATTGTATATTCTTGATCAGGACGACGAGCTGAGTCGATATAGCCATGTCTGTCTGTCTGTCTGTATGAACGCGTCGATCTCAGAACATAAGAGCTATAAGAGCTAGATACTTGAAATTTTTTGTAGGTCCCTGTATATCACGCGCATATCAAGTTTGTTTTAAGAAATCGATAACTATTCCCGTTTTTATTGTTTTCGCTTTAAAACCTTATCGAAATCAAGTTAATAAATTATATCTCGTACATCTTCGGAGCTACAGTCTTAAAATTTTGTATCACGATTCGTTTATAATTTATACATTATGATTCGCAGATCGGATGGGGTTCAGGGGGTCTCCTAGTCGGGCACCACCGGCTAGAGTTTTCTTACTTGTTTCGTCTTATTTTTGGGTAGACATCTAAATCAAACAAACGCGATGATTGTAGAGCGTCAACTCATCTATTGATGTGGAACGTTGCCCAGCACACAAGTCATTGTTGCCTTCTTTAAACATTTCGTACCAATCAAATATTGTTGTTTATTTCATATAACTTGATAAGAATTCATAAGAATTCTACAACATTTTTAGCGCTTCCACTCTGGCTATTTCATTCAAAAACATTTAATTGTAGCAAGTCAGAAAGCTGTAGTTAGGAGTACCCGACTAGGAGATATCCAGACCAATCTGAGCTTTGATTATATCCTTAGTTTTGAAAAAAAAAGAAAATACAAAAACGACGTCTCCACGAGTTAAACTTACATATCCTCGACAACGCTCACCGCCTCTACTATCACCGGCCCTTCACTGCTTGTCCGTTAAGTAGCAAACCTATACTAAAGTAGCAGCTGACAGTTCAAACACCATTCAACTGTAATTGCAATGCGTAGAATAGACAAGAATGCAATTATTTGAATGTATGTGTGCACATGTATTGGAAGAACGCATACGCCTGGCGCTGCTCCCACGTGTTTTTGCCAATTGACCAAGACATTTGATTTAATAAGTTCTGTGTTACCTAATAGATTTCAATGAAATTTACAGCATGTGATCTGCATATATTATTGAATGTGTAGCAATTTGTTTAAAATGCAACTCTTTCATATATTGATTGGCTGTATTTGAAAGTTAACTTTAAAGAATTTAGTCAAATTTAGCTCAGATATCAAAAGTCAAAATTGTATAAAGTATACATGAAACCAAATGCAAAATTTGAAGAGTCTAGCTTCAAGCTACAAGATATGACCTAAGAACCTATAATATATATATATATAGCTCTAATAGGTTCTGAGATCGACGCGTTCACACATATGGACAGACGGACATGGCTATATCAGCTCATCACTTTTAAATCTGCAATCCGCTGACTATCTAAATTAAGCTTTTAACATTTTGTCCTGAATTGAATGCTCCTTTAATGCAATATAGTTATTATAATATCTTCTAATTAGAATATTTTATATACTATGTTACACTCACTCAAAATAATGGGTGTGTAAATGTATCTAATAGGAACAAGTTAGAAAACTCTAGGCGGTGGTGACCGACTAGGAGATCCCATGAACTCCGTCCTATCTGCGTTTTTAAATATACGCAACCAAGTATTTATTAAAGCAGAAGACATCAAGCGCCATTTAGCGAATCTAAGCCAAATAAAAGCTGATGATTGGCGCTGCTTGCCATGTGCTTTTGCCGATTCGCCAAACGTTTTGCTTAATAACTTCTGTGTAACTCAATGGATTTGAATCAAGTTTTCGGCATATAATCTACATTAAATATTTGTCTTTTTAGTAAACTCATTCACAGATTAGCTAGACTGTATCAAAACTGCATTTAAAGACTCAAGCTACAAGGACGCACGAGATATAATTTTAAAGCTGAATTTCAAGATGGTTTTTAATGGATCACATTGAAACTTAAAAATCTATCGATTTTGTTAAATAAATTTGATACAGAATTGAATTTAGAGTTGGAAATATCTCCTTTATTTACATATCGTTTTAAGCCATTTTGAAGCAACATGTAAAGGCCTCATAAATAAATTTACTTATAAATAGTTAAATAAAAGGTTGGCAAACACTCGATATTACACCTTTTTTATAGCGTATACAGAAGTAATGAATCCTTTCGTTTTGTAAATTTGATCTTAATTTATAGAGCTGTCGATAAAACACAGATTATGAAATTTGAATATTTCCTAGCTTGCTCTATTCTCCTCTCAATTTTCAAGTTCATCAAGAGAGGTAAAAGGTGCACATAGGCTATTATTACTTATGTCCTATTTAAATTGATCAGAACATACATACCAAATAGAATCCTTGTCAAAGTTGAAGAAATAGTCAAATCATTTCATAAAAATTGTCTAATTCGAATGTTTTATTAAACAAGGTTTTAAAATTAAAACGTCTACATTTATAAATTTATGTTATATTCATATTTTACGGATTTTAAGTTGATAAAATTCTTATTAGCAAATATTTGAATTTAATTATTTGCATGAGTATTTGTATTAATAATAAAAGTAACTAATATCAAATCCATATGATTGACTGTCTCCACCTTTAATTATTTTTCTTTTTATTTATTATTTTAATATTGTTTAAAATTCAACTGAAAGTACAAAAATGCAACATTTTTCTAGTATGTATAAAAACATTCAAAAGTGTTTGAAAATGCAAATAAACAATTAAACAAGGTCCAATAAAAAACTTTTCAATATTTACATATTTTATACCTTATTATAAATGTTATTTAATATCATGATTTAATAGGTTAGAAAAGAATTGCAAATTGTAAACGAAAACAATATATATTTTGATATTACCTAATAAAAATGGTAAAATTCACAAAAATTAGTTTCGCGAAGCAAGATCAGATTTTACTCTATGACTTAAACATCGTACGTAAACATTGATATATAATGGGTCGGAAGAAATTAGTTATTCTAAGTCATTCTGTACATTTTCGTCACTACTGGAACTGAATTCGTCGGACTGTTGGTATTCGCCCGTTATTTGACAGTCATCTGGGTCATCATCGAGGTCACAGTGTACAAATTCGTAGGGAGGAAATATCAGCGAGCTGAGAAGGGTTGCTGACGATTGGTAAACCGCAGGAGCGAACTGCTGGTACCTGCCTGATAGTGAATTGAGCGGCTCAACGCCAAGTGAACAGCTTAGATCTTCATGTGGTCTCAAGTCTCTTAAGCTACAGCTCTGTCCTTCGGTATCGATTTCGATGGAAGTTTCCTTTTGCTGCCCAATCGCCGTTGAAGCAATATCCGTGGCTGGCTCCAGAGGTGCCAACTTCGGCTTATCCTATTTACGACGACGCGACTTGTTTCTACTTGTGTCCTCAGGAGAATTGTCTTCATTTTCATTTTGGCAATTTTCAGCAGACCTAGAAGCGCCTTGCGTCTCACTGCTTGACTTGATAGCTGCGATCAGGAATCTGAGTTGCATCAGTTGAACGGCTGTAACGCGAGGATTACTACAGTTCTCGAGCCACTGTAGGAACTTTTCGCCGTGTCTAATGGCTACAACTTCTTCGATTTCGGCTGCATAATCCACGTACTTTGCGCGCTCTTCCTCGTCTGTTTTATTCGAATTGTTGTTATTGTTACTGGCACTGACATCATTATTGTTGTGGGGATGAGTATCACTGTTGAAGCTTGTTTCTGAGTCACAGCCCAGTTCAGGGCTAGCGGGCGTTGGGGGATGTTCTGATGTATCTGTGTTTGCACTGTTGCCAATTTTATAGATGATATTGCTGAGTACATTTTTGCAATCTTCACCCCCACTGCATGGGGTGCTGTTCAACTCTGTGCTACTTGGATTTGTCACCGATCGACTACTGTTTACTACAGTGCTCGGCTCAGGACTATGATCACGACTGTTGGCAACGACATTCGGAGATGTCATGGTCGGACTTGTGGAAGAGCTCGCTGATTTAACAGATTTGGCCGACAAGTCCTCTGGCTTTCCTGAGACTTCAGTTTCAGCTTCAGCTTCAGGCCCTATCTCTAGATCTGTGGCCGCATCATTTTGATCAATTTGATTGTGTTCATTAGAGGAGATGCTCCGCACCGATGGCGATCCAGTTTCCTTTGTTAATTGTGAATATAAAATGTTGTCAAACGGCTGTTTAGCTATATCATCCATATTCGTGGTCTCTGCGGTAGTCGATGATGCTTGATGTTGTAGTGAATTTGCTTGCAACGCAGCCAGTGTTGCCGAGTTCGGGTTGAGCGAGTGTAGACTGGCGCCAAACGCTTTGCACCAGTTATACCAGGCCGAGTTCTTATCGTCTAAGCTTCCGAGAGCCGGTGATGATGGAGCCAATGGGGTTGATGGAACTGGTGGAGTATTGGAATATTGATTCATCTGCTGGGGTGTGGAAGATCGAATTGGTGGACTTGTAACGCCTAATGCAACTGGAGGTGGATACAGGCTGTTCAGGCCCAGCATTGCTTGCTGCGACTTAAGCCAGTAGAGTAGAGGATCATCGGGTAGACCTGACAGCGGCGCAACACAGCCAACGAGTGAAGGAGCAAGCTTGGGGCTCGGACTCTTCATGTTTCCGTTTTTCATGTCACATTCTCCGGCAGCTGACGTACTTCCTGATGGTTTTTGCTTTGCCCAATTCTTGACAGATAGCGCTGGGGTACGTTCCCGGTCACCGTTGTCGCTGTGTGGACTCTGTACTTGTTGCTGCGGCTGCACGTTAGGTTTTGGGTTGCGTAATGTATTGGCTGTTGCTGCAAAGTTGTTTAATCCTGACATAGCTGCCAAGCCAGGATTTAGCTGAGCCAGCAGATTAAGGTTTGAGGTCAGCTCATTGAAACTGATTGCTAGCGGGGATTGGGATATGCCAGTGAGACCAGAGAGATGCGTGAGACTCGATAGAGGACTTATGGCATTTAGCGATGGATCAGAAGGTCCGGATCGGGATATATCTGCACCAAAAACTTTGTTTTTGAGCGCTCCGTTAAATCCCACATAATCAACTGGTAGTCCGTTGTAGTTCATTTCTGATAGACTTTTATTTGTACTATAGTCCAAACCATTAAGGGGCGATCGCTTGAAAGTCAGCTCGTCAAAGTTCATTTTATTTGAAAAATTTAGAGGCAGGGTATTGTCTAAACGTTGGCGCTTCTCTGGTGGCCCTAGCAACCCGGCAGAGCCATCCAGCTTGTCCACCAGCGAATCGGCGCACATCTTGTCGGCTGCCGATTGGCGGGACATGAAGCGTAGCTTGTCCTCGTTCTTGCACCAACCGCGCAGAGTTGATTCGGGCACACCTATATCCCTGGCCACCGAAGCTTTGGATTCACCATCGTGGATACGCTGTATCGCATGAATTTTGTCGCGGGGGGTCAAGCTACGCAACGGCCGCTTGCCCTTTGTGCCTATGCGTATGTTCATGTGGGTATAGCTGGAAATATCCAACTTCAAGCCGTTATCAAACAGTTTGGATTCTGCAAGAAAGAACGAGAAGACGAAGAAAAACATTTAAATTAATTACTGTAGCTGTGACACAATTAAGACGCACACGCATCCATAGCACGCATATAATAAATGCAGCACATAACCAAAAATAATGCGTTTCCATTCGCCAGGAGCGACTACATGCTATATACATATGTAGAGCGAATACTCAGTGCGCGCGCCATGTACTTTCTACTGGGGTTGTTGTGGACGCTCGTTTGAACGGCAAGGGCGAGTCGCACATTCGCACGAAGCTCCAATAAAATCGCGTCGCGTTTTAAAGTTTTACGGACAGCTCGCGAGGTAGATGTAAATAAACTGGACTCATACCCACGAGTATATTATATACATACACATGCATACAAAGCTGAGCGCTCGCAGATACCAATACAGACATCAAATATGCTTCCACCGCTCCAGCACTGCTGTATCTTCACGGCGAAAAGAGCTGTGGCACGCCCCCATGCCACTAAAAAGCCATAACACGACGGTGACGGTGACGACGACGACGACGACGACGAGGAGGTCGCAGCAATGCCAAAAATGAAAAGGCCTGGGACGTACAAATACGTACATACACACACACACACACACACACACACACACATAGAGACAATGGAATATGCTAATTGGTGCGTTGAGTTCGCGCCTGCTCCAAATTGCAGCACACAGACATAGTGCCGCGAGAATCTACGAATAAGCAACAAGAATAAACCATTCGCCAACGTCACCGTCGTCATCGGGTGTTTCACGAATTGGAGCCGAGCACACGAGGCGCACGATTTATAACTTGTTTACCTGCCTTCGTGCATACGGAGTACGACAACGACAACGGTCACGACAACATCATGTTTGTCGTGGGAAGCTCTCGCTTGCTAGCTAGCAAAAACATCCCCATCCAGTAGCAGTGACCCCATCCTCAGCTCAATCAGTTACAGCCTGTTGCGTGGCCCCCTCCCAGAAGAGTCCAGGAGAAGCGTTAGTGGCGGCAGCGGCGGCAGCAGGTGCAAGTTGAGAATGAGCACTGCTTGTCCAAGCCAGGTCTAAACCCTGAGTTCGAAATTCGGGCCTTAAGTGGGTTAGACTCGAGATGATGGCTGATGGCTGGCCGTCGGTATCTTGGAAGCCAAGCGAATGGCCGTATGCTCCGCCTCCGTCTCAGTTAACAAGTGCGAGGCATGCAAAGGAGCTTGGCCACTAGCTGTTGCCATTTGAAGGAGCGGGACACGCGATTTTAAAATGAAAAACACGTTTTGCGCATGACTGACACATGATTTCTTTCTTTTGAATGTATACAAAGCCACACAACGTACGTGAAAAAGCAAAAGTTTGAGAAGCAAGACGCAACTGGACCTGTTCGACTCTGTATGTGTGTGTGTGTGTGTTTGTGTGTTTGTGTGTGTGAGTATGAAAGCTATAAGAGTCTACAAAGAGTATGCAACTAAAGAGAGCAGTGCTTAAGAGCGGGACAAGCAATCAAAGAGTAAGAACAAGAAGTCTGCACGCAAGAGGCTGCAGTCCTTGTTTCTCGTGGGCGTCTTAGCTAATTACATACATGTCTCTATGTATGTACGAGTATGTATGTACGCATACGCTGAGATTGCATAGTATTTATTAGTTTGTATATGAATACGTTATATATCGTATGTAAGTTAATTAAATGACTATGCAATCTATGTTATAAAATACATTCAACTAAGTCATTAATTTGACATCAATTCATCATTTTATTTAAATCTAATATATTAGCATATTTATAGTAAATTATTCGTTTATTATTACATATACACATATATGTACATTAGGACAATTCGAAGCACATGGCTGATCTTTTTTAAAGAAAATTAATAGCTTATTATCGACTTGTGGACGTTGGGGTGGGACTAGACTTGGGCATGCCCTTAACCTTCATTTCAACTACATATGTGTGTGCATATACTATACACACACAAGCACACTTGCACACATTTATAGTACAAAATAAACATGTATGTATGTATGTATGTAGGTGCATAATTGTGCGAATCGTGTACCCAGCATGGACACTCATATCCAATGGAGTGGTAAATATCTGTGGCTGTAGCTGTGGCTGTGGCAGTGGCTGTGGCTGTGGGCTGCCTACTGCCCCCAGATGCCACCAAGCACACATATCGAATAAAACTTTTACAGCTGTATAAAAATTGCAAGGTCTTCTTCCATTCAGTGGCCATAGCAAAAGCCAAAGCAAAAGAATTCTTACTTTCTCTTTCGAAAAGTCCACACTCCCAACGTGCCATTAAACTTTTCATGAACCGAACTGGGACAGTGCATGAAAAAAATCTGGTAACAACAGAAAAAGATGAAAGAAATATATGTGTATATAAAAGAATTACAGTAAGTTTGTCTATGGCTTGTCTGTATTAGTGAGAGCCAGAGTTCGTCTGTGGATGTGTCTGGCTACATACATACATACATTCATACATACGTAAACACTAAACTTTCTTACATACTCGTACTCCTTGCTGCAGACGAATATATAAAAATAATGGCCGGCCGGCAGCCTGCTTATTTATTATATACATATGCTTCTGTGCCTGTGTGTGTTAAAGCATGTAATTTTCCTATATACAATTATAATTTTTATTGTATTTACTATTTTTATCGTCGCTTTGGCCTCGTATCGAACTCATTCAGACACAGACTCTGACTGTGTGGGACTGTAGGAAGTGGGAGACAGGACACACAGGACATAGCAGCACAGTCTGCTGAATGCAGGTCAACGACAGAAACTACTCTGAGTGTACTAATACATTTGTGGATAAGTATGTGCAAATTGTGGGAACAATACTCAATGATATGAACGATTTTTTCGAGTGTGTATGTCTGCGTGTGTGTATTAGTCTATGTCTGTTTGGACTAACACAAAAACGAATGAAATGGCTTAAAGAGTAATATAAAAAAAGTTTGTTGTGTCTGTTACCCACCAAGTGCAGATTTATATATTATGTATTAATGTGTGTGAGAATCACCTGTTGGTGAAAGTGGATAACACCGAAACCCTTAACTGTGACAATTTCAGGAATATGACTAATTTTATACATATTCTATATATTTTAAATAATTCTCTTAATCACTATAGTTGACGTAGCTGCATTAGCAACTCATGTAAAGTTCTTTTGATATCCCTAAGCAAATATTTCATTTCATATTATATATTTCTTAGAAATTATATTACCATTTATTTTCTTTGGAGATCCTGATATTAAATCCTATCGAAATTACATAATTTAAAATAAATAACCATATTTTTAATGTTAAAAGCTATATTTACAAAGTTCCAAAACAAGAAAGTCGAGTTCTATTCTGTACTGTCCAAAATATAAGAAATTAATTTTGGACAGTAGAATAGAACTTGACTTTCTTGTTTTAGAACTTTGTAAATAGAATAAAAGTACTGTATTTGTGTAGATTAAAACAGTTAGTAAGAATTATTACTGGCTTAATAATAAATATCGGTAAAAATGATCGATTTGATTATATAAATAACACATCTATTGTTTTTTTAACTCTTTATAAATAGATTATATGTTAAATTAAATAATATGATATAAATAGCCACGACATATTATCTTTTTGAATTTCTGTTAGATTAATTTCGTCAAATGGTAAATTTGTATAATTTAAATCCCATTAAACTTATTTTCAGCTGGGCTAATATTTTTTGTAGAACATTCATCTATTAGATAAATACCATAATGTAGGCATGTTTCCCGATATTTTTCAAAATTTTGATTTACCGACTTCAAGTTTTTTGTCGAAAAATTTTAAATCATAAAAGTTATAAAATAGTCATACATATACTGCATATTACATACAATATAACAAAACAAAATTTAATTGTAAGCTAAGTACAAAATAAATGAATTAAATTATAAAATAATTAATTAAATTATAAAATTAAGAAATTTATTAAAAAATTAATTTAAATTAAATTATTTAAAATATAAATATAAATTGTGTATACAATATCTATCTATATATCTGCTTGAATCTCAAAAAATATAAAATAAATGAGTTTAAGTTTAAAAAAATTAAATTATTTAAAATATGGATATAAATTTTAAATATAAATAAGTATTTAAATATCAAAATCTGATTGAATCTCGAAAACTACAAATTTGCACCGCAGATCTAGTTCATTGTTGTTTTGCGCTAAAAATAATAAAAGCATTTGCAGTTGTGTCGTTCAATATCTAACACTTATAAAAGAGATATAATACAAGCTTTAAAACATATTTTTTACAGTTAGATTTGTACTAGACTAGCATACCCTTAAATTTTAAGTATATGTATATATGTACATATATTCTTAGCACAACACGTGAAATGACTTTGAGACGTCTGCTTGTTTGTGGAAGTTTGAAGCTTACATAGTTAAAACTTATGCATAAATTTGAATTGATGTTCAAGTTAGGTAGCCGATAGATAGATATATACGTTGGTATCAAAAGTTTTTCCCTAATTAGCACTAATTTTTCAATAAAAAAAAAATGGGTTATTATACCAACCTTTTTTGAGCACCTCAGCAGGAAATGTTTATAGAATCAACCGACTATATTCGGCGATGTAAAATATATGGACTATTTTTCGGGCTAAAACACGCTCACTAATATTCAGCTTTTCACTATTGTGTATAATTTAAAAGTACAAATGTGCTTTATTAAGTTTTTTTTTCCAAATATTTTCACAGAAAATCCTTGATGTTTTTTGTTTTTAATTTTGTATTATATTTTTAATAAATGGAAGCACAACACAGTTTGTAAAACTAATTTATTTTGCGCACTTGCTGAAAACTATTTCGATATTCTTCAATTAGCTGGGAGTTTGTGAATAGACTCGCGAAAATAAGCCGCGACAGCGCACACCGTGCTTGAGTGACCGGCTATCGAAAGGATGTGACCGCTACGCCGTCCAACAGTGTCCTGCGAACCTGAACTGCAAGCGTCCGACGACAAACTACCGCGAGACGGCGAGCGCAGAAATCGTGAGCGAATTTTGATTTTAGCGCGGCGAATTTCCGTACCACGAGTATTTTCTCCTGAGCGCGGCGGCTCTTTACGTTTGCGTATGTGTGTATCTGTGTATGTGTGTGCGTGCGTACAGCTGTATGAGTGTGTAAGTGAGTGAGCGAATGAGTCCACATGTGAGTTTGTTTACACTCGTATGGTCAGTTTTGTTGTCGTTATTCTGTTCCTTTGCTCTAAACTTTGTATGTGTGTGAGTGTACGTGCGTATGCGTGTGTGTGCGTGTGTCTGTTTGCTGCGTTGCCGCTGAGAGTGCTCTCGCTCTCTACCCGTTGTCGCTGTTGGCGTATTCGCGGCCGTTTTCGGTGACAGCCCAATGTACAATGATTAATAACGGCCAAGACGGCAGAGAAGACGTAGCGTGCTCTCGCTGCGGCTTACGCTGGCATCGTCCAGCCGTACAACAGGCACTGGCCGTGCTCAGGGACAGGCTGGACAATAACACACACACACATATACATGTTTATATTTATATGTATATATATATATATATATCTTATATATATATATATATATATATATATACATATTTGCACGCAATTCAGACACATAGACATTGACGACGACGACGCAATGTTCGTGCGGTTCGTTGGTCGGGCGTTCGGGCGGTCGGCTTAGCGGGGAGCACATCCTTCTTGGCAGCAACAGCAGCAGGCCTACTTTCTTTTGGTCATATATTCAAATCTTGCTCTATGCGGATATGTATGTGTGTGTGTGTGTGTGTGTGCATATATGCAGATACTTATATAAAAGTATATGTGTACATGTATGCATTTAGTTATATCTGTGTATGTGTATTTGAAGTTTTTTGTTTCGGGCGAATGGATGGATGGATGGATGGATGGATAGATGCATGCGTTGAGAAAGCAAAACCTAACCACCGCAAATACAAGCGAAATCGAATGCTGTATTCAATTTTGACAAAGTGCGAGGCTGTGTATATGTTTAAATTTGTTGGCGAGGTGCGGGATTGGTAAATAGGAGCTATACAATATCTTGTCCATTATATTTCGTATGCACGGCAAAACGGTTGATGTCAACTTCATGATCACAAATACCAGTTGCCCGCAAAGTGTAAGGTGGAAACCCTATTGAAGATATAGTATTTTTAATATGTGACGAGCTGGGCATTATTTATAGGGGGTTTTCTTGTTATTAGTTCTGTTTTATCCCCGAAGGAGCTCTGTTGTTCATCGGCACTTCCAGTTACTCTTTGTTTAGTGTAAATTATCAATTGGAATGTTAGACAATTATGGAAATTCTTGGTAGCCCATACTAAATGTTAAAAAACTTGATTGTGTAATGTGACTTGACTGGATTTTTCGGGGTGAGAATTATTTTAAGATATCCCAATCTCTAATCCCAAACATACGATATTACTTCTACAATCGTGATAACTTAACAATAAAATTTTGCAGCTTAATCTTCAAGACTGTTGAAAGAAAATATAGATTTTTCAGATTCAGGTCGACAGTAACTAAGTCGTAAAATTTTATTTTATATTTGACCCACTCCCAGCAGACGTTGACATATAATTTTGAATTGAGCTGTAAAGGAAAAGAGTATATTGGCTTTGTTCAATGTCCTTCAAATTGTATGAACGCAAAGCATTTCGCCGCTATTGAAGCTAGAGACTCGAAATTTGAAACACAGCTCGTTGGCACCCTCAGTTATCGGTAAATACTGTATCTTCTACAGTTAAGAACTCAACTGTTGTAGACTTATAATATACTCTTATAGAATATTTATAATGGTTCACCATGTGGAGCATAAATTAAACTGTTTTTGAATCGTGAACGAATACTATCGAGTCGATCGCAGTCGACTGGAATATTGTGTGTGTTTTTGTTTTTCGTACTCGCTTTCAAGGGAAGTAGATTTGTTTCCTGTCTGGTTGTCCAATGATCACCTAATTTTACAAGTACATCAATATTGAACTTCCCTCTACTGATAGACCTATATACTATGTGATCCGTATTGTACAATAGATTGACATTGTAAATTAGTCTAAGCGCTGTCGTAATTGTTTACCATAATTTGATCTGCTAATCTATGACGTTACATTTATTTAATTTATTTTTCATTATTGTTAAATAGTTTACTTTTTATCTTATTTTTTGTATGACTTAATTTTTTACTTGTTCGCTAACTGAGAAGAGTAGAGGTTATGTGCAATGCCCGTCTTGATGTGTGCCATTGCACTAACGCAAACCATTTCGTACCTTTTGAAGCTAGAAACTTGGAACTAGGAATTCTTACTCTTGTGTAAAGAAATATTGTATATAGTTTTTTTTTATATCCACGGTATATTACAATATTTATTATATTACCATATAGTGTTTAGTATGAGTCCTAATATATTTTGAGCCCAAGTACGATTTCTTACTCTTATATAAACTAAACCAATGAAAAAAAATAGGTAAGAAAGGTTATAAACGTTTGTTGTATGTTTATGTTCGACTATATCGCATATGTATTTTCGACGATTAGTAGAATACATATATACTTCATAATTAATGAAAATTTTATGGAATGGAAAAAAAACATGGACTCTAAATATGTAAAAATTCTTAAACAATTTCTTAACTGAAAAAAAATGTAGTTTGAACGAATGCTTAATAAGTTTGACTAAGAAAGTTGCCAGTATTGATTACAGCTGGATAAGTCAATAAAAACAATTAATATAATAAAAGAATCTAAATTTATTTTTATAAATAATATTAATTTACATAACTTTAGAAATGCTTGCTATTATGATGTTTTAATGTTTTAATGTTTTAATGTTCACCATTGTACTTTTCGTTTGCAAATTTGCTTACCCATGGGATTTTTTCAAATATTTTAAATGGGGAATATTTAAGAATTTCACACGTTTATCTTTTTGCTTGTGAAATCTTTGAATCTTGCCTAAGTCGACTTCATTGATAATGATTTACATAGTCAAATCATCAAACTTCATCGATAAGCAATTTACAAAGATAACCACTATATAAATTTTAAATCATACTTATATAGCACAACAATATACAAATATAGTACATTTTGTAGTTGGTAAGCTTGTTTAAGAGAAAGTCACAGTCAAACCACCTATTATATTCTGGTACTGAAGTTGTAAAATATATAGTTTTCCAGATTGGTCATTGGATGTATGTATAATTCTTAGTCGATCTGTTGTGAACGTCCTAAACCCAATGCAGTATTTTAAAGCTAAGCCATTTGGTAAAACTTGGCATTCTATGGTATGTGGAAGACGAGTTCTGGTATTGTACAAATATGTTTCTATTATAGAAAAATGTCTATTAGACCGTCAATCTTCCAAATCTCTGGAAGATGTCGATTTTTCCCATTCGCGACTCTTAAGGGAAAATAATAATAAAAATAAAAATAATAACAATAAAAATTTAATATTTGCATTTGTTAGTAAATGCAGATATATGAGTAACCATTAACGACTTTAATTAATTTTCATAAGAAAGATTTTATTTGCATTTTGAAAGAAAAAGCTGAAAAGTAGCTAAAACATAGCTGAAATTATCATACACGCATCCTGGACAAGAAGTTCGTATTCACATTGCTAAAAAGCCAGACGCAGCTTCCATGTGGCGAAGTTGACTCTGGTTATTCGTAGGCAGAACACATACATACACACATACGATACGTCCGCATTTGAACATCCTTGGCGCAAATTTCGTTGCAGCGCAAATTTAAAGTTGCTTTATCGCAAGGCATATAATATATACATATATATATATATATAAATATATATGTATATTATAGATATTATGTACTACATATATGTACACTTGTGATTTTCATCGCCGATACTGTCTTCCATCGGATGGAGTCCAGCAATGAATACCTACCGTCCGACATACCAACCAACTCTGACCAGGCGACCAGCCTACCAAGCAAGAATACTTACCAAACGTACTGACTAAACCGAGAGGCCATTGTCCACTAAGGCGAAATTTTCTATTTTCGTTCGCCCGCACTCCGTGCCGTACTTTCTCTTATATCTCTAGCTCCTTGCCAGCTGCTGCAGTAAACGTTCTTCGTCCATGGTCCATACATCGGCCGACATGTCGCTGAGGATGGCCAGCTACCAAAACGCCCTTTTCTCCCCTCAATCCGCCAAAGCCTTTCTAAAATGACTTGGTGTTGGTGCGTGTATGTGCGCGTGTGTGTGTATGTGTGTGTGTGCACAATTACGAATTCGTCGTCGTCGTCCTCAACTAAACTCGATTCGCTTCTACCCATACTTGACGCCTGCCCGCTGTCACTAGCAACCACTTCTGCTCACACCCAAGAGCGCTATATCGGCGAAGGAAATTTTCGCGTGAATTGAAAGATGAAGGCACACGGGCAGGACGATGGTCACACTATTTACTCCGTCCATTCGAAATATATGTGTGTGTGTTTTTGTATATGTGTGAGGCTGTGTGTCCGACTAGACATACAGTTATACTTTTCGACGTGTGTACGTATGTGGATGTGTATTATGTGTATGATTTTCAGCACATAACCGCCCCCTGTCAGAGGCTCTACAACTTTCCGCATTGTCTTTATAAGTATAACAGTTTAAAAACAAAAATGTTCAGTTTACCACCTAAAACGCAAAATGTGTACTTGTGTACTTTTATACTTATATGTGTCTTAATTCAGATACATACATACTGTATGTATATTTATTTATATATATATATATATATATATATATATATATATATATATATATATATATATATATATATATATATATATATATATATATATATATATATGAATATGTATATTTCTACAGTGTATAGAAACACAAAAATAACGAATGTCCGGCCACATACGCATGTCAGATTACTTCTGTATTTTCTTCACTTTTTCATCAACTTTTTAGAATCAGGTTGTTTACAGGTTATTGATCATGTGATTTGAAAGTTCACTTGCTATGATCTAACCCAAAATCCGAATCTGTCGTATATGCACATCCACACCCCCATTTTCAAAGCCTGAGTTACTCCGAAACTAACATATACAGAAGACAATTTCGCAGCAATGCGACAAACTAAGGCAGCAGTATAATCCTTTCCTTGCAACTCATGTAGCATAGTGTAGTCTAGGCATGGCTCTCTCTTAGTTAGTCGCTACCTGCTAAGCACCCTACTCCAATAAACCTACTGCTGGGCAAACGGCTGTCCTTTTTATACCCTGAACCCATTGAAAATGGGAAATCGGGTATATGTTTTTGTGAAATGTATGTAACAGGCAGAGGAGACATGGCAGACCCCATAAAGTTTATATTCTTGATCAGCTCGACACTGAGTCGATATAGCCATGTCCGTCTGTCCGTCCGTCCGTCCGTCCGTCCGTCCGTCCGTCCGTCCGTCCGTGTGACGCAGTGATCTCGCACCGCTAGAGATCTGATTTGAATGTATACTCGTGTTATCCTACGCGTACGAGTTTATCTTTTTTTTCGATACTCTCCCATTTTTTTATCGATAAAATCGATAACTTTTCTTCGTTTTTGATACCGTTATAGCTTAGATTTCAGATTTTGTGTGTATCCGTGTATGATACACACATTTTGCTTTTTGGATTTTGGATTCCGCCCCTTCCCCAAATTTGAAAAAAACGTATTTCATCTGAGACTTGTGCTTTGGCAATACATACATATGATGTCTTATTACGCTGTAAAGTTTGATTACGAAAGTACATCTAGAGCAACCTATTCACAAATATTTCATATAGCCCTCTGCGCCCAGCGCTGCCCGCGCGCGTCGCTGCGTCTGCGCGTGCGAGAAGTGCTTGTGCGTGCGTGTGCTGTGCGTGTGTGTGTATGTGTTGTTATATGTGCTCTTTATAGAAGCGTAAAATGATTTGATATCGCATCTTCACAGGGTTCAGGGTATCTCTTAGTCGAGCAGTCTCACTAGAGCCTCTTACTTGTTTGGCCGTGGTCTTGTGTAAGCTAAGGCGATTTGTGCAGACGAAAGCCGCAGCTCTCGAAAGTTGTTATATTCAGGACGTCCTCGTTGAAATCCTTTTTCTTATGATTCGTTTTATTCCATTTTCTGCTACGGGTGTACATGTTGGTCTGCTCATTGCTCATTGCTGTTGCTATGATTTGCATATCGTAGTTCGTAGCTTGCTTTGTTTTAATGCGTCTGCTTGTGCCTCTGCCTCTGCCTTTGCCTTTGCCTCTGCCTCTTCCTTTGCCACTGCCACCTCATCTACCACCATTTCCGACGCTAGCCGACGTCCGAGCTCTTTGTCAGCTGCCGTTACCTGAGTCCGTGTGTGTGTGTGTGTGGTTATGTGTTTGTTATGTCGGACTGGACAGGCTGCCGCGTAAGAAGAAGGCAAACGTGCAGGCCGACACTGGCATTTGTCCTTCCAATCTAAGCTAAATGCTCCCACAGCCGTTGTCGTTGCCATCGTTGCAGTAGTCGAGAAAACACAGAATTTGAAACAATTGAGGCGCCAGCGGAGGGACCATGGTAGACGCAGCATTTTCGACCACCAACTACTGACCACTGACTGACTCGTAGTGCATCTACATCGCCCTTACGCTTAGCATTGCTACCGATGCTGGCCAACGCGTTGGACAGAGAACGACACTGCCCAAGGATGCGGAGCAAGTGAATAAGCACTACATGTGAGACAGAGACAAAGCTGACTTTGGCAAAAGCTCTTAGCAACGTGCGGCTGAATCCTTCTCGAAATTAAACTATATGCAGCAAGGCAAGACATGCACACAGGGTCCACTGCGCTCTGGTTCGAAACCATTTCAGTCCGAGCCACATGCAAATAACGCAGACACATGCAGTTTTTCTTGTATCCTTTGCTTGCTCCCGCTTCTTATGTATTCGCTCGAGCTTTGTTAAGATATTCTTTGATACTAAGACGAACGATGGATGATACGAGTAGGAGCTAGGTGCTAGAAGCATATATGCAAGTGCAATCAGTTGCTAATTGTAGTACGTTCAAGACAGTACATACATACAAGTCTGTATGTATGTACATATATGTAGATGCTAGTATGTAAAATGCGTGTGAGTATGGGGGTGAAACTGCAACCGCATCTGCAGTATATACAGAATGTATATGCACCACAGCTCGAAGCACACTGAATGTTCATACCTTTATAGAATGCTCTAGATCCAATCATAATCTGTTGATATTATAACAATCATAAGAAATCATATGCTTATAAAGCATTATAAATATATCATCTAATTCTTTTCCATCTCGAAATTTCTATAAATTAAAAAAATAAGAATGAAATGGATCCGAGAATATCGATTTAGTTCAATTATCTATTTGGCCAATAATACAACCCGGAAATATACTTTTGAACATGTTAATGTTATTTGATCTTACCGAAAATATTTCCGATCAGTTTGACATATTTGTATTAATTACATCAAATATTTTTTTTTCAATTTAAAATTTCAACTTAAATTAAATTACGTTTGTTTCCAAGTTTTTAAGAATATGTAATTAAGATTGATGATTTGAAATCAATTTGAGCTTAAGACCTCAACCACCTATAAATTTTAATATCAATACATTGATCATCGGATCATCAAAAATTAAGTCGACTTGACTTTTGACCTTCCATATAAATTATATTCCTATAGATGTTTTTCGATAAATTCATAACTTCTCCTCTTTGCGAATGGAAATTTCGTTTTCGTGTCCACCTGCTTAGTTAGTCAACATATACAATATTTTAAAAGAAATGAGTATATTGGTTTTGTGCAATGTCGGCCTTGCTGTCCGTCCGTCTATCCATATGAACGCAAAACATTTCGCCACTATTGAAACTAGAGACTTAAATATTGGAATATATATTTGACAAGCAGATACACATATTTACGCCATTTGCAGGCATGACAAATGGGGTAAAACTGTATATTCTACAAAATTAGAGGTAGAACCCCTATATAGATCGACGAAAATATTATATGTCCTCGCTCACCAGAGGCGTGATAAATCGGATTTGATAATATAATGTTTTCCACAAATCCTGTTGAAACAAACTCGATACGTTCGTGCTATATCAAGAGCTACAAAAAATGTCGTCTCTAGCCTTTATAGGTTCTGAGCTCGACGCTCGATACATACGAACAGACGAAGGGGCGGATAGAGAGGGCTACATCGACCCAGCTCATCGTGCTGATCAAAATTATATATACTTTGTGGGGTCTGCTACGCCTCTGCCTGTTACATACATTTTAACAAAACCATTATATCCTGATTTTCCATTTCCAATGGGTTCAGGGAATAAATACGAGTATATGGCGAATATATCTACTTCCAAAGGGGGCGTGGTAGCTCCAAAAGCGTATATCTCCTAAAGTTTTAGAGCTAGCAGCAAAAATTGGTAATTGCATTACTGTTTACCTCTGTCGATGAACAAAAAGTTTTTTTTGAACTACTTAACGAATAATTTAAAAAAAACTAGCTGATAATTTCCTCAGTTTTGGAGCGTAAGCCACAAAAACTTACAGTTACGTTACTCTAGAATTCTTCTAAGGATTGGCCAAAAATTATATGTGAACGCCCACTAAGTGACAAACTGTCTGTCCACAGTTTTACAGTTAGAAAACAAGTAAGAGTGCTCTAGTCGAGACTGCTCGACTAAGAGATACCCTGAACCCTGTGAAGATGCGATATTCAAATCATTTTACGCTTCTTTTATATGTATATATGTATGCACATATAACAACACATACGCACACACGCACATGCACACGCACGCACAAGCACTTTCTCTGCTACTGCGCAGTTTACGCAGCGACTGCGCGCGGGCAGCGCTTGGGCTGCAGTATGGGCTATATTTTGGAAACTTATTTGTTGAATAGGTTTGCTTCTAGATGAACTTTCGTAATCAAACTTTTACAGCGTAATAATGATATTCATATGTATGTATTTGCCAAAGCACAAGTCTCTAGCATTTGAAATACGTTTTTTTCAAATTTGGAGGGAAGGGGGCGTGGTATCCAAAATCCAAAAATTGCAAAATGTTTGTATTCATTACACGGATACACACAGTAAATCTGAAATCTATAGCTATAACGGTATTCAAAAACGAAGAAAAGTTATCGATTTTTATCGATAATAAGGAAATGGGATGAGTTATCGAAAAAAAAAAGATAAACTCGTACTGCGTAGGATATACACGAGTATACATTTCAAATTTCAGATCTCTAGCTTTTGTGGTTTGCGAGATCACTGCGTTCACACGGACGGACGGACGGACGGACGGACGGACGGACGGACAGACGGACATGGCTATATCGACTCAGTTTGTCGAGCTGATCAAGAATATATATACTTTATGGGGTCTGCCATGTCTCCATCTGCCTGTTACATACATTTTCACAAAAACATTATACCCTGATTTCCCATTTTCACTGGGTTCAGGGTATAATTAACGAATAAGTTACTGTTGACCTCCAATATTGATTTGCAAAAAATTATATAAATATGCCTTTTGGGAGAAAATGATCTGAAATGGGACCGCTCAGTTACTCCAGACTGATTTCTGACTCCTTTATCAAAGAAAGATTCAACCGTTTTTGGACCGTGAATGAGTATTATGTAATCGAAGCGCCCGACTGCAACCTTTTTACTTATTTTTTTCAACATTTTGTTCAAAATATTTAATATTCCGTCAACTAACTGTAGCGGAAAGCAGCTACGCGTTTTTGCATTTTTCTTTTTCCGTGCTTAAGAACAAGAATGCCGATAAGTCAAGGTACAAAAATATCAAGAGTACTACGACAGACACAAAAATTTCTCTTTGTATTTTCATTCACACATAGACTTTACACAGCATTATTGTTGTTTCATTATCCACACTGCAGTATAGGTAGGGTGACGACTGCGACACTGTGCGGCTGTAGTCTGCTGGTTAGGACGAAGCCTGTTCAAGTGTCATGTCCTTTGCGGCCTACTTGTAAACAATAAAAGTGCAAGAAAATTCTACGTTGGCGATGTAGAACACAAAAACGCGATTTGGCGCGCATTTTCACAGGTGTGTTATAACGGGACCTATAGCTCCTATACTAACCGCGACGCATATGAAGATGTCGTATAGAAAATTATGTTATTCTCTTTAATATATTGGCGAATGAATACCAGCCAGCTACTAAATAATCAACACTGTGTATAATTTGTAGCTTTAAAAGTCGCATTTATATTAAATCAATATCTAACAAAGTGAATTCGCTGACTTCTACATACAATGCGTATGGATTTGCACAGGTACTATTGCTGTATAGCTGACCAAACGACGCGTCACGATGCCACAATGCGTCTTTCCTAAAATGGGGGTAGGGTAAATCTGTCCGTTCCGGTTGAACGTACACAATCGCGAATTTTCATCAAAATAGAAAGCAGCATGTCGCGCGGTCAGCATCGTTACCGTCGTCTGCGACAAACGTTGTCGTCTATGGGAAAGGACAAGCAAGACAAGGAGAATCAAGCCACTCTGCTCCCTACATCAATCAGAGCGCAACCCCGCGCCAATTCAGCTAAAATCTGCAGTCGCCACCCTGCGGCAAAGCAATAGCGATGGTGACGGCACCAGCCGCAGCCAACCCATCACACATCCCCGACCGCTTTGCTTTTCCTATAGGCATCGCGACTTTCAGCGTATGTAGAATTGACACTGACTGACGGACCTTAGAGTGTGCGGATGCAAAGGGAACAAATACATATGCACACACATACATTTCCATACATACATACATACATACTTAGCTCTGGGTATGTATGTTCGTGCATATGCGAAGGTATAACAGCCTGTTTCCACCTCATGCCTTGCTTACCTGCATAAGCAGAACAATGCATAGCAGCCCACTTGAGATCAGAGCAAGTGGCAGACGGTGGTGCTGGGTAACCTAGCCAAGTCAAACCAAGCCACCGTACCAACGAGCCAACGAGCCAACGAGCCAAAGAGCCAACGAGCCACCGAGCGGCCGAGCGGCGTAATTTTGCGTCAAGCCCCATCGCATTTCCCAACCCTTTGCCCTGCGTCACATTGGCACAAAGAAAGACCTCGCGCTGACTGGCGACTGGCGACTGGCGACTGGCAACTGGCAGGAACGACTTCTCTCACTGCCTCACAGACAAAAAACTTAGCCATATATAGACAGACGAGTAAACGATGCTTCTGTGGCTATGAGGTGATGGCTCTGCTCTGGCTGTGCCTCTGGCACTTGCTGTTGCTCACCATGCCATGTTCAGTTTAAATCGCAGAACGTCGCGTACCCTACGATATACGATGAGCAACAGCTATAACATTATTCGTAGCCAGCAAAGCAAACTAGTCGCCGACTTCACAGCCACGTTGCTGTCGACAAGCGCAGCGACCGTTTCTGTGCGCATAACTGGCCAGTTCCACTTCCCCAGTCGCAAGCCCTTTGATGGCTGTTCTTCTTTCAGTACACACTCTGACGAAAATTTGGGCCCAATTCAGACTATTCGTCAATATCTGTCTGGACCTCAACGACAAGTTTTCTTCTTAGCAACTTTTTAATATAGCTGTACGCAACCCCTCATAATGTTGAGCGAAAAATTGGGATTGACATTTGCCTGGTAGACCACAAGTCCCGACTGATACAAAACATAGGGTATAAAAGTAATGCCATGCTGATTTTACAGTCACAGTGGACCATTTAAAATATATCCATTCTGTAGCTTTGATTTGATAAGTAAACTGTATCAAAAATGAAGTATTCACTGTTTATACAAACAGTATATAAAATTTGTCATAAAAACTTGGGACAGTCAATATATTTTGTCAATATACTTTTCTTCGGTTTTGTTTACAATTTTAACTCATGTGGCGGCTATTATCTGAGACTATCCTTAAAGTAACAACCACCATCGCCATTTGCATTACTACTGTTCACGATTCTCATTCACGTCCTACTGCTGGGGTCAAAAAATCATATGTGTGATCCCTTTAAATCGCGACGTCTCTGAGCAAGCACGAATGTTCTCATCCATCGATGCCTACTTTTCATCCCCTAAAGGCTACCCCAATGGTGGTGACGTGGTCATGGACGCGGACACTGTAGGTAATGCGAAACGATGCAAGGCTTGTGAGTTTGTCGCGCTAAAATGCGCGAGTTCCATCAATATGTACTATACGTGAGTCCTTATTTTTAAAGAGCATTCACGTACTGCGCCTTCACAACATTCACGCTGTAAAAGCAGCGAAAATTATGTATACCTTCTAGTGGTGTTATATAATGGGATATATGTTAGAGGAGCCCGCTAATTAAACGTTACGTGACAAACGACTGTGATTGTTTACTATTACGAGTAAATAAGTCAATGTGGCCGAATACGCAATACCCTATAAATCGCTTCAAATGGCTCTATACAACATATTATTTTATTTCTAAATTAATATACACAAATATACATCTACAATATATATCAATATTATTCTACTTGTCAAAGTATTCGAGTAAAAAAACCAAACCCTAAATCGATTTGTATCTATATTAAGGCAATAATAGTGGATATCGTAAACAATAATATTTATGTTTATATAACATATAATATATGATATTATAATATATAATATAAATCTATTCCGTTTTTACTTTTACATTTCCTCATACTACTCATACTCTGTAACCCATATAAAATATGAACCTATGTAAAGTTAAAATATTTATATGATATATAGGTGGATTTATTTATTATTATTTAATTACATATAGTTACATGTTACATGTACTACCATCTTTATATAAGGATTTAGACTGTTTGGAATAGATGGCCATGGAAAAACCTTTTTGGTGGCATTAAACCTATACCACCTAAATATGTATATGACATTATTAAGAAAGCACACAACCCTTGGACAAAGGCTTGGGGTTTACGTCCGTGGTCGTTGATAACTATGTATCATCATTGACTGCGACTACGGCGGTTCTGCACCAATGATGCTGGCTGGCTGGCTGGCTGGCTACTGTTTATGGTGTGCGTCCCTTTGTCCTGAGGACAATAACACTTCCGTGCGGAACATTATCATAAAGGGGTTAAGTCGCTGATTTTCATCGTGTGTGCTCATTTAAGAACTTGCATACGGCCCTGTCATATTGCCCACATTGACTTGGGACGCGCAACACTCCCGCAAGTGCTTAAGGAATCGCGCTGAATTTCACCGCTTTGTTTCTATGCTCTTATGACAAAGATGGCAGCGGCTCATTATGCGCCCCGATAAGCGATGTGCCTCCCACGTGCGTTTTTCGCCTCGGGTTACTACAAGGCATGTACAGGATTATGTGGGTGGATGTCTTAAGTAGCGCTGCAACACCATTTGATGGCGGTCCGTTGCCTGCTTGTGTTATCTTCAACTTCAACACAGCCAAGCGAGTCTACGGTTTCGCAACTCGCAACTCGCAGCTCGCAGCTCGCAGCTCACAGTGTAAAGTGTTCTTGTCAGCCTTTCATTTGCCACCCTTTTATATTTGCAAAAAATTTTGCATTTCGTTAAATTTTTTTCCCCGAAACTCAGATGGACGTTGGCATTGCTGTAATTCGAGCTATGCCTCCTGGTTAAGTAACAGGGCGCCTGTTTCTCGAAGCTATATGTTAGCGTGCCTTCGCTCCTTTGTTTTTGTCATGTTTTTTCCACGATTGTTTCGTTTGCGCATTGAAGGCTGATCCTAATTTAACACGTTCGAATAACCTTGAAGCGTTTCTTATTTCGCGCCACGCAAAGAGTGCCTGATGTCAGCGGGTAAACAGAAACAACAAGCCTGTCGCAAGCAGAGGGGGAGCTTGCCCCGTGAACTGAGCCAACTTTGCTGTTGCGGATTCAATTAGACGCTGCCGACTAACTGGTGGCTGGCAGAGAATGGCTTTGACCTCGAATGCCGCGCTGTCGCTCTTCCTGCTGCTCGGTGATGTCTTTGTGTTGCCACGGAACGCTTCATTGTGATTCTTACGGCTTCACGGGGATTTTGCATTTCACTAATCTTTTCGAAACGGCGGGACGCGTTCACAAGGTCTTCTAAAAATGCTATTAAACAAGAATAGTGAACAGAGCGTTACTCAAACCAAAAATAACAATATACATTTTACTCTTAATACTCGTTTGCGAAGTGAATGAAGTATATTAGTTTTGCGCAATGCCCACCTCTCGTTTGTATGAACGCAAATTATTTCGCGCTATTGAACATAAGAGTTTTAAATTTTGAAATATATACTCGTGTGTTGCTTCGTCTTATAAAGTGTTAAGATTGTTCCGACCCACTTGCGACGTAGCAAATCGGGAAGCACTATATCTTTTGACACATAACCGCTTATATGACCAGGAATATATGCTCCTGTTAACCACATAATACTATAAATATATAAAATAAAATATAAACTAAAATAACAAACAAAAACTTTATGAGTACGTTACTCTTGAGCTTCTCCATTTAGTTACCAATGAATATGTATGTATAATGACTAGGCGCTCGGAAAATCGAAAAAGCTACTTTTGAACCAGAACTCAGTTAAGTTACTGCATATCCCCTCTTGAAACTTGCAAAATATTATACATATATCGAGGCGCATCGATATGTTTTAAGTGTTTTTGGATTGTGAGCGAGTATGATGCAGCTGGTCGTACACGACTCCAAAACTCGTACTTCCTTTGATTTTTAGTTCGCAGTTTTTTCTAATGTCATATAATCTTAGGCGCAATCATTATAAGCAAGCTGTTTAAAAAAGATATATTATTGTAGCTTGTTTGAAAAGATATTTTTCACTTGAACCATGCATCATGAAACAGAACAAATGCTAATCGAAAGCATCATTTATTTCTGAGTACAGCGGATATAGTAGGACGGCCCATTAAATCGAATTTAAGCTTTGCTTGACAACTTATGCAACACGTGGACGGATGCTATCGTCCAGTTAAATCACATTTTCAAATATTTTGTATATTTTTACTAGTATACGAAAAATACCGCACACTTAGCAAATGGCAGATCAACAAAGAAACGTGAATGATTACAACTGGGTAAGCGAAACATGTCAAACTAAGTTACGCTCGATATTTATCTACGCTCCACAGTTTCGGTCATTCTTGAGCTCTATATGAATGTATATATGTAAATACATATGTATGTATATATGCCTATTTTTCTCGCAAATTACAGAATAGTCCCCTTGGCCATTGTCTCAAGAAAAACGTGATGTGTAGGATACGGTTTGTGCCACATGCGCATACACCTATAGGATAATTGCAGCTGCGCAGGTTAACAGCTAGCTTAAAGATAAGAAAACATTGTGCGGATTATGTAGGGGTGCGATTTTCGTCTTTGTCGCAGCATGAGACGGCAACGAACTGACGTCTGTTCCGATTCCAATAAAACTCGCGCCGCAGGACATCCGCTAGTATATATGTATATGAGTTTGTTCTTGGCTATTTGTACAACCAATCTTTATATATAGATACAAATATGTACATATATATAGACTCTATTACTATTTCTTCCTTTAAATATAAATAAATAAAGGTTACAGGAGGGAGGAGAGTCATGTAAAACAAGCTTGAGGTGTGGAATATGCATATACAAGCAAATGCTTCAGATTCGCATTTAAGGAAATCTTTTCTGGGAAATCATATTTGATTGTAATTAAAAAATTACTGACGAGATCTTCTTCAGATCGATCCAAATGTATTCAAGTTCAAATATGATGGTATACAAATAATTAGTTTATAGAAGTGGATATTCTTTATCGAAATCAAATGAAAAGTGTATACAAGTAGAAGTAAAATTTCGGTCTACTACGTCTGAAATAAATTTTAAAACTAAAAATAAAATAAAGTAAAATTAGATTCATATGGCAAGAGCGCAACCGAAATGAGTATCCTTTGCCATTTTATGCACACAGTAGGAAATTTAACAAGTTCTTTTCCTCACTTCCTGCTGCGTCAGCAATTTTGAACTAATCTGAAAAAAGGGTCGTTTTTATATAAGTAGTAAGAAGGTGCACCTTTCTCTCATGCTGAGCAACAGTATTGACGAAATTTCGTGGAACTAGTGTTTGTCCAGTTTGTCGAGGTATTAGTTTACGAAATCGCGACATTCACTTTGAATCTATTTTTAGATACCTAACATAAATACCTAGTGTAGACGAAATTTATTGGTAGAGCCATTGATATTATTCTAATATTTTGCAAGATCCAAAATGCTGCTAAGCAGCCAACTAAATGTTGCCGAAAAATAACATGGCTTTATATAAAATATATTAAGGTTTTATAAATTGTCTCAATTCTTTAAGAAACTAGTTTAAATAGTTTTAGCTGACTTCGAAACATATGATTTTCGCATTATCTTTTTCAAACGAATTTTCATTCAATTGAGGTGAAAATCCTTTTATAGGTAATCAAAATTAAAGTTAATACTTAAAGCTTCATACACTGTCCTTATTTTCTAATCTGAAAATGTTATGAAGACATAACGATTAAAAGCGAAGTGATTCAACATAGAAAACTTATAGTGAGGCTCTGTGTGGAGTTTACTTTTGATTGTATTTTAATTATTGTTTTTTACACCAAATTTTAGTGATCTTTATAATTATTTAACCTATTTAGTTTGTAAATTTAGCTAATTTTATGACGACGAGGTGAGTAAAATCTGGCGGGCCATCTTTGTGTGCCAATGAACTCAATACACAAAGCTATTAAAGTGTTAATTGAATGTGATACGGGGTTTGAAGAAATAAACACCAATATGGTATGCAAAACTCTCTTTTTATACAGGTTTCAAAAGTTTCCTTTTTCTGATACTTCTCCCAGTCTCTCAACGCTGAAAATTTTTTTAAATGATTTAGAATGCTTTTGTTTAATGTGGGATTAAATGAAATGGAAATACTACCACGTGCTATTGCGATCTCTGCTATCTTCATAAATATGGATGGAAATAGCACATAAAGATTAACGTGACTAGATTCATTTCGCTATTTTTGCTGAATGGATAATATTAATGCTCTATATGTGGTCTTCAATAGATATTTATTAATTTAAAACAATATCGATGAAATGAAATTGACAACAGAGTTAAACATTCATATACCATAACACATTTGCATATAGTTGATCAGCTCTATAATTCCATACCGAAAACTTAAGTTAAACTGAATAATTATATGAAGCTACATCGATGTTGCAATTTAGCCAACTCGCCTGATATCTCCGGATACCTTGCTTCGAAAACGTCGTGGAAATTCATACGAAATGGCAACACTGTTGGCAAGCATGCTTATTGGCGCTGGCCACCCGGCTATGGTTGTGTCTGGTGTAGCACGTCAAGAAACTGTTCACAGCGATCAACGCAACGTGCCGTATCCATATCCCATCATTGTTGAAGAGAATGTTGAACAGGAAGAGGTCAAGGAAGAACAGCCCGCTAAGTACAAGTTGCGTGCTTTACCGGATTTGGAGAGTCATCTGGAGGAAGAAATGGCCGAGATCCACAGGCGAAGAGCCGAAGAGCATAGTCGAATAGAAAATGAGCTTATGCGAAAGCAAATGGCGGTAAAAATTTGTTAATAATTATTTTAGATTTTTTTTATACCCGAAACCCATTGAAAATGGGAAATCAGGGTATAATGGCTTTGTTAAACTGTTAAACCCCTTAAAGTATATATATTCTTGATCAGGGAGACGAGCTGAGTCGATTTAACCCTGTCCGTCTGTCTGTCTGATCTCAGAACATATAAAAGCTAGATACTTGAAATTTTTTTGGAAGTCCCTGTATAGCACGCGCATATCGAGTTTGTTTTAGAAAATCGATAACTTTTTCCGTTCTTTTGTTATCGATTAACAACCTTATCGAAATGAAGTTAATAAATTATATCTCGTACATCTTTTGAGCTAGAGCCTCCAAATTTTGTATTTATATTAATTTATGTTTTATGCAATTTCGGTTTTTGTTATTTTTTTTTTTTTTGAATTTACAATATAACAAAAACAAGCTTAAATTTTTTTTGCGTTAATAAATATATTTATTGCGTTAATAAATATATTGGACGGAGTTCAGGGGATCTCCTAGTCGGGCACCCCCGACTAGAGGTTTCTTACTTGTTTTATTTATATTTTTATATTTTATTTTTTATTTATGATCAATTTCTTTTAGGAACTTGAACTTCTAGCAGTTGATCGGTATCATTATCGGCGATCTCATGCTTGGGTAGTTGTTATTAATAACGCACCCTGGAGTATAAAACCAAAAATCACTTATACGGACGTGAATGGAGATGTTGTGGAAGCCCCACCCTCTGCCATATTTATAGAGCCCTCAACGGGATTCATATGTGAATCAGGTTGTAAGCAATACATTCTGATTGATACCGTCTGGAATCAATATAATTACTATGTGAATAAACAAACTTACCAGCGAGTCAGTGAATTGCGTTGGGACTTACGGGAAATTAATGATTGGGGGCACATGCTGCCAGGCGAGCCACCAGAAATGCGTATCTACAAAGTGTCATCAGATGAAAACATAACGGATGGTGATACTGATATAAATGAGGAAAAGCACTTAGATGCTATTTGCACCTGGGTAAACCGGCTTCACATCGGCTACGCGGACTTTGAACGTCGCTTTCCAAACTCTGAAAAAAAGGTGCAATATTATGGAGCCATACACGAACGTTTCTCACCATACTCCCAACGCGACGGCAAGGTGATGCAATTGACACTGTTTAATGATAAATTATGCACCGATCCAAAAGTGCGCTACGAATATTATAAGAACCGATTCGACCTAATGGAGCAGTTGACGTATACGTATGAAACCGATCATTTCGAGGAGCGCTTTGGTAAAGGTCGCACTGATAGTTTGAAATGTGAGTTCAGTTTTCATACTATGTTATCTAACATATATTTTAATGGTGAATGTTCAAATTTGTTTTACATTTCTTCATAGCTATAGAGTATTTTTCGGACTCATCATTACCCCGAAGATTAAATTTTATTTCCAGCTCTAGATTAGATACATTGGAAACAATAGACTTAACTCCGGGATTGATAATACTAAATTATACCGGCCAAGGTGACAGGTGTTGCTTCAGGGAGTATCAATTTAAGCCAAACGGCGTAGTGCTCAAAGTAAGTAAAGTTCTACTTTCAATCATATCAGACAATCTAAGTTCCATTTTTTCTGTTTTACTGTTTCTAGAAAGTGGTTGAAAAATTCCATCGTGCTGACAAAGACGACATAGTAGCAAATGACATTGCGAGCCGAACGTTTTTGTTTCAGCAAAACAAAATTATAATCAAATTCCACTACACTTTTGGAGCGCTTACTGCTACTACAGTCGAGTTCACGAAACCACCGAAGCCAGATTATGGAAAGGAATTGGTTTACGATGAGAAGCTAACCAAAATATACAGGGTATGCATGTACAAAATAATACTGCTTGCGAAAATACTTTCAATTTCTAAATACACTTACTCAGGCAAACCCATTAGATCCGATACGGACTAATCTGGAGCTATATAAATTATTACTAGAACAACTTCAGTCTGAGGATCGTGTAAAGAAACAGTTCAGTTCGGTTCAGGACGACATTAGCAATATTTTCGATCAACGAAAAATGGAGAAGACGGAGCCTAAACTTAAGTTTAGCTTATTTGACCCACTACGCAATGGAGCTGCTCGCGCACTCCGAATGCAACAGGTTTTATCTACATTGAAATTCTTAAGTAATTACATAACTGATTAAGCCTTGCTTGCAGTTTAAAGAAGAGCAGGACCACAAGCGTGAACTGGCCAGTAAGCCAGCGGACTTTTTGGCTCCATATTTGGTGCCGTTTAAAGATCAGGAAGAGCTTACTCAAGAACAATCTGTGGGTGCATACCATGCTTGCCTTAATGATCTAAAATCTCTATTTGTCACTCTACTCAACAATTTACAAAGACAATATGAAGACGTAAGATTAATTAAGCTTACCTATGATTATAGTTCCCATATTTTTTTTATATCGACAGTTAACAAGCGAGGCGAAATCTTTAAATCGTTTCTTAAACAAGTTCGAGAATCAATTTGATAATTTTGACTATAATCGTCTAGTACAACAGGCCAAGGACTTAGAACTTAGGAAGCGAATGGTACAGCAGCGCCTAACTCTAACTCATCAAGAATCCCAGAAGAAGTATGAATGGGTTAAGGCTTCACTGCAAAAAGATCCTCGATTGAATTTGAAAATGGAAGAGGAAAAAGATTCCGACGAATAAAAATTATGATGAAAATTTAAGTAAAAATCCGAAAAACAATGTAAAATTTAAAAGGTATATTCAGAATAATCAAATGATGACTTTCCAAGAAGCACTGAGAAAGGTTTGAGGTGCTTAAAGCTTACTCCTTTAACTCTAAGCACGTGTCAACTTGACCTTAGCATTAAGATTTTAAATTATATCGATTTGACCAAATCAATCGCCTTATATTTAATTATAGAGTTAGGTCTTGATCTGACGATGTGCTTCTTCTGCCTAATCACAATAGGAAATGCATTTATGAATAATTTCCATCTTTATTGTCCGATCTATTGATGATGATGCTCAAACTGTTATTTTTCAAATTAAACACTTTTCTATAATTTTGAGGGAAAAAAATGGGAATACGGCTAACTGTTGTTTACTTTAACAAAATCTAAATACCAAATGTGACTAGCACATAGGATGAAATACCGATATCTTTAAAAAGAAAACAAATTATTGATGATTTGAAACAATTATAATCTTCGGGTGAATTAGCCAAACCTTATTTCGAAAATGGCCCCTAAGTCCGATGGGTTCCGAAGTCGATGCGAGATCGATAGATACGGAAAGACGAACGAACAGGCGGGCAGACAGACAGACGCACAAGGATTGAATTGATTGGTGATCCTGATGAATACAGCTTATGCGGTCGCCCTTCTGCTTCGAATTTTTGATGAATTCCCAATTTCTATAAGTTCAGGATACATATGCATATATTGATAAGCATTCGAAGGACTGAAGTAGATTGATATTGCAATAGTATAATGTATAGCTAAATGCAAACAATAAACACACCATTGTAAGCCTAATTCACACTTTCGATGACTTTAAGCTATGCAAATAATACTTAGAATTATATTTTTGTAAGTTTGCAATCCATATATCTTAAGTGGTGTTTAAAATGTATATCTTTATTAGGTCTTTCTTGAAATTTAAAATAATAAACGATTAAAACAAGTGAAAAGTTTTAGATAACAGTCAAGTTATTGATCAAAAAGAAAAACGGAGCTTAAAAAAAGAATACATAAGCCTTACATAGAAGGCAAGTTAACGCCGCGAGAGCAGGTCATTTATATATTATATGTACGCGGACGGACGCCGAATGGTGCACGGTTGCGATTACTTAAGCATTCCGTTAGTGGGGGTTGAAGAAAGTATGTTTAAGTGGATTCTAAAATGCGAATGCCAATTTCATGGTCTTGCATCACAACAGCAACGCGGGTAACGTCAAGGCATATCTGAGAGTGGGGAAAATTCGTTTCAAAAGTGACCGTCTGAAAATTGGACAAAGTGGATGCCGCGGCCGTGTGTGGGTTCAAGGCATACAATAAGGCATACAAACATAGCCGGAGGCAGTAACAACAACATCATATACATCCACACTCACACAATCACACAAATACACACTCAAGCACGTCACATAAGCACATGTGTGAGCGACCACCCGAGCCGGACTCCTGTCCGTTTTGGCGCTATACCCAAACCACCCACCGTCTGCCGCCCTCACACAAATACACACACACACCGTCATCTACGTCCTACGCACACTTTCAAGCCAACTTACTTACATATATGATGCCAGTGTCCGTCCATCCCCCATCGGCGTCCTCTAAATTGCGTTTGTCCCTTGAAAGAATCGTCCTAAGATGAAAGTGCTGTCCCTTGTCCGCCAACCGTCCGTTAGCATCGCTGAAAATTTGCTAGTGGCATGAACACATGTGGCGTAATTTCGTCGCAGATTTTTGTTCGCTAACTGGACAAGGATATTCGTACACTGCAAATCTTTTCTTAGTACTTAATAAAAAACAAAAGCCATCTGTTTTCTAGATACCAAAGATCTACCGAGAATATCTGTGAAGTTCTTCGTTCGGATATCCTAAACATAGTCAGATTCAATTTAAAATCAACAAATTTGCTCAAACAAAAATAATTAAAAATTGATTGTTTCAGTAAGTTTTATTCAGCCAAATTTTGAATTTTAATATATATTACTGTGATCCAAAAAATTCAGGTGCCAATACAAAGATGAATACGTGTTTTCTTTAAAAGTATAAATTTAAAATCGAATCGTCTAATTTCTTTCAGTGTAATTCGGAATCACTCACTCCACACGTCTCCCAGAGCGGCAGATATTCGTGCTTCCTTTGGCGAGCCGTGGGCCACGGTGAGGCCTTTGTCGTTTTTGCTACCACGGTCCTGGTAGTGTCCAGCTTGCCGTAAGTACAGTTGTGCAAATACACTTCTAGCGGACAGCATCGCGGCCCAAGAATTTGTATTTTATCAGCATCGTGCGCGTCGCGTAGTCAAGGACTTCCAATATTTACGCGAAATACACACACACATGCACATGTATATATACACATACATGCAGCAGTGTACATACATACGTATACATATGTATGCATGTGTGTACATGTGTGCGATGTGTTGCTGTGCATGTGTTTGTTGAAGCAAATGGGATATGTGACGTTGAGGGAGGGGAGGGTTTCGCCGGCCTCTTTGGGTATGATGTTCATGTGTGCGTGTTTTTCTGTATGGGGTGTGGGAGTGAGAGTGGGGTGGACGGCAAGGCTGAGGGTTATTGTACGATCCTTTCATTTTAGTCCTAAATGTCCTTCTTCCAATATTTCAAACGTGCTCCGTGACGCGTCCGTTTTGTAGGATGAGCGGCTCGAAGGCGGCCCTTTGTGGACACGGACTTTGTCACCAACGCCGCACCGCTGCCGTCGTCGTCGCCGTCGCCGTCGTCGTTGCCGTCGTCGTCGTCGTCGTAGTCCGCGCTGCTGCTGCTGTTTCTGTTCTTGTTATTGTTTGCTGCTGCTGTCGCAGCTGACGTGTTGTCCTCGCGTCACGACGCGCAGTTTAGCGGTGGACAGGCGAGAGCTCACGAGGGCTTATGGGCGCTATGCCCTGTTGTGGGCATGCGGGGCTGAAACTGGGGACAGCTTTTATCACGGCGCATTTATTTTTCTATTCCACTTATAATATATGCCAGAAACAGGATACACACCCACATGGGCATATATTGGATATTTATTTTGTATTCGAATGCGCGGCATCGAGCACCGAACGTGGCGGTGTTGTTTGGTAGCTGAGCCGCTGGACGGTGTTAGTTGAGGGTTATCCAGGGTGTACATTTTCATGTGTGTTTGTGTACTTGTGTGAGTGTTTTTTGTAAGTATTGGGCTTTCACTTCGTTTGGGCAAACGGACGGACACTGAAAAATGGCGAGAATTCGCTTGGGTGATTTGCGCGATGCAGACATACATACACACATAATCATACTTGGTCCCAAACTTATGTACATCTGGTATACAGTGTGATAATAAAAACATGTCTTGTTTTCGTTCAATTTTTCGTTTTCGTCTGGCTTTTAGCCCATCTATACACATTCATATGTTGATACAGTTACTATACTTATTTAATACATGTACTTATTTATTTTTAAAAAAAAACCATCTTTAGAAAATAGTTTTTACCCATACAATTTTTTCATTCACAAGTTTATTCTCAGATAAGTAGTCTATACTATTTTTATAAGAACTTGATACTCTACATTCTTCCACGTACAGACTTAAAAGAGCCCAATTTGAACAGCTGCCAGACCGCGCACACGCCCATAATTTACATTTTCATATGAGCTTCATTCATCAATCTCGCACCAGTTTTCACTTACATTTTGTATAAAATTATCACAGATACATTTTTATAATTGTCAATTTTCGTCCAAAAGAGATTTTAAGGTTTTATAGTTAAAATGAAACCCAATAAATTAAAGTTAAGTCATATAAAAAAAATAAATAAATAAAAATAGAACTTGAATTAGAATATTGGCTGATGAATCTTGCTGACACGGCTAACTGAGCAGCATGGTTATTTTATGTATCAAGCTCAAACAAAATATACAGATATGGCTTCATAGAATTTATATAAAAACACTATGTTTTATATACAATATTATTGTAAGAATGGAGAATACATCAGCGTCTTCGAGATGCTTCGTCTTACTACATACATACTTACTACTTACTTACTCACTAAAAAAACTAACAAATATTTGGGAAAAAAAAACGTAGATTGATTTTGTGTAATGTCCGTTTTGATTTGTGCTCGGCTGTCTCCATAAATTAGCTTTTCGTTGATACCAAAGATAAAACTCAAAACTTAAATTTTGGTAACATAAATAAATATTAAAGTATATATGTCTATTATGATTGTGCCTTCTGGTAGCACAAGTCATCAAAATTTTCCAACGGACTCTCAAATTATATACATCCTTTTCTCACTGGTGTCGACATAGACAAATTGAAAAGATGAATAAAGTTAAGCTACAAGCAAAGCTATTTATTCACTTATTGAAACGCACCTAGTCAAAAAGGTCAATATTAACGTAACTCTTAACTTTGACATTATCGCCAACTGAACTGGCACTGCCTTCATGCTGCTGAGTCGGCTCTTGACGCCTCTTTCGCGTTCGAAATCGCTGTTTATTGCCCTAATTGCCCCCATCTTGGGCACTTGTGATGCTGGTAACTGCTTATCTGTGCACAGTTGATATGTTGATGATGTGTTTACTGCAGCTTAAAGTTCCTTTTACGACTTCTTTTATTTATATTTTAGCACAGTGCCTGCGCCTGGGCCTGTCCTGGCGTCAATAAATTTTTATGAGCAATGATGTGGTTGCTCACGATGCTGGCGTCCAAATAAACTGATTTCAATGTTTTATGGCCAATATTGTGGCCATTCTTTGTATGTAATTCACGTTACAGTCTCACGCGAGCAAATTAGTTTTCAATTTGTCGAACATTTCACAGCTACTTTTCTCTGATGGTTAATTGAAACCCATCAAGATATATAGTGTCTGTTCTTTGATCACTTAAGAAGCTTAAATTACTTGACTCTATTCATTCTTTCTATCTTTTATTTCCATATATTTAATAATGAACAAATTTATTTGTTTTATTTGTTATCTTATATATGTATATACCAAAATCGAAAAAATTAGCATACATTTTATTAAGAATACATTAGTTTACGAACACTTTCCCCATTCCCCAAAGTTTTTAGGAGGGAATCACCATAATGTATTCGCAGACAGTTGGATATTATATATGTAGAGCCCGTTAAAATTTCATTAGGATAAAAAACCTCATTCAAAACCTCAATTTTATAAGTGTATATTCAGACGAAGCCTACCGAAATATTGTATAAACAATTAAGAATGATACAGTCGGACACTAGCACTTTTAAAAATAGCGTTTCTGTTATGCCGATTTACCATGCATCTAGTGGGTGTATCGGGAAAATCTTAACACTTTACAAGACGAGGGTATATACATATGTTGTACGTACTTACGTATGAGAGTGTATATTACATATATATATACATAAATTCAGAGTGTAAGTTAGTCGGACATTGCTTAATAGATAACGTTTATTTGTAAGTTGTCTTGCTAAACATTGTCTATGACTTTTAATCAGATTTGGAGAAGTCAACTTACTTCAGCTGTTTACTTCATTGAGCTGCGCCCTAATGATGCTGTTATAATGAGAAAAAGGCATATGACATATGTAACATACCTATATAACCTTAATTTACTCATTATATTCACATGTAAATAGATCCAAAGGGATGTGTATTGTGTCTGGTTGTAATTAACCTCTCAATTGCAGCTATATATACATACATAAGTATATACCTTTCATATGTACTACATTGACATTGACTTTCATCTCATTATATTTGTTAACACACATGCATATGTACATATGCTTATTTATGACTGCACTGGCCTGTACATACATATGTACGTAGTCTGTGGGGAGCATGTGTCCGCATTAGTGTATGTGTACATGTATGTATACTAAGCAAATGCCAACCGAATTGCCAGAAGCATTGCTTGAAACAACTTGTTTTCCTAATTTAATGATAATGAGCTATTTATGGGTAAATACATTGGTTTATGTCGCTGAGCGTTAGTTGGTCAGTGATGGTGACAGGGAAAGTGTTCTTAATCGGCCGTCAGTAACCGAATAGGTCTCTGTCTATGTCTGCGTCTGTGCACACGAACTCTAAGTAGGGTCATTAAACTGGTTAAGAAACAGAGTCTTAAAAACGAAAGCTTCGAAAACTTACGTTTATTCTGTTTTAATTATATGCATACCTCGAATGCTTTAAAATAATTGAAAACGTGAATTTGAAAATACAAAAATAGTACTTTTTTCAAACTCACCTTTCATCGAATTGCATTTTCAATTGCATTTGCATTTTACGGATTCCTATTAGCTAATAATCATGTCATTTGCTTGTACAAACTTATACATGAGAAATACCGTTCAGTTAAGGATGAGAAGACACGTCGCTTCGCATTGTGGGGCCTTTACTCAATTTACTCATTCACGAATTGAAATGAGTATATTGGCTTTCTGCAATCTCCGACTTTCTGTCCATCCGTCTGTCCATCTATTCGTTGAACGCAAAACATTTCGCCGCTATTGAAGCGAAAGAAATTTTGAATATACACTCGGGTCGACAACACAAAATCAAAATTATATAGTGGATATATCTACGAAGAGTTATGTATTTATAAACACAGAAAAAAAAGTAAACTTATAAAAGTAATCGCACTTCCGATGCTTAGAATTCTCGTATACAAAGAATAGAGTTTAATACGTACATGGAAAGGATAAATTTTGTAAAATTTGAAAGTTTTGTAAAGCTAAATGCAAAATTGGACGACTCTAGCTCCGAGGATGTATGAGACATAATTTTATAACTGAGCTTCGTAAGGTTTTTAGTGGTTAACATTCAAATGGGAATAGTTATCAATTTAAAAAAAACGCGTGGTATACAGGGACCTACAACAATTATACAAATTTCAAGCTCTCTCTCTCTCTCTCTCTCTCTCTCTCTCTCTCTCTCTCGGTCTCTCTCTCTAGCTCTGATAGGTTCTGAGATCGACGCATTCATACAGACAGACGGACGGATGGACGGACGGATCGACGGGCGAACAGACAGACGGACAGACAGACGGATATATTATTAATATATTATTAACCATTTCGTCAAAATTTTTGCTTCTATCAAAATTTTTGATTTTGACACGTGCGACATTTTAAATCCCCCTTAGAGTCAGTTGCGTCCGACTGCTTAATACTCGTTTACGATCCAAAGTTAAGTTTTTTTCATAAACCAATATTTTCAGACTTGCCACAGCCCAATAATTTACAGATGTATATGTATATGCTTACGAGTATATTTTCCTAAGTGCTAGTCCATTGCTCCAATAGCGGAAAATCCTTTGCGTTAACATAGTAAAATGCTTTTTTCACTTCGTTAGCGAGTATACAAAATGAGAAACAGGATTCTGGTTAGAATTTTGAGCAACTGAGGAAATATTGCTTTACGTACAATCTATATACATATATTCCTGTCGTCTTCGAAAACCTCTTTGGTAAGCCGTACACTTGTCAGTAGTTACAAGACGAATCAAAAATGTAAATGGTAATTGTTAATTTTTAGTTTGTAAACAAAAACATATCCAAATAAAACAAGTAAGAAAACTCTAGTCGGGGGTACCCGACTAGGAGATCCCCTGAACCCCGTCCGATCTGCGTTTTTAAATATATTCCGTATCTTGTATACATTACAAACTTATACAAAATTTAATTAAATTGCTAATCTTGCACTTTCACAATCAAATAACATGTTTTTTTTTTTTAAAGAATATAATATAATTTTTAAAGAGTAATAATAATTTAATAAAAGAAAAAAAATAAAAAAATTAAGAAAATACGACATAAAAATATTTGACATCGGCTGGGTTTGAACCCAGACCTGCAAGGCACGGCGTGCCCCGCTTCTATCAACCCCGCCACTGCACTGCTTAGACAAGGAGTAGCAAATTTGAAACTAAAGGCAGTTCAAAATTATTACAAAATTCACGCAGTCAGCTGTAATTGTTGTGATTCTTAGAACAGACAAGAATGCTCGCATTCGAATGTTTCAATGTATATGTGCACATGTATAGAAAAAATGAAAACGGGGGTGGGTTTATGGTCACATGTTGCAATTGACAAAACGTTTTGTTTAATTAATTCTGTGATACCAAATGGATTTCAATGAAATTTTCAGCATATGATCTACATATTATATTGAATATTTTGCAGTTGTATAAAATCGCAAACTCATTCACATATTGCAACATATATACATATTTGCAACTAACCTTCAATTTGAAAATTTTTGAAAAATTTTGAACCAATATCCAAAATCTAACAAAAACCGAAATTGTATAAAATATAAATGAAACTTAATGCAAAATTTTGAGACTCTAGCTCCAAATATGTACGAGATAGAATTAATAAACTGTATTTCGATAAGGTTTTTAATCGATAACATTAAAACGGTATAAGTTATCGATTGTTTGAAACAAACTTGATCTGCGCCTGCTATTCAGGGACTTCCAAAAAAAAATTCAAGTCTCTAGCTCTTATAGGTTCTGAGATCGACGCGTTCATACATACGGACAGACGGACGGACGGACGGACGGACGGACGGACGGACGGACGGACGGACGGACGGACAGACAGACAGACGGACAGGGCTAAATCGACTCAGTTCGTCACCCTGATCAAGAATATATATACTTTATGGGGTCTGCCACGCCTCCTTCTGCCTGTTACATACATTTAACAAAACCATTATACCCTGATTTCCCATTTTTAATGGGTTCAGGGTATAACAAGTAAGAAAGCTCTAGTCGGTGGTGCCCGACTAGAAGATCCCCTGAACCCATCCCGATCTGCGTTTTTAAATATGCTCAGTCATGTATTTATTAGCGCAGGAAAAATGTAAGTTTGAAAAATTCAATTATCGAATCAGCTCGTCTCCCTGATCAAGAATATATATACTTTATGGGGTCTGCCACGCCCCTTCTTCCTGTTACATACATTTAACATTTCAACAAAACCATTATAGCCCGATTATCCATTTTCAATGGGTTCAGCGTATAATAACAGAGAGATGGTCTAGACGGAATGCTCATGTGACTGCCCCATATTACAAAATATACTACTCTTATTTTCAAACCAAATGTACTATCTCCACCTCTTATAGCCTTTGAGTTATTCGTAAAAAAAAGAAGTTTAATATAGTTTTTGGTGGCATCGTTTGTCATAGACTGCGTTAGCACTATGCAAACAGTATCCTTCTCACATAGCATAGTCAAGTATTTTCTTTTAGCTGACTTTGCACTTTGTAAATAATTTGGCTTTGGCAAATACATACATATGAATATCATTATTACGATTTGAAAGCTTAACTACGAAAGTCCACCTAGAAGAAAACTTATTCAACAAATAAGTTTCCATAATTCTGCAGCCCAACGCAGTCGCTGCGTAAACTGTGCAGTTAGCAGGGTGCGTGCTTATGCTTAAAGGAAGCGTAAAGTGATTGGAATATCGGATCTTTGCAGGGCAGAGGGTATCTCCTAGTCGAGCACTCTCGACCAGAGCACTCTTACTTGTTTGGTTTGGTGATATTTCGGGACTTTCCTATGCCTGTAAGCCACGCGATATTGAAACTTATTATTTTTTTTAATATTTCCTTCAATTTATAATGAGCTTAGGTTCGGTTTAAAAGCTTACGAAATATTTGGTATGTAAGGTTTCATAAAATATACATAGATTATTAATATTTTATATTTTTATAGAACAAAAAACTAATTTTCCAGGGTCGACTCATGTTAATAGTTATTGAGTGTTGCTAAAAGCTAAACTGTTTTACACAGTGTGTCTTTAGGTTGACGTGTAGACTAAAGCTCACGATATAAATATAATTTTTGGAAGCCCAGGCGTATACACATCATAAACAACAATTAAAATGTATTATTCATAAAGTTTCTCCGATTGTAACTATATATGAACAGAAGATCAACTTCATTATTTCAAATAATAGCTAGACTGCAACAGCTATAGATGCTGTCGATTTTTATATATTTGTACACATGTACCTCTCCGTTTCGATCTTCTATCATTCACTTCAAATTACCTTACATGTTTTCCAAGAGTCTGTGCCCGAGGTCTTACAAGCTATATTTCATTATAAAAAGATAATAAACATCGGAGATTCTTATAATAATATGCCACTTCTCTTCAGTTTAAAAAGGAAAATCATGACCACATGTAAGTGTACATATACTAGTCGACTAGCGTAAGAAAATAGTATATATGTATACATATGTATATATATATATACAATATATGAAATATTAGTCAAAATAGTATATATTATACTCGTTAAAAACATTCGAGAATTTGCAGTAGAACCGTATGCAATTTTCGTATGCGTATGTGTACATTTTAATTTGTCTACAACGACGTTGATAACCAAAGTCTAATACATATGTACATCTTGCTCATACTGCGTAGATGAATGACTTGTTTCTTATAAGATAGCGTGTACATAACGGAATATGTACATACCTTTGTATACGAATTCATGTACACTTGCAAATTTTCATATTGCTACTCAAAATATGTATATATTTACAGTCTTTCACAAGCACACAATACTTATGATGCATGTAGGTATGTATGTACTGGTTGCACATTCTTACGCATTTATGTATCTATTGAAGTCTTGCAATATTGTCTCCAATGTGCAATGTTCCATTTGCCTTGCCTTGCCGCTCTCAAGTAAAATTACTTAAGGGCAGAGGCTGTAACAAAAATAATCATTTCGAAATTTGTAGCTGTAGACAAATACCGAGCAGTCCGGATATGCTTTGGAAGGGCGTTTTTAATACCTAAATACGCACTTAGATTTTCATGTATCTGGACTCTCACCCCGTATTAATGTCGCAGTGTATCTCAATAAACATACACATACTCATATATAGGAAAATACATACATGCTAGGTATCTGTGCATGCGTGCATAATACATATGTATGTATGTACATACAGTTATGCAAATGCATCTGCAAGCGAACACACTCATGATTTCTTAAATTCCTTTATGTATCTATGTAGTTATATGTGCGCAAGTAGACTTTTTGGATATTTATATACAAAACGCATGTTTGGCTAGGCGAATGCGTGCATCTTTTGACGATGTGTGCGTTCCAATGCCCATTAGCTGCAATTTTCAGAACTCTTACGTTGCCGAGTAGCCATGGACCGAGCATGCATGTGGAAAGCTGTTGTCTTGGTATGGAAGATCTGCAGATCGTATGGCATAAAATCCTGTGTATATTTCTGAGTCGAAAAATTCATAATTCCTGATTGGTAGTCGCGTATGTAACCATGTTCACAGAAGTTGTATTGCTCCACAGCTGATATTCATCAGATCAATGCAGAAATGAACAAGTAAGAAAACTCTAGTCGGGGGTGCCCGACTAGGAGATCCCCTGAACCCCGTTCGATCTGCGGTTTTTAAATATACTCCGTATCTTGTATCTATCGCAAACTTATACAAAATTTAATTAAATTGCCAATCTTGCACTTTAATAATCAAATAGCATGTTTATCAAAAAATGAGTTTTTCTTTTAAGAATAATAGTAATAATAATTTAATAATAGAAAAAAAATCAACAAAAATGACCAACATCTACTTATCAAAGCGTATCACCTCTCACCATTACGTGTGCGAAAAAGAAAATAATAAAAAAGCTTTGACATCGGCTAGATTTGAACCTGGGTCTGCACGTCGACGCGCGCATCGCTTATATCAACACCGTCACTTCACTGCTTAAACAATCAGTAGCAAATTCGAAACTAAAGGCAGCTAAGAATTATAACAAAATTCAAGCAGTGTCAGTTACAAGTGTTGTGAGTCTTAGAACAGACAAGAATGCTGGCGTTTGAATGTCTCAATGTATGTATGTGTGCACATGTATAGGAAAAATGAGTGAATTGACCAAACATTTTGTTAAATAACTTCTGTGATACTTAAAAGACTACTATGAAATTTTGAGCATATTATCTACATATTATATTGAATATTTATCAATTGATAATCTGATAATGCAAACACAATTCAACCGCAAACGGGAATAGATATAAATTTTTTGAAACAACTTCGATATGCGCGCTCTACATCGGGACCTACTGAGATCGACGCTCCCTGATTTCCTATTTTCAATGGGCTCAGGGTTTAACAAGTAAAAACGACTACAGAATACTCATTCACGGCCCAAACGCTACCAGCTCCATTTTCTGGTTTGCCACGCCCCCAATTGGCATATGTATATATAATTTTTGGAAAATCAATAGAGGAAAATCAACAGTAATTTAGTCGGTAAATTTGGAGTTTCTAGCTCTAAAGCTGCACTATGTCAAAATACCCGACTTGCCACGCCCCCTATAAGCGTCTGATTTGCCACGTCCCCAGTAGGAGTAGATTTGTAATTTTTGAACAATTCGTAGAAAGGGTCTAAGGTAATGTAACTGCAAAATATGGAAATGACAGTGTATTTTATGGAATGCCACGCCCCAAAGGAGCGTTAATAATTATTTTACAGTCACCGATAGAGGAGGTATCCAGTAATTAAATTATCCAATTTTCAAGCCTATAGCTCTAAAAATTTAGGATATATAAGCTTTTGCCACTCGAAATTTCAGGTTTCTAGCATCAATAGTGCTCAAGATATATAAGAATACGTATAAATCACTATATAGTCAGATCCGATTTGCCACGTTCCCAGTGGGCGTAGACATATAGATTTTTCATCGATCTTCATAGAACTTAACAGTAACACACGTCTCAAATTTCATTTTAGCTCTAAAACTGTAGAAGATACATATCTTTTTGATATTGGGTTGTCAACGCGAGTCTACGTTCTAAATTTCAACTCTCTAGCATTTCAACTAAAAGGGTTTCTGACATACCGGAATATGCATTTTCCGATTTGCCACGCCCCTAGTAGGCGTACCGGGAAATCTTGACAGTTTATAATTATAATTACATTCGGTATACACGAGTATATACTCCAAATTTCAGCTTCATTAGCGGCGCAATGGTTTGCGTTCATACGGACAGACGGACATTGCACAAAACCAATATATAATAAGTCAAATGAGTGACTTTCGTGAATGAGTATAAAAATGAAAATTGTTACTATAATGGTTTCGTTAAAATATATATAACAGGATCGACAAAGTCATGGGCGACCACTTAAAGTGAATATATTCTTGATCAGGGTTAGCAACCAAATCGATTAAACCATCTATTTGTCTGTCTGTCTGCCTGTATTCATATGTAAGAATGCATCGACCTTGGAGGAGAGGCCTGAAATATTTTACGTATGTGATCTTTCTATCGCACGCACGGATCAAGTTTGTTTTCCGACTATTTGATTGTGGATAGTCTAACTCGATTCTCATGAAGGAAATTCATTATATTCATTATACCCTGAACACATTGAAATTGAGAATTCAGGGTATATTCATTTTGTGAAAATGTGTGTAGCAGGCAAGAGGCTGGCAGACCCCAAAAAGTTTATATATACTTGATCAGGACGACGAGCTGAATCAATCTAGCCATGTTCTACTCTGTTCGTCTGCCCGTCCATATTACGTATTACCGTATCTATAATACCGTATGAACATATATATAAAAGACGCGTGGAATAATTGAAATAACACCTCTGAGCAAAGTTCACGGTATGGCCTAGTCGGACACTCCCGAATTCTTACTAGTTTTTAAGCGAAAATACTTTACATAATAAAGTTTACACATTTATGTGCTTAACATATACTCGTATATGTGTGTGTGTATATGTGTTTTTGTGCATGTATGCATATATACATACAAACTAATATGTTGGATAACGCCAATGGCCCGGGATCTGGCACTCCCGATTAAGCCCGACTTACTGCTTTTTAAATCAAGTATAAGTTTCTCTGAAATCAGTATTGTGCTCTTCAGTAGTTTTTTTAAATATTTCACGTTGGGTGAGATATCCATAAAGTTGAAGGCTGTGATATTATCAGAGCAATTTCAAAATGCCAGACCCCAGGATGGGCTACATAATCAACACCATTGAAAAAAGGGATTCTGTGTTTTAGATCTAGCTTTGTTCGTTTGTCCGTCTTTCTGTCTATCTGAAATTATCACCTGCATCGCCCAACATTAATATATATTTTCATAAAAAAAAGTCTGATTTGACATGGGCTTTGCAATGAACTGCAATTGCTGAGACTGGATAGGGTATCTTCGTTTTAGCTTTACAGTTTTAGTTAGTTTTATACGTAGAGGCGTGGTAGAGTCTGTGTAAACGTAGAGCACTCTTACCTGTTCATTTTGTGGGACAACTATTTCACCTTATAAAAGTAAAATGTAGCGGATAGCTCTATATTTTACAAGAATCTGAAGTTTACATTTAGAGACTTTATTAACAAGCATATACATGAACTTTATCGATTGAAGTTCATTTTGATTGATATAGATATTTTAATTTAATTATTTGGGTTTTTATATTTCTCATAATAATGAGGATAACATTTGACGTGGCTCTTAAGTTAAAGTAGACCATTAGAAACTTTTTTGTCTAGTCTGATGAATTTAACTCTTAAATTAATTATGTTGCTGAGATTTATCGGTTATTCATACGCTATATATACATCATATACATCAGTCAATGATGGGCGTTTGTATACCGTAAGCACATTAGAAAATTAAAATATTTTATATTTTTATATTTTTTATATATCGATTACATAAAGCATTTATTTTTGGTCATGTCGACGAGCAGAGTTTATCTAGTCATGTTCCTCTTACGTGTCAGCCCCAACAACAACACAATCTATAGCTATAACATTAGAAGTATATATTCTTTTATACCGTACGCTGGATAAGTTTATAATAAATTTTCAATATCTCATTCCGATTTGAAAATATCGATCAAATCAATTTTGGGTATTCAGATTCATATAAAGTACACGAAGATTATTATAGTAGCTTTTTTTTAATTACCTACCCATTTCATCTTAACCAGTCTAAGTGTATGTGGTTGCATTGGTGCATTGAAGGAAGCTAGATTTTTTAAAAAGTTAATCGACAAACTTTTTGAGATGCCAATCATCGACACATATAACTAAATATTGTTCGTAGCCACACCATTTAAATAGATAGAGACTATGTGATTATTGTTTTGAATAGTAGTTATATGAAGACTGTTTAAAAATAAAAAAGAAAACTTAGTAATTAAGAATTTAAGTTTATAGACTTTAAAATGTATTGCCAAATGAATTCTTACCACGCCTCCACTCACATTATTATAGTATACATAAATTTACATGCTGCCATCTACCCCACATTTACGCAACCCGTGAAACTTAAAGTGGGAATGAGTTAGTAGACATCCAGGCCTGCTCACTCTTTTATGTTGCTGGTCAACTGCTATGTTGGCGGCAACGTGAAATAGCCAACTATTTTACTTATATACAGCCGTATATTTTTGTTGTTGCCAGCGCTCTGCGTCTTTCGTTCCTTGCGCTCTTCCCCTCATTTGTATATATGTTTGTGTATTAATTTACCCTCCTACTCTCTCACGCATACGCTTACGACGAACGACTGTGGCCAAGCTGGCCGTTCTAACTTGAAAATTCGAATTTTCGCAGCTTCCATCTCTTCGACTTGCGCTAGTACCTCAGCCGTTGCTGCTGCTGCTGCTGCTGTTGGTGGCCCCAGCCGCTTCCATATCCTCTGCTCTTGCCAATGCCTCTGCCTCAACTTCAACTTCAGCTACGATGATGGCAACAGCAACTACGGCCAGCAATAGCGATGCCGACGCAACGAAACGTGACCTAGCCGGTTAGTACGCAGCCCACATAGCCCCTTCTTCATATCCATTACATGTCGCACTGGACCACTGGCAGCTCTTCACTCTCACCCTCTCTAATTTAACCCCCATCCAACGCCAGACGCCGATGTAGCAAGCAATCGCAAGCCGTATGCAAACAACATTTTCAGAGCTACTGGAGGTTCTTGTTGGTCGCCTTCGTCGGGCTTCCTTCGTGCGTTTTCCTATGTCAGTGCCTTCTTTCTGCTGGTCCTTTTGCTTCTTCTTGCGTCCTGTGTGATGTCCGAGCTTACTCTCACACACACACACACACACACATGCTTACATATGTACACGTTAGTGCACATACACATATATTTTGTACATGTGTATGTATGCTGTGATATTTGTGTTTGTGTAAATGTTCGCATTTCTAAATTCGCATATATAGCAGTGGTCAACTATGGAAATTATCGATCGACTTGCTTTTGGTGTCAGGTGGTTGGGCGATGGATGCGGTGGCAGCAAAGGCAGCAGCATGATGGACACGCAGCCGGAGTAGAAATGGAGCGCCAGCTCTTGTATGGCGACGAACTGCTGCTGCTTGTGCTGATGCTGCCCCAACGGTTTTTGGGGGCGGCATCACCCAAGGCGGACATGGGCGTACTGGCAACGCGGTGATGTTGATGAGGATGAGACAGGGTTAGGGATAGATTTTGGAATAGGGTCTGTGACGAAGGCAAGAGCTTGTTCGAGCAGAGCCTGCGACAGCGACAACATACTGTATAGGACGTTTGCAACAAACGCTTGGCCGTTGGTCGCCTGCTTGGTTGCTAAGGCAAAAGCAATGGGACTCTGGCATGGCCGTTGTCGTTGCCTATGTTTGTGTGCAACTCTCGAGTTTGAGAATAAGTTGGCATCAACGTTAGCGACAACAAAATGCCACTGCCTGCACACATGAATCACCCCTATCCAATTCTCAGCACGACGAATCTAACGACCAAGAGATGATGTGCACGAGATGACGATGACCAAAAGGAATAGAAGCTACACAGCTCTGCTGTGAAGCATTTGGCGAAGCATTCGGCGGAAATATTCAGCCCGACTCGCCTTTTCAACCATTCCGTACTTAGGCACTCTCCACCTAGCTTCCTTACCCATTCACATGGCCGTGGCCGGTGGCCGGTGGTCGGTGGCACATCAAAAGGCTAAAGGCCCCGTTCGACCATTCAAGTAGGTGTGGGTTGGCAAGCCGTTTCGAACAACCTGCGTGGAGTCGCAGGCTGTGCTTCGGAGGCCAGAAATTGCTTATGCGACATCTAGCTCTTACTATTACCTCCTGTTTTGGTCCAGTCGTTCAGACTCCAGGGCCAATGCAAGAAAATTCACAATACATACACTCGTATACGAAATACGAAACTTTTGTGTTGGTGTAAGTACGAGTATATGTACCTATACTTTTTGCTATAATTCACATTCAAAACGCAAAGGAGTAGTTAATTAGTAATTTAACTACGGTTTCCTTGGATTCTAGCAGATCATTCAAGTTTTGTGCTGCTTTCAAGGCTCTTAGCATAACACTTTATTCGTCGAATCTAAGTTTGATCCCCTTACCATATAAAACATCTTTCATAGTAAACAATGTAGCCATTTTTCATTGAAAAGCTTGTCGAGTTGAACGGACGGATTACAAAAAGACCAAACAAGACTACAATACTTTTAATAAACATTTTCGAGACATAATATTTGGTATTCAGTCAAGATGTTACTATGTAGAAGTAAAAGTGAAGATACATGAATACCTCGCCGAGCATTTGTCAAAAAAATTTCTTGATACTTTCGACACATATAATACATACTCATCAATGTACTTTGTGATTCTTGTGTATAAGCATAATAATGGAATATGTGTGATAGCCTAGCTATGTTTCTTTTAGTCAGACTTTTATGTGTACTTTATAAAAAAAAGGAATGAAATTATTGCCGTTTTTCGTTTTACCCAGTCGAAGCTACAATCATTTAGACTTTCATATCAAAAAATATCAAAGCTTCCAAAATTTATATGAAACTTGAAAAAAAATTTAAATGTAACATTTTTATATTTAATTAAGATAATAATAATAAATAATAATAATTATAAAATAATTATTCACCATTGGCAATTCATAATTTAATTTTTAAAGTCCATAAAAGATTTTCCTAAGAAATTTGAACCAATTGTTCAAATGGCGACATTATGATCAAATATTGTAGTAAGGATCTGACGTAGCTACATATGTAGTGCCTGCATCAATGACAAGTTTCATTGAACTACGTTAAACACTAATTTAATTTTGAATATGAAAAGTTGTTGTATAAGTTTAGATGTTTAAAACTCTGTGTGTACATATCTTAAGATTTATGCATGTTCATATGTATATAAGTGTTACTCAGTTGAAAAATAGTAAAAGTAGACTGTTTACTGATAATAAATGATTATGATTATATCCAAATGAAATTGATTATTGTTCGGCATTAACTTTTCTGTTAACCAAAAGCAGTGCAACCAGAACTATGTAAGTGTCTAGCCATCTTATTGGGCTTAACCTAGTCTTCTCCACTGTCCAACAAGTGGCCCATAAAAATACAAACGAACATACGGATGGGCGTAATAATTTATGCGCGATGCTCCACTTTCAGATTACGAGTGAGAGTACAGTAGCAGTTTTATTTTTATTTTATTATTTTTCTTTTATGTTTTCCGTTTGCTGGCGCATATACGACGTGTTTACATTTTCTTTGTGCGACTCATCCAAGTGCTAAGCCTGAGACTGGGCCACAGACTGAGACTAAGGCCGGGGCAAGTTCAAGCGGTGACAGCGTCACAAAAAAAAGAAGAAAAAATACTTTCCACATACTAAGCCGAAGAGCAGAAAAAATCAATGCTTAAAGGCAAAGAATAAAATATTTATTCATCCATTCTAGATTTCATTCATGAACGTTTACTACACACACATACATACACACACACGTATGTATTACTACTCATACATGTGCTGAGTATCATCCCGCGGCAAACTTTTTTATGGTCTCACACTTTTTCTATCCTTTTCTACCCCAGTTCACTATAGCTTCTGTTACTTCTTGCTCTTGCATCGGTGCCTGCGTTTGCAATTGCTGATGCCGGGTTTGAATACCCTGCGCTTCCCCAAATGTACATATGTATGTAATCAACAAGGGGAGTCTTTTGTAATCATATAATGTAACTTCGAGGCAAGAGCCAAGTCAACATAGAACATCTAATCAGTATAAACAACGATATCAGAAAAACAATGCAAAAATCGTTATTAGGCAAAAAATACTTTAAATATGTTAAGTAAGAAAACGACAACAAAAGAAGAATCGTCTTTTAAAAGTAAAAAAAAGTAAAACAGGAATGATATGAGAATATGATATATGTATATGAATTTGTGAGTATCTATTTGTGTGTATAAGAGTAAATGGTTTAACACAATATAACAACTCGATGAGGATTACAGGGTATCGCACTGTCGTCGACTTTCACGCTGAGCACTTTTACTTGTTTTATTCTGTACTCTACTCAAAGTTACAACTTAACTGTTATTTTATTACAACATTTAATAAAAATCAACAAGTGCATGAGTCTGCTAGAAAGGAGTGCGCTCCTGACTCTGCTGCCAACTTGTGGACTGTGTACTGGTTGCCTCGCCCTTGTAGCTGTAGCTGGCGCTTGAGCAAATGGAGCGTGATTTTGTGGCTCTATCAAGTTTATATTAAGTGTTGGTATTAAAATAAAAATGCTTGTTATTTTTCTTGCCTTTTTATTTAGTTGCCATTACCCATCATTTTTATTGCATCCGACACAAAGCAGGTTAGAGATAAACTTATGTCCAGGGTGCGGTGTCTATACAGGAGCGCTAAGATCAAATCAAGCGTAATCTAATTACCCTTCGGCGACCAGATTGCCCCAGGAAAGATAAAATATCGAGTTACAATTAATACCAGCATGCTCCTTAATTTTTAGCGGAATTTGTTGCTGAATAACACCAGACCCTAACGGTACCGACTGCTGTACTGCTGCCGTGCTTCTTTCGTGTTTCAGAAATTGACCTGATATGCACATCTTCTTCTTCAGGGCTCGTAGTAAGTATTTAGTTACAGGTCGAAGCTTTTTGTATATGTAATTTTGAATAAGATAGCACAACTTAACCGACTTTAAAAAGCGCAATTTTTCAGCATCACCTTATGATGAATCTGTATCTTAAGAGTTAATATAGCTCAACCGGATAACGCAACAGATCATTAAAAACAAGTAAGAACGTTGTAGTCGGGCGTTACCGACTGCAGAATACTCATTCACTGCCCAAACGCTACCAGCTCCACTTTCTGATTGGCATGCCCCCAATTGGTATATATATATAATTGTTGGGAAATCAATAGGAGAGGTCAACAGCAATTTATTAGTAAAATTTTTAGTTTCTAGCTCTAAAAATGTATAAAATACCCGACTTGCCACTCCCCCTATAGGCGTAAATATATCTATTGTTCTCGGGCTGTCAACCCGAGTGTATATTCCAAATTACTCATTTCCCAATATACTCATTTCACTTTCGTGAATGAGTATAAAAATTAAATTTACAACATTATTTCTATCAGCTTTCTAAGTATTTGTCTCTAAACTATCAATTCAATGAACATACGATTTTGTTAATAGCTCGATTTCTACCAATAGGCACGTCCTATAGTATCCACAGTGTGTTCCAAACCTTTCTCATCTCACAATAGTTCAATATGCCAAGGTCGATTTAAAAAATTTTTATGAGTAAATACATTGCGTTGTTTTTTCTTTCATTCAATTTGTCTATTTGTGCTGGCATGTTCGGCATATATAAAAGTTTTCTATACGCATTGACGGAAATTACGAAAACCCCATACACGAAGTGAAAAGATCGTCGATGTGTTATAAATTTAATTTATATACGATTTAATTTAAATTTGCATTTTACGCTTTTTTTTTATAGCCTGAACCCATCAAAAATGGGAAATCAGGGTATAATGGTTTTGTTAAAATGTCAAATGTACCTTTGTAAAAGGCAAAAGAAGCGTGGCTGAGTCAATTTATCCCTGTCCGTCTGTCTATCTTTCCGTCTGTCCGTCCGTCCGTCTGTCCGTATGTATGAACGCGTCGATCTCAGAACCTATAAGAGATAGACTGAAATTTTTATGTAGATCCCTAAATAGCACGCACATATCGAATTTGTTTCAAAAAATCAATTTATATTTTCGTTTTAATGTTATCGATTAAAATCCGTATTGTAATTCAGGTTTTAAAATATATCTCGTACGTCTTTAGAGCTGGAGTTAAACCATTCAAATTTTGCATTTAGTTTCACGAATGTTTTATATAATTTTGATTTTTGTTACATTTTGGATACTGTCTCCAAATTTTACTAAATTCTTTAAATTGAAGATCAGTTGCAAATATAACCAATATGCTAAAGTGCTGGCAGCTTTTATCGATTGATAAATATATATATATGTATATATAGAATATGGAGATCAAATGCTGAAAATTTAATTAAAATCTATTTAGTTACACAGAAGTTACAAACCAAACGTTTGGCCATCTGCTACTTTAGTTTAGATTTGCTAGATGGCGCTAGAGCAGTGAAGTAACGGTGTTGGTAGATGCGAAGCACATCAACTTAATGTTGTAGGTTCGATACTCGGCGGTATTTGAAAGATTTTTCTTCTCTTTTTTTCGAAAAATATGATATTGGATTGTGAAGGTGCGAGTCTCGAATGACACGAGACCTTTTTTTTTGGTCGAAAATTTGCATAAGCTTACGCTTTTTTCTGCTTTAATGAATACATAACTGCGTATATTTATAAACCCAGATCACACGGGGCTCAGGGGATCTCCAAGTCGGGCACCACCGAATAAAGTTTTCTTACTTGTTTTTATGTTGATTTTATATGTTGCTAACATATATCCGATACGATTTAGTTGCCAAGAATCAAGTTATACTTGTTTAAGTGTTTTAACTTGCCAATGTACAATATAATCTGTAACGTTAGAGTATCACAACAAGTTAAGATCCTATAACACAGAGAAAAATTTTATGCTTTGAAAGACAGTTGCAAAAAAATATACAAAATAATTGCTTCTTTCTCCAAAATCAATTTATATTTCTTACCAACTAATTTTTAGTCTACCAAATATCGTGAAAGAGACACTTAGATTAACATGCTCTCATTTACTCAATAAATAAAAAATACGTTGCGTCCCAATCTGATATCCGACAATAGTTACTCTATCAACTATAAGTTATGTGATAATTAGCATAAAATTGTAAATATTGAAAATAATACTTAAAATAAAAGTATTGAATAGTAAATATACTAACGAATATTATCCATTTAAAATATCGATTTACTTATATATGTATTCCCAATGATTCTTTCTAAATCAATAAAATATTTGTATACCAAATGCATCAATTTAGTAGTTGCTTGACTTTTGCTCTTTAATTTATGTATCTATGATTGCCAAAGCTTAACCCAATTCCAATAAAGCACAAAAGAAACTAAGTAAGTAGTCAGACACTGACCTAGCCCAATGACGTTCATGTTATTAAGCTTACAAAAAAATAAAATAAAAGTTCCGAATGTGCCTCCACATCCTTTCACATACATATACCCAGACACATTTACATCACACAAAAACAGCTTCTATTATATACAAGCACATACATACGTACAAACATTTGTATCTATGTAGTGCGTAGATAACATTAAATACGCGCCATCGTTATGATAATGCATAAAAATTTAATAAGCATGTATGAATGTAGGTAGGTATATATATATATATTAATATATATATATATGTATGTATATATATATGTATATCAGCTATGTATACAGCTAAGGGCAAGGGACACACTCTATTGAATCTAGGAAGTTTCTCAACTCATATTAGTCAAGCAGGCTCGTAAAAGTATATGCAGCAGTGTGGATTATGAATCAAATGATCCGAGTATGCTTAAAAGGAAAGGAAAACATGGAAAACAACCGATAAACACATGGCCCACTAGTTATTATATTCAACAGTTTGCATGCACATACATAACATACATACATGTTTGGGGAGCAGAAAGCAGAGAGAAAGTTACTTATAAATTGAAAATAAAAACAAACATAAAAGTTTAATGCGCTCTTCTTCTATGCCCTACGCAACCATAATACTGGTCGATATGTCATTATTTGTTTACCTATCAATTATCCTAATATGTATAAACTATGTATGTATATACATTTATATATGTATTTATTTGGATGTGTGTGCATACATTCACACATGCATATAAAAGTAAGTATTTATTCTTTCCTTTGAGTCACCTAAAAAAAAAAAGAGAAAAAATAAAGACCGGCCATAGAAGCTCCACGCAGTGACCAGTCTGAGCCCCAACTCCAACCGACCTCGACCTCGACACCAGTCTGGCGTTGAGTAGACCAACGACTAAGGAACACATAGCACACGACATGCAATATATATTTTTATGTAGACAAAGTCTGCTCGAAAAAGTGCAAACAGAAAAAAAAAGAGAAAAAATAAAAAGAAATGCTTACATACATACATATGTATATAGACAGAAAAGAAGTGGAAAAATTGGTTTTATGATTCAAGGACAGGAATCACATTATTCTTACAACAGGATAGAAACCCACAAATACACTAGGTTATGGGGAAGGTTCCCCTGCCTCCGTTTAGTCGTGTCTTTGTGGTCGGTCGGTTGTACACTGCTCGCTTTTGGCTCAATTCGTAGCAATAATTTAAGTCCAACATTTTTATTGCTACACATGCACTCTTAAGTACGTTTGGATGTATGTACATACATGAGCTTATATGTACATACATGTATACATGTCCCTAATATGTACGTATGTACTATTTACACAAAGTGAAAGTACTCTCGATTTCGTTCAATTGGACTTTGAACTTTTAAAAGAATATAAAAATACTAAATACATAGCAGAAGTGAAAACTTGAAAAGAATGCACTCTTCTTTGCTTTATCTCTCCCTGTTGCTTCTCTTATGTATAAATTCTTTTTACGTGATTAAAGTTTTTGCCCCTATATATATCCATATTGTTATGTGCCATGTAAGGGAGTATAATAGCTACCAGCAAACTAAATTACTTCAAGTAATCGTTTAACTGTTAGATATCTTTTACCACTTACTAACCACATTATAAGTTGACTAAGTAAACTACAATATGAACTATAAAAATACTCTCAGCAGAACGTCATTAATAAGTAATATTAAGAAATTTAACTAGCCAAATTATTTTGATACTTTACACCAAGACCCAAACAAAAGCTACAACAATTTTTTAATTAATTTTTTATATTTTGTATATTTGTGGGAACCTGTTGGTACCCAAAATGAGGTCGATAGTACGTATGAAATATTGTATCCAACCTATAACATCGAATCCAAAATATGCACAAGGAGGCGTAGCAGACCACACATATATTATTATTATACAATTTTATTGTCATACAATATAAGTACATACATACATATATTATACAATTTTGAATCAATCTCTAGTCGAGAGTGCTCGACTAGGAGATCCCCTTAACTTTACGAAGAGGCGATAACCAAACATGCTATGCTTCTTTTACATGTACACATATATAAAAGCAACACATGTACACACACATCCGAACGGATGCACGCATAGGCATGCACTCTGCTTGGGCTGAAATATGCCTATATTATGGGAACTTCATTGTTGAATAAGTTTTTTTGTAGATAGACTTTTCCAATCCAACTTTCAAAGCGTGATAATGTCCTCTAAATGCGTCTATTTGCCAAAGCACAAGTCTCTAGTATTTGAAATACGTTTTTTTTTCAAATTAGGTGGGTAGGGGGCGTGGTGTCCAAAATGCAAAAATAAAAAAATATCTGTATTTATAAGTACAGTAAATCTGAATATAACGGTATTCAAGTTACACTTAAAACACGAAACAAAATTATTGATTTTCGTCGATAATAAGTAAGTGGTATACACGAGTATACATTTCAAATTTCAGATCTCTAGCTTTTGAGGTTTACGAGATATCTGCGCTCACACGGACGGGCAGACGGACATGGCTATATCGACTAAGCTTGTCGAGCCGATCAAGAATATATATAAGTTAACACGCGCATGGCCAAAGTCGCTGATAGAGCAATTGGGCCGGATGCCGTTGCGACAGAGTTGCAGGCGAAATTTGATACCATCACGCCTAAGCAGCCTGATCGTATGCAAGAAGCGCCGACTCAGCGGTCTGCCGGTCTGTCTGCCGGCAGCGGCGGCTTCACGAATTCATTTAAGTTACTTTAAGTTTCAGTTTAAGAATTATTCTCGAACAGCTCAAACGAGTTGTCAATAAAAAATAATCTACCAGAAACCCCTTTGGTTTAATTTATACTTTATGGGGTCTGCCTCGCCTCCTTCTGCGATCTATCTATGAAAGATTTGTATGTCCAAGCCCACCTGGGGCTTGACAATTCGGATCTCACTATATACGCTTTTGTACAAATTCTGTTATATTTTTAACACTATTGGTGCTAGAGTATTTTGAATTTTGAATATATACTCTTCAATACACATAATACAACCCATCTAAAAATATATAGTAAACCGAAAAACCCGATAAATCTTATAAAGCTTTTGAGTACCCTCTCTATCAATGTATTAACAAAATTTACTCCCCTTTGTAGGCTTGGCAGATCCTCTACAGGTTTACAGTTAGAGACTCATCATTTAATGACTAAATTGCTGTTGCCCTCCTCTATTGATTTACCAAACATTATATATACATATAGGCCATTTGAGAGCATGGCAAATCGGAAAAAAATTATATCTCCCAATGTTTTGGAACTGGAAGTTGAGTTACTGAAGACGCCTTCATAGCTCCTTTACACAAAAAAGCTTTATTTTTATTTGTTTTGTTTATGTATGCATAGAAACAAGCCAGTATACTCAAAAAAGCAGATCCGCCGAGGTTTCAGGATAGGTATATGCATAACTGAGAATTATGCTTATTATGCTTATAGATCTCACGAATAAGATATATTTACAATCAAAGTTAAACAATGAGCAACACCAAAGCTGATTTATTTGATTACATAGATTAAATAGAAAATCTCACACGCACCTATACTCCGGCCCGCGACTTTCTTATTAACTGTTCTTACAATATTACCTAATAAGCACATTTAGGTGGGAAATATGGGTATAATGTTTTTTTTTTAAGTTTATGTAACACAGAAACCTCCAAACAAAATATATATTCTTGATCATGACGACGAGCTGTGTCGATCTAGCACTATCCGACTGTCCGCTCATAAGTCTGTCTGTCTGTCCGTAAGTATGAACGCTTCAATTTCAGAACTAACTATATCACGCGCCGATCAAGTATCATATAATCGATAACTATTACCGTTTGTATGTATTCGAATAAAATCATGATCAAACTTTTGTTAAAACATTATATCAAGTACGTCTTTGGAGCTAGAGTCTGCAGATGTGGACTTAGTTTCATGTATATTTTATACAATTTGGATTTTCTTATATTTTAGATACCGGCCCAAAGCTTAACAAGTTTCGTTAAATTTAAGCTTTTTTGAAAATACACCCAATAAGAAGAACCTTGCATTTTTACTACATTGACACAAACTTAATAGAATATGCAAATTATATGCTGAAAATTTCATTGAAATCCGTTAAGTAGCGCAGAAGCTACAATATTAAGTAAAATATTTGGTCAATCGGCAGAAGTACGTGGCAAGCACCGCCAAACGTACGCATTTTTCCTATACATGTGCACACATAAATCTAAATATTCATATGCGTGCATTCTTGTCTATTCTAAGAATCGTAATTGCTATTGAATTATGTTTAAATTGTTACTTGCTACTTTACTTTCGGATTTGCCACTCAAGTAGTACTGAAGTACTGTCGATGGTGGTAACTCGCGTAGTCAAAGTTGTAGGTTCGTTGCGTGACAATGTTGGAGGGTTTTTTTCTAACGAGCGTTCAATTTGAATTTGAAGATGCTACTGCGAATGATGCGGGGAACCTGTTTGGTCGGTCACGCCCGACTAAAGCTTTCTCACTAGTTTATTTCAATTTTATGAGCTTCACACATGCGATTAACAAATAGCAGTAATTGAGGCTAAAAGTATATAGCCAAAGCATGTTAGTGTCAGAGTCCGCGGTTTACAACTGGGACCTTTATATGTTACTCGACTTTTATTGACCACTTTTGAGCTGTTTATATCCTGTACATATAGGCGGTAAATGATATACTATGGTTGGGCGTACAACACATTGTAGTACACGGCATTGTGTTAATGTGAAAATATGACATTACAATTATACATTAACATTTTATAAACAACCCTTACAGAAGGTATTAAAACTTTTATCAAACATGTGTAATGCAGTCAAGGCACACTCTCAAGAACTCATAAAGTATATACATATGTATATATATTATTTTTATTCTCTCTTCTTCAAATCGCATTCTCATCGTTTATCGAAATCATAGCGGCCCTGTGCGAAAAGCATAAGTTGCACTCTCAGCTATAGTTGTCTCTCTCGCAATGACAATCACTCCTTTAATTGTCACTAAAATGCAAACTTACTCGGCTAATACAAGCATTCAGATTCTCTTCAGTATTAATACAACATAACGTCATAATATCATACCGATATTACATATACATATATACAAAAAACTCATACACACACACATTCGCATGCACGCATAAGCACGTGCTTTGCTAACTGCGCAATTTGCGCAGCGACTGTGCTTGGGCTGCAGCATGGACTATATTATGGAAACTTATTAGTTGAATAAGTTTTCTTCTAGATGCACTTTCGAAATCAAACTTTTAGAGCGTAATAATGACATTCATATGCCAAATCACAAGTCTCTAGTATTTGAAATACGTTTTCTTTTTTCAAATTGGGAGAAAGGGGGCATGGTATGCAAAATCCAAAAGTTACAAAATGTCTGTATTCATTACACGGATGTTCACAGTAAATCTGAATTCTAGCTGTAATGGTATGGAAGTTACGTCTCAAAAACGAAACAAAATGATCGATTTTCATCAATAATGAGGAGGTGAGTTATCGAACAAAAATAATAAACTCGTACTGCGTATGGTATACACGAGTATGCATTTCAAATTTCAGATCTCTAGCTTGTGTGAATTTGTGTGTTATTGTTTCTTTCTTTCTTCATTTTTTTAATGGGGAAATGATGTATTCATAACCATCAAAAATTCCCAAAAAACTTATTTAAAATCCGTAGATTAAAAGGCCGCTGATCCGTTAAAAAAAAAAATTTGAAATTGTAAACTTTTTCTGCTTTTATAATAAAAATACTTATTTTAAATTTAGAGCTTTTGTACTTCTAGGTCAAATATATATTTAGGATATGTAGCTTTATAGCAGTCACTTTCACTTGCATTTTCAATGGGGTTTCTTGACCTTTCACGACTCTTTAATATATGTTTCAAAAACTTCACAGACGATAATCTTAATAATTTGACATTGACCTTTATGAACTTGGGACACATTGAAATCAAACACCTTAACGTCACTCGCACCATCTCAGAATGAGACACACACATTTACATATCTATGAATTTACATACATACCCATTAGCATCAGCGAGTAAATATATGTATTCAAAATATACAATATATAGGGCATGCACATAAATATGTACACTCAAATACATGGTATGTGCTTGTGTGTAAATAGCATAATGAGCCATTTCACTAGACGTTATAATGTGTATATCATTATAATAATAATAATAATTGTGATAATTATAATGTGTGTTCGTACATAGATGCACACATACGCATCCACCTGTGTTTGTTTTATGTTATGTATTAATGCGTTCGTGTCGACGGGCTCTGATTCATAAATACATTTAGCCAAACCCAAACATTCACATTTCAACAAATTAGGGCAACGTCAACCAATCGCCTATTTAATTATAATGAGCAGCGGCCGATTGCATATAGCATAAGTGTGCGTATGTAAGTGCATATGAATTGAAATTAGGTACGCCAGTACATACGCAGATGTGACTTCTTACATACAGTGTGTTTGTATATTATGTACATTTGAAATATTAAACATACTTAGCATATAATAAACATAACCTTGAACTTGAGCGTGTATGGGGATGGATGTATGTATATTCGTGACGTGTACATACATATATGAATGCATGCGGTGAATTCAACGCAACAGATATAGATATACATATGAAACTGATTGTAATAGTGAATGTATTCATTTAGATATAATTATATATGTATAGATATTTATATATAATCATATTATATTCGGTCTCTTGAGTATTGTAAACAATTCTTTCTAGGGAGTTATCCAATATAACATCTGAATACAACAAGGCTTTAAAGCATCCTTGCATCCTAGCATAGAGATACCGACGAAATAGCTTTCACCCACACGAAAAGATGGTCAAAAATACCTGAAACCCATATTCTCTTCTAGTCACTTCGTAAATCGAAATAGAAAATCATTTCACCACTAAGCGCATTTTCAGAGCATAACTAGCCACAGTAATTCAGTAGGGAGTGCCTAACTGGGAGATACTCCAAATCATGTACGCCAAAGTAGCAATTTCAATAATTCTAAAATTCTTGGATACATATGTACATACTGAGAAGAAGGTGAACACGCAGATATAGAAGTGGTGTTGTTCTTCCTAAAGCTATTACTACAAGAATCTGTCTCCCTCGGACACGATGGACATGGCCATGTCAAATCAAGATCAAGAATTTATATACGTTATAAGGTCGGCCACGCCATCCTTATGACTGTTACTTACATACACATATGTATGTACCCAAAACCCAAAAACTTTTTAACCATTCCCAATGGGTTCTAGGTATAATAATATTATATTTTTTTTCGCCTACCCACGTTGAAGTGATAATAAATTTTTGAAGTGGTTGAAATATTTGAAGTCACTTTTTAGTATAAATGTAAAGTCTATAAATAATGTAAAATACGTATATAATGTAAAATATAAAAATATAATAATAATGAACAAAATGATTAAAAATAATACAAAAAAATATATATTAAAATTTGTATTTTCGACTAGATAATTTACTAATAGTCTACATTCATAACGAACTTTAAACACAGATCGAATGACATTGATATTGAGGTTTGTGTACTGTGTGAATCTGTTACAATCAAAAAGGTAATGTAAACTGGTGAGGGTTCGTTATTAGTGTAATCGAGGAAACTATGGACTATATAGTTTTTTAACGAATTTAATATAACAGTTTTGCACCTATTCGTGTCAACATTATATTTAGCATTGATTTAAAAAATTGGTTAAATCGATTAAGTCGATTTGCAAGTGAGCAGTACAACTTTCAATTGCTCGTCGATGTTGAAATGAAATACACAAAATTTCGAGCATATACCACCTGATGCATTCCAATTTTATTTGGATTTATTCAACTCACTACCTTATGTATGTATGTATATAGTCAGTCCCGATTTGGTACCTCACTATTTTACGTGAGTTCATCAATTTTTTAATCTGTACCCAGATCTTTTGAAATGTTAATATTTTCGAACCGTCTTCTTCGTGGCAAATCGGGAAATACTATATTTTTTAAACATATAAAACTTGAGACTAGGAATTTAAATTATAGATAAATATATAGATAGATAGTAATAGATTATATTCATATCTACGCCCATAAGGTACGTATGGCATGGCACTATTGAGATTCTATATAGATTGTTAAAAAATTGATGAACTCACGTAAAATAGTGAGGTACCAAATAGGACAAATCCAATACACTCTTTTTGCTTCTTGAACGAGTAAAAACAGGTTGAGTTTTGAACATAATTTTATTCATTTTTTTTATATTGCAAAGCGTTTCAACATACGTATGAGGAAACTTAGAAGATATTTCAGTATTTGATTTCAATATGATATGAATATAATCTATATCTATCTATCTATTTATCTATCATTTAAATTCCAAGTCTCAAGTTTTATATGTTTCAAAAATATAGTATTTCCATTTAACATTAACATTTTAAAAGATCTGGGTACACACTAGGACAAATCCAATATACTCTTTTTGCTTCTTGAGCGAGTAAAAACAGATTGAGTTTTAAACATAATTTTATTCATTTTTTTATATTGCAAAGCATTTCAACATACGTATGAGGGAACTAAGAATATATTTCAGTATTTGATTTCAATATTTTAAATATATCTTAAGAAATCGCAACACGAAGCTCTCCAAAAAAGTTTTGAATTCTGCGTATACATTAACTGCTTCGACTTAAACGATTACAGATAAACACACAACGGCAAAATTTGCCTATGTACCGAATTTTATCTTGCTTGCGTACATACATACAAAATGTATAAGGGTATATATATGTACACAGATTCAGATACTACACTTATACACATCCTTTGCTTGTATAAAGTAGTCACATAACTATACATATATTTATGTATGTGTGTGTGTGTGTACAATCTGTAGATGGCAAGCCGTTTGTATATATATGTATACATCTATATGTATATATATATATATATATATATATGTATATATATATGTATGTATGTGTATGTGTGTATACGTCTGTTTTGAGAAAACGTCTAATTCTCTAAAATGTGAAATTTTACAATCGCCTAGCGCACATCTTACCCTCCATCTACCAGGCGCTCCCACGACGCAGCATCAACTCGAGAGATGTTGCCGTTGCCCGGACAATCCACCATGCTCACACCAAACTCTGGCCATCAAGTCGTCTGTCCCGTCTCAGTCCCAGGCAACGGCGCATTGCTTGACCAGAGCCCACTCTCTGTCCACGTTAGTCCGTGGCAACTACCCACAGCGAGTCCAGCGGTCCCCAATCGCGCCGAACTCCCACTCACGTACTATTTGCGGCATCGTCCGCTATATGGCACTCACACAGTCGCACACACACACATAGATCCGCTTTTACACACACACATACAACCCCACTCTTATCCTTTTCACATGTCGCAAGTAGTATGCAAACAACATTTTGCAGAAACAGTTCGTTCCTTGGTCTTCGTTTTATCTTCATGGCAGACCCTTACCTATTGTGGGACTGACCAGTGTTGTTGCCATCGCCATCACACCCATACCGTTATATAAGTATATGGATGTAGATGTGGATGCTACTGCTTTCGAAGCTTGATTTAGCTTTAGCCTCAGCTATAGCTACGGCAACGGCAAGGGCAACGGCAACGGCAACGGCAACGGCTTCGTGTGTGTCCCCGGTGCTTCTAAGAGTAAATGCTTAGTGGGTTCATATGTATGTGCAGATGAGTGTGCGTGTGTGTGTATGTTCATGTGTGTGTGTTACTTGTTGGAGGGTGATTCCGTACTTTTGCTTGTGTTTGTGCAGATGTCCGCTTCAAAATTCGCATACACAGCAGTGGTCAGCTATGGAAATTATCGATCGACTCGCCTCTAGCGCCAGGTGGTTGGGTGCTATGATGGAAACGTGGTGATGGCGGCAGCGACGACGGCAGAAGCAATCTGCACTGCGCCGCAAGTTGCTGTGCCATGTGTGGATCCTTCGTCGTACAAGTACTCGCAGTGGTAAGGCGAACGAGGCGAAGGGACTCACATTCAAGCTAAATGGCAAGAACGTTGACGGCGGCAGCAGCATCAGCATCAGCAGCAGCAGCAGCAGCAGCTAAGAGATGCCCAAAAAGAAATTGCGGACATTTACATTATGTGTCCATGTGTGACTACCTAGTACGTCGGGCATCGCTAGCTATGGCTAAGTGTGCATGAGCCTGACCGTATGTGCTTCTATATACACTAGCACACAGTGAAATATACGTGGGTCGACGTCTGCTAGCGATGTGTCCTCTTGTACTAGTCCAGAAGTCTAGTCGTCCAGATGTCCAAACGTCGCTTGCTTGCTTGCCTGCTTGCTTGCTCATACGGTCCGGTCTAGGCATTGAACTCAGAGGTCCCCACATCTACATCAAAGTAGAAAGACCAACGGAACAGGACCCCGTTCGTAGATGGACGGTGCGAGCCATAACAACAAGGCAGACGAAGGAAACGAATGACTAACGAAGGAAATTGCTGATATTGTATGGAGCAAAAGTTGTGCATGTCTGTCTCTGGCAACGGCGCGCTTTAGTTTTGACAGGACCTAGAAAATCTCACTACCAGACCACATCACATACACACACACACATACAGTGACACACAATTACAAACATTAATATACACATGTATACACATACCTACATATGTATGTATGTATTTGTACATACCGAGCTAGCTAAATTCAAATACACATGCAAATAGGCGCGGACATTGCAAGCCATCGTGGTACAGCTGTGTCCAGCATCTTGCCTTAGTTCGGTTCGTTTTTGGTGTTCCTTTTTATGTAGTAAGTAGTTTTCCACGTCTGCTGCCACATCAAAGCGTATGCAATTATAAAGCACCAACTGACCAAAATGAAGCTACGTATGTAACATAACTATAGAAAGCTGACTCACCTACACTGAGCAAGATTGAATTTGCAGATCTTTATCTATATACATATATCTCAATGAAAGATATTTTGAATTAGTTCTTACTATTTCGCTCAAATGACAGATATTAGTTAGACTATATGGCCTAGTATCCCACGTCGTACTCTTATTGGATGATTAATGCGATAAAAGTCTCGTTGCTGTAATTGGTATTGCTCTTCTTTGAAATTCGGTATTCCATCGTAGCAGTGGAGGTAACAATCAACTACTATCTTTGCATCCCTGCTGCGATTAGAAATTCTTTCTTGAACCCAATCAGAATGAGTTAACGGGATATAATAATTTGTAAGTCTTTATGTAATATGTAAACGGTCATTACTTCGTTCCCATAAAGCTCTTGGTTATATTAATGATTAAGACAACGATGACCAAAGACGGAGTGTCACTCTCTAGGCTGCATATAGGCTATATACTTATATATATATATATACATATATGTATATACTATATGTAAGGAACACATTGCGAATAGATAGTCAATTAACCTTATCTTAGACTGACTGAACTACTTTTGCCTTTCTATTTATGTGAAAGAATTATATCAATTATTCCTCTCAATTTAAATAAAAATAACTCCGAACACAGAAAAAAAGCATATCTGCACATTAATAATATTTTTGACTTTTTCATCTTCCATCATGATAGTGCGTTGTCAGATTAAATTAAAATAAAAACAATTTTTTACTAAGCTCAATATATATTCTGATAGGTAACGCAACATTCACTTAATGTCATCAAATGACTGTAGAATACAATGTTCCCCAATTAAACTGTTAAGCTTTGGAAAATAGAAACATGCCGAAAGCTAGGAATGGAATGGAGGAGTGCATTCAAAAATTGCAGGCACAAAAAACGATGTTTTTTCGCCAGTGCCGTGTCAAAAACCAACAAACATTCGAAACACACATCACAAGCACTTTGCACGTCTATACAAGCCTAATCGGCGACAGTATCACATGACGGCCAAAAGGCCACATCTACATCCACCACATGGCGCTCGAACTGCACGCGAAGACGGCAGAGGAAGCGGCAGAGCCCACGGCAGTGGCAGTGGCAGCGACAGAGGCGGACGCCGAGGCCAAGGCAGAGCCAGACAGGATGCTGTTACTGCAACAGAAAAAACACAGTCAAGTGCATCAAGCTGCATGCCACTGGGCAAACAAGCGGTTTCCAACTGACTGCCTAATCCCCTTAAATAGCGCGGCCGGCCAGCTCCACGTCCGACGATTTTTTTCCTCTGTGCCTCGCAGCGCTTAGTGAGCTGTGTGACGACCGCAGTTTTTGTTTTTACCGCAATTTTGGCGCATTGGCGAAAGGCAGTTGGCACACGAAAAAAGTCACTTGATTGACCTTCGCATACGGCTGCAGTTTTTTCGTCGTTGGCGTCAACAATATCACGGCAGTTGCCAACTAAATTTCCATATGGTGCAATTTTGATGCGTGCTAACGCAAAAATGACGTTATTCATGGCCAGCTATCCGAATTTTTTTGCCAACATAGTGTGCACTCCTCTGCATCGTGTTTCTCTTGAAAAGTGAATTTTTGGTTTTTGTTTTGCAATGCTGCCATTTAAGTGCAACACCTTTTGCGACGGCCATGGAAATGGCAGAAGCTCGTATTCAATTTGACCATGTCGGGAAAAAATGGTGGGCATTCAACAGCTGCCAGTAGCACTGTAACAGATACAGGATGGCGCCAACAGCAGCCAATAAATAGAAATAACAAAAAATGGAATAATTAACTTACTAAGTAAGATGTGGAATTGTGAATGTAACGTGGTAATTTATTGAATACTATTCAGCTTACCTTTTCCTAGGAGTTATTTGTCGTACGTTAATTGTCATAAATATACGTCATTTAATAAAGAGATAAAGCAACTTCTACTTTCACCAGATGGATCTTCCTTAATAAGCCAACCATTTTTGTGTTTGCTTTAAATGTTATGAAATACTGTGGGTGGTAAAGAAGAAGATTGAAATATGTTAAAGTGTTACAGCCTAACATATGAAAGAACTAAAATGGCTCTAGTCAGGAGCGCCCGACTAGGAGATTCTTTTACCTCTGCGCAGACCTCCTATTTCATCATCATGATATACTTATTTCATAGATACAAACAACATAGGCACACACTTAGCTCCTTGACTTTAATAAGTAATGTTATTGAAAACAAATTATAAGCTCGTATTGCGTTTGGTATACAGGAGTATATATGTAAAATGTTAAATCTTTAGCTTTTATACTTAGCGAGATCGCTGCTTCCATACGGACAGACAGGCAGACGGACGGACATAGACTTATTCAATTCGTAAACCTAATCAAGTATTTACATTTTCACAAAACCATTATATTTTCAAACCCCATTTTCTGTTGAAGGCTTTTTTACACTTTAAAGAGTTTATTCTCTTAATTTATTTTACTTTTTTTTTAATGGCTGGAAATAATTTCTTTTTAATTTGTCAAGTTATTTAGGAAATTACACGAACCCCAATTGAAATGAAATCTCAGGCTTTTTTGCATGTGGTGGTGGCTAAGCCGATAAGGTTCGGCTTCTGACCAGTGTCAATAAAAAATAGTCAGTTGATAGTTAAGAGCTACGAATAACAATAACAATAGCTCGAAAGCACAGCTAATTACATTTGGAATATATGAATGTAGTGCAATGGATATTATGTACATACTGCAATAAACATTTACTTATTTCATTGCAATTTGTGTTCAATAGTAGAAAACTTATTACAAACATATTTTATATCCCTTTCGTTTCAGTAGAAAACTTTACAAGGTCAAGTAAACTTTGCAGTCGCTTCTTAAGTTTTAAAAGTTAGTTGCGAATGCAGACATGGTAAAAAAAAAACGAACAACACGAGGAGAGCGAAGCCACACAATTCCAAAGCAAAACAAGTATGAGTGCTTTAGTCGGGAGTGCCCGACTAGGAGATACCCTATATAGTAATCCGCTTATGCGTATATAGCACACTTTACGCAGCGGCTGCCATAGGGTTTCGCTTATGGGCTTTATTATGGGAAATTCATAATTGAGTAACATTTGTTCTAGATGCACTTGTTTAATAAAATTTTCAAATCGCCATAATTATATCTAGATATGTGTATTTGCTGAAGCACAAGGCTCTGATATGTAAAATACTTTTTTGTCAATTTTGAATTAATGGGGAGAAGTAATGAAAATCCGAAATTCTGGGAGTTTACTCGATAAATTTAAAATCTTGGTACTCAAATTACGTTAAAAAAAACCTAGTCCAGTAATTGATTATCGATAATAAAAAAATGAGTTGAGTTTTTGGAAAAATATAATGATAGGGTTGTATTGCATATGGTATGAGGATTGCGTAGAAACAAATTAAAAATCTAGTTTCTAAATACCTGGGCAGACAGACAGGCGGACATAGCCATGTTATATCTAGCAGATTAACTGTTATTTTTATAAGAAATACATTGTAAGGAAATACAAAAAGCCGCCCGTGTTCAAATAAAATTGGGAAATATTTTAATTACATTTCATAACTAGTAATTAGTAATATTGCAAAAATATTACTGAAAATATAAAACATATAATATTAATTTGAAAATAAAAAAATTCTTTAGCATAATGAAGAAACTTGATTTCAACTAAATAGCTATTGCTGATTTAGCTATGGGTACGTTTTTTGTCCTCTTTTGCAGCTTGACCAAAAACTATATGTCCACATATAAATCACAAATCGGAAATTACTGTAGAGTGTTTAGTATAAATGCAATTATATAATGAACGCTATTGGAACTGTGTGACACAACAAGTGACACGCTTGCTATAAAACTTAAAATGGGATAGCCTTAACAGACTCATTTATTTTACAAAAGCATAGTTATTACGTTTTCTTCGGTGGCACATAACATCACACATGTACACGCTTCAATATAATACTTATGTCTGGCAAATTTTCATAAAAATCGGATATATGGGATCATACATACTGCTGCAAACAAATAAAAACAAGTCAGAACGCTGCAATCTTCTGTGGCTGGCTGCATAATAATAGTTCACGATCTAAAATCAGTTTAATTTTTTTAAAGTTCAATATTTTCGGCTTTGACATACCCCAATGGGCAAACCACATATACTATCACACACTTATTTTAGAAACACTATAGTTAAGAGCGGCTATTTGCCCAATGTATTAAAATGTAAGAGAATTAGTATATTCTAAAGAGATTACGGTCATCTCATTCCGTTTTGCTCTCCCTTTTACATGCATATCCGTTCTCACGCCGCAGCGGCTCAGCATTGTTTGGCCGGCACGCGTAGATCGAACATTTTTGGAGAAACTAATTATCCGTCGCTTAGTGCAGACGCTCGTGCGTTGACAGCTCTCTAATCTATATTGACTATTACATACAATATAGTTGCGGACAGCACGACTGCCAAAGCCGCTTGCTCGCGTCTAGAAAAACTGTGTAAGCACGATTAATAACAGTAAAGTGAACTCTTAGTGCTAAAACATATTGTTTAATTTTCTCCCTAAAAGCTATTGGAAAAATCTCGGTAGCTCAACAGTGGCGTACAAACAGTAAGCCAACAGACACATTGGCCACTATAAGTTTTAAAACTAAGGTTTTATCGATTTGCCAAGCCGTCAGTGGCGTCAGGCGTGACTATATAATTTTTTGTCAATCTAAGAGAAGGTCTACGGTAACATAATTGTCAAGCTTTGGGACTTAGGATGCGATACTAGGGAATGATGATGTTAATTGATGATGTTACCCGTAAACAACTTGCTAAATTTTTACTCGATCCCAATAGGCGTATCTTTAGTTATATATATTCTCAATTTTAAGTCTCTAGCTTAAATAGCGCTTCAAATAAAAGAGTTGGACATTGCACACACCCAATATCATTTTTTTATACCCTAAACCCATTGAATATGGGATTTATATATATGGATATAATGAGTATAATTTGTGAAAAAGTAACAGTAAAAAAAAACAGTAAAAAAAAGTAATGTAACAGGCAGAGGGAGGCGTGGCAGACCCCATAAAGTGTGTATATTCTTGATCATGGCGACGAGCTGAATCGATATAACCATATCCGTCCGTCCGTCCGTCTGTCTGTTCGTATGAACGCAACAAATCTCGCAAAATCTGGAGACATGAAATTTTAAATGTATACTCGTGTATATCATATAATTTATAATTTTTATACTCATTCACGAAAGTGAAATGAGTAATTCTCCGTCTGTTCATATGAACGCAAATCATTTCGCCATTATTTAGAGTTAGAGACTTGAAATATGGAACATATACTCGTGTATACCCTTGAATTATAAGGTGTCAAGATTTTCCCGATACGCCCACTGGGGGCGTGACAAATCTGATAATGCATTTTCCGGTATGCCAGAAACCCTGTTAGTTGAAGTGCTAGAGAGTTGAAATTTGAAAAAATAATATGGTGGATATATCTACGGGCGATTGGGGGCTTGGCAAATCGGGTAAAACTGTATCTATAAGAATTGCCAAAAATTACATATCTAACCCACTGTGGGCGTTGCAAATCGGATCTAAATAAATAGCGTATTGAACCAATTCTGTTATAATTTGAGCACTATTAATACTACAGACTTTAAATATCTATACTACATATACTCGGGTTGACAACCCGAGAACAATAAGATATGGCCAGTACATTTAAGCCCGTAGGGGACAGTTTTAGATCTAGAAGCTCAAAATTTAACCAATAAGTTACTGTTGACCTCTTCTACTGATTTGCGATAAATTATATATTTATATCAATTGGGGGCATAGCAAATCAGAAAGTGAACCTGGTAGCGTTTGGGTCGTGAATGAGTATTCTGCAGTCGGTAGCGCCCAACTATATCGTACTTACTTGTTTTTCAATAACTCATTTCCCATTTTTTTTATCGATAACAATCGATAATTTGACTTCGCTTCTTAAGCGTGGCTTGTATACCAACAGACCTTAAGATTTCAGATTTACTTTGTGTGTTCTTATAATGAATACACCGATTTTTGGTTTTGATTTTGGAGACCACCCGACCGACTGCATAATACACATAACGATCTAAAAATAGTTAAGTTAAATAAGAATCAAGTTTTTAACTTTTAGGTCTGTGAGGTGAGCGACCTGCAATTTCCCATCTTAGTGAAAAGACTCTAGAATATATAGTTTTTACACTCATGCACGAAGTATATTGGTTTTGTGTAATCACCGCATTGTTGCCTGTTCGTATGTTTTCACAGTTACGAAGCTCTAGACTCCTTCCAAAGAAAAAAAATATGTTCTACAGTTTTACAGTAAGAAACTCCAACCTTAACGACTAAATTACTGTTGACCTACTTTATTGGTTATATATATATATATGGTTATATATGTTTTTGAGGACGTGGAAAATTGTAAAAAATTATATAGTCCAAAGTTTTGAGTAAGAGTTAGAGATCCAGTTAAATTAAATTACAGAATCCTTCCTGATAACAGTTTCAGTTGCTTTTAGACCGTGAATAAGTATTAGTTGGTTTCCGGATATATTCACTCGTATATATTAAAGATTTAATGTCTTTAGTCTTTAGAACAATACAGTTTGTCCCTAGTTTCTACGTGTATATTCCATCAAATCTTTACTACAGTATTAACTGAGGGTACCATTGAGTATGTGATCAAAATTTCAATTCACTAGATTCCAAAACAGATGAACAAGTCCAATATACTCTTTCCACTTCGTGAATGATCATGTATAGATTGCCGTAAAATAAAATGTTTTAAAAAAATTAAAACTTTTTCTCTTTAAAGATTGGAACTGGTCTTTATACATGTATATTTTTTCTTTGTCACCGTCTCATTGGAGACCGCCACTCCAACAGTCGTATTAAAATTGAACAATGGAAAATGAAATTACCACCTGACACAAACACAATAAAATTTCGATTTTCCTAACAGAATAATACAAAGAATATTTGAGCACTTGCATGAGGAAAGTGCTGTCATTAGGCCCTAATTGTCACTTTCATTTACCAATATAATCCGTGGAATATGCGATAGTTCCTTAGAAGGATAATTCTTTAAAATATTTACTATATTTGCATTTAACTTAATTTGATTGGATTACTGTGAGATTAAGTACCGAAGTACAGAAAGTTAGATATTTCTAGTTTCTATATACTTACATTATACTTACTTATATATCATACGGATCAAAGTTACCAACGGACAGTACCAGATCGATTCTACTTTTGATAAATAATTTGTTTATATAAACAAAATATATATATAATTGAATACCTTATCTTTCACCTTAAGGCAAATGAATATCCTAGGTATGTTTCAGTCAACTTAGTCACATATAACTTTCCACCCGAATGCCTAGCGTGGATAGTTAGATGTTGTCCAGCGGGACTCACCTCAGCATCAATCGCAGCCACGTGTGAGCTGTAAAATTTATGTCAAATTTTACTACTGTACTGTGGCGTTTTGATTACACTACTAACCCTATTTCAAAAAAGTTAGGTATAACTAAACATAATATTGTAACAAGGGTAAGAGAATTCACATCCACCAACGCCACTCATTGTGCTGCTCACAATAACCTTCGTCCAGGACATTCGTGGGCTTAACGAACCTTTGCCAATCTGTTGACCACTACCACAGTTAAAGTTTTATAAGCTGACCAAATTTATATGTATGTACATGCACATGAACCTTTCTAAATACTTTCATCTAAACATACATACAACTAAATATGCATACATACACTCACATATAATGTACTTTTATATAAAACAACACCTACGGCACATTTATGTTCGTGTATGTTTAAGCCATAATACTCCATATAGAAAGACCTATAGATGTACATATATTTATCTATGTATATATTTATATATGTATATATATAATGAAAGTGTGGGTAGTGTTATATATATATACATATATATGTATATGTGTGTACGTACGTATACGTATATATTTGTATATGTATACGCATAATATATTTGTAATAACATTTTCCAAACCTAGTCGTAAGCATTTTTCAGCCGTTTCATCCCTTTTCTGGACACTTTTGGGTCACTACAGGGGTATGGTGTGCGTGTGCACAACACCTCGCGCGCTTAGGTCCAGCATCTGCAAACCGCATCTATCAAATTTTAGCTGTTGGCAAATGGCGTAGTCCGTTCTGAGCCGGTCCTGTCCGGTCCAGTCCGGTCCGGTCCGGCCCAACCCGTTAAGGTCCTGTCCCAGTCCAGTTTGGGGCGGCCTGACAGGCCTAACGACACGGTTGATGGTCCAGCGACACAGTACCGCGCAAACACAAATCGCACCGCACTCTGAACAATTATTAAACGAGTCGGTGGCACGTTAAATTTTGTCTACTATAGACCCAGGCTAGAGCCCATCTATGCTACTAAATGTGTGAGTATGTAAGTGTGAGTATGAGTGTGGGGTAGTAGTGCTGAAATAGACATCGCAAGTTTGTATAACAACAAGTAAAAGGGTTTGCTGTTAATGCGACCTCCGCACAGGCAAAATTTAGACCTATTTCTGACATTTGTTGGTATCACAAATACATATGTATATATTATATAAGTATATATATATATATATATATATATATATATATATATATATATATATATATATATATATATATATATATATATATATATATGTCAGTCTATGAGTATGTATAGATATACAGTATGCATATAGCTGTTATTAATGACGGCGATTTCCCAATTTCTACACAGGTCGTAAAAAAAAGCTACAATACAAGAATACTTCAGTTAAGAGTAATCAGAGAGAGAGAGGGAGATAGTATACACACGAAGCTACGTTAGTTTTTGATTCTGCACAAATATAAACAGAAACAAACATGTAAGACAGCGACTGTCAATAAACTCCATTTGTTTCGATAACAGAGAGGTTTTTACAATTTCATTAAGTATACAAATGCTTGGAAATCAACAACTGGCCTATTCTAGGCCTGTTCGTTAATCACTCTAGTTTTCTTTGGCTAATCGCTATTACTCTGAAATTTTATAACAAAACTTTCAGATATTTTATATCTTCCTCAGTGCCCGTACTAAGTATATAGCATCGTTTATTCTAAGAAAAATCTCAGCTCTAACATAAACTTCTAATCAAGCAGCGTACGAGCTCATGTGTAATATTATCAAGTAAGAATGTTACAGTGCAGGGCGTCATCTACTGTGTCTAAGTCTATTCCAAAATTAATCAATACAATGCCTAACCAATCTGAAAAGACGTCTACAATAATGTAACTGTCTACTTCTCAGTATATGTTCTCTTGTATTCTCTAGACTAATATATATTCAAAATTTCATGTGTCTAGCACCTTAAATAGTAGCGTTTATGCTAGACTATATAGTATTTCCCGATTTACGAGTATGTGATGAACAGCAAGACGGAGATTGCACAAAACCTTTAAAGTCTCTTCAGTTTCTGGAAATGCAATTGCTCGAGCCCTTTAATGATCTTCAAATATCTGTAGATGATCAGGAATATTTACTTTTAATTTACTCCCATGTGCTGAAACCCTGGTTATACGGACAAGCACTGAGTATTCGTCGTGATTGCTGGAAAGGCTTATCTTTTAATAGGCTAAACTAGGGTAAAGAAAATTGAGAACAGGCTGGTCATGTGTAAATATTGGATCGACGAGCACTCAGCTGTTGTTTTATTGACTTATTTTTAATAGACTCAGAGTATAAGAGACGTTTATTATAAAAATTGTACTATATCGATTATAACAATCATCGATTCTATCTATATCTGTGCTAACACTGATCTATGGCAAAAAGTCCGTTGTGGTATTCGATATTCTCCTAAATAATACACATATCGTTTATGGCTTCACATGTAATTGATGTAGGACATTACGAGGATTAAAAGATTTTTTGTTTCCCTTTGTTAAAGAATTAAAATAGGATCTTAACCCGTTGAAAGTAAGCTTTACTATGTATTTGTCAGCGTGGCAATAGCTAAGATGACGTTGAGTCATTTATTAAGATTAAACGCTTGAGGACGCAAATGAGTTCTTAAAAATTGGGAGGTTTTTCTTCTTTGTATTCAAATGTAACTGCACTGACAGTACTAATGTATATCAAAAGAGACACACACACAACCGGTATATGGCCTTAATTTTTTGTTTGTCATATAAATATTTATTTCGCTATTTTCTAACCGGACAGACAACAACGATGATTGGAACAAAATAGGTATTTTCTCACGAAACGTTTTGTCCTGGGACACCCTATAACGGATTTGCAGTCCGGCCACAAGGAATGCATCAACTCGTTACTGAACGTTGATGAAATCTACATCAACGTCCAGACTCAAATATGATTGACCTCGCTTCCATTACTTGTGATCTCAAGGTAACTCTTAATTCTACAGGAAAATTGGAAAATCACCCTACAAATAGGGGTTACATACACATCACTTCAACACAATGGCATGAGAATCTATGTTATCGTAGTTAAGGATTACTGTGTTGAATTTACAATGCTTTACCATTATTCATTTGACATTTTAGCATCGTTGCTCCGATTTGGGACATATCTTCAAGATCATATCTTAAACATTCTTGATTAAAACAAAATTTATATTAATTTATAATAAAATACACCTTTATAACTATCAGCTTAGAACAATTGTATTTTGTTGTAATCTTGGACTTGTTGTGAACTCAGTATTTGTATTTGAAAATAGTTTATTATTTTCATTTAGCTAAAAAAACAACAAGTTAGAACCTTTTCACCTATTTTCCATAATTACATGTTATAATAAAAGGTTATAATACAAAGCTAACAAAAGTTAACAATAACAAGGTGTTTGTACCACCTATCACTATACTTAACTGCAGAGCAGGACAATTGATTTATATTAGCAAAGAAATTAAATGTAAGTATTCCATCAAAATAATTTCAATTTGTATCGCAGTCCATTATGAGGCTATAAATGACTTTAGTGAAGCCAGCCCCTATATGCAGGGGGAATTTGAGTTCTTTTCGTAAGCCGATAAAAAGGAAAAACCATAAAAAGTTAGACATTTTAAAAAGAAATGTCGTCAAAACATTACTCATTGAGAATGAAACTAATGAAGCTAGGAAAGAGATAATAAACAAGTTAATAATGCTACTGAGTGTAGAAGTACGAAAAACTATATTAGTTTAAGAGCTCGTTTAAGACCCAGCCCATCACGAAGTGAAATATGTAAGTATATTGGTTTAGTGTACAAAAAATCCGTTTGTCCATCTTATTTGTTGAATAAGTTTTCTTCTAGATGGACTTTCGAAATCACACTTTTAGAGCGTAATAATTACATTCATATGATGTATTTGCCAAATCACAAGTTTCTAGTATTTGAAATACGTTTTTTACAAAATGTCTGTATTTATTACACGGATATACACAGTAAATCTCAATTCTCTAGCTATAGTTTAGAATTGACATTGACAATTTAATAACAATTTTCAATAATATTCTTCTGTAACTCCTAAATCCCTCCCAACCAATACAAAATCTTTAATCAGGCACAGAAATATTCACCGACGAAACTGGCAAAGAGATAAATTCCGAACTGACTTTGCTTTATACAAATATCCAAGCCAAATTATTTAAAAAAGGATTTTCCCATTTAATAATGATACTTCTCAAAATAAGTTATCCTTATTAAGTAAAGCTTCTTCTTAATTTTGGAAAATAAAAATAATATAAAAGAACTAAAATACTGAAAAACCTATGCTCATTGAGGGCGCAGAAAGTTTTTCCACACCGGAGCAGAAAGCAGAGATATTGGCGCACACCTTCACTCATTCACTGATAAATCACACATTTTCAGTTGGTCTGATGTGCGGTTAATGAGGTCAACAATAAAATTTTCTCATTAAATTATATTTCACCTATGACCGATGAGACTTATTACGCATCCACAGATGAAATCACAGTAAAAAATGCAAAAATTAAGAAAACTTCAGGTGTAAATGGAACTGCAAATATATGCCTAAGAGCACTTTCAAAACGGGATATCATTAATAGGTGCTTACGCCAGCTATATTTCTCTACAAAATTAAAACATACCAAAGTTATAGCCATGCGGATGACAAAGATACCACCGGAGGTTCTTTCTTCTTATCGTCCAATAATCCTGCTGTCATCATTCAGTAAAGTTTAGAAAAAATCATTACAATAAAATAAACACAAAAACAATTTGGATTTCACACAGAGCATAGTACGATTCATCTTTTGGTCCAGATAAAACTATTGTTAAAGCCAACTTCACTTCTCCTACAATCTGCGTTTAACAGCCACAAGGTTGTAACAAGGTCCACGCCTTTTTCCTCGACTGTTCAACATTTACACTCCAAACTTTCCAATCCTATATCCATATTTGCAGATGTAATAGCTATTCTCATTGACTCCCTTATTTCTTATTTCAACAATTAGAAGATATTACACAATCGAGGTAAAACCAAAGCTATTTATTTCACTAGAAAGCACGAAGATATATATAAGATATAAACTATTAGGAAACCTAATAGTTACATAAAATTTGATCAATATGAGATGAAAATTAAATGAAGTGATCCGGTAATTGTGATGTGTAAATCCACTTGAGTCATTTGCTTTCTTCTGTGCCGCAGTCTGCTAGCAAGTATGTTAGGATGGGATGCAGTTTGTATTGAGATGTGGTGGACTGTTTGTTTATAACGTCTCCGACCAAGGTTACTTTCAAATGTTTTGCAAATGCAAAACTGCTGATATGTCTGAGGAAGGTGGTCTGTATGGTACGTATTTTGTTTAAGTGACATTTTGATGCGATTCCGTTGACGGGTAGACCCTCCATACCTCCAAATTGGGGCCAGTATACTTTTGCATACTTATATGTAAGTATTTTGTTTTTATTGAAAGTTTTTTGGGGAGCTCGAGTTACCAAATCATTTTCTTTGCCTTTTTGGCAATTGTATATGTAACATACCCCACTTAAAATAAATAAATATTTGTTTTATTTTAAAAATTAGAGGCATATTTTAGGACCTAATTATAAAATAGTGAGTTATTAGGGAAAGTATTTCAAACTGTATATATTTTTTCCATTAATATTAATATATAACTTGAACTTGATTATCATAAAAGAGTTTTCCTTTGCTAAATAAAACAAGTAAAAGTGCTCTAGTCGAGACTGCTCGACTAAGAGATACCCTGAACCCTGCGAAAATGCGGTATTCAAATCACTTTACGCTTGTTTTATATGTTTTTTTTATACCCTGAACCCATTGACAATGGCAAATCAGTGTATAATGGTTTTGTTGAAATGTCAAATGTATGTAACAGGCAGAAGGAGGCTGGCAGACCACATAAAGTATATATATTCTTGATCAGGAAGACGAGCTGATTCGATTTAGCCCTGTCCGTCTGTCTGTCCGTCCGTGCGTCTGTTTGTCTGTCCGTACGTATGAACGCGTCGATCTCAGAACATATACGAGCTAGAGACTTGAAATTTTTAGTGTAGGTCCCTGTATAGCACGCACACATCAAGTTTTAAAAAGTCGATAACTTTTATTTAAATATTGTATTTACCTTTTCTTTAGTTTTACAGCTGTGATCGCCAAGCTTTGCAGGTAATATGATGTTGGCCTCCTCCATTTCGAAAATAACTTTATTTATAATTATGTATAAATTTATTTTGCACCTTGATAGATGTCGCTATCCTGACGGAGGGTTCCTATTGAAAGGCTTCGCTCTGTTTTTTTTTTTAGATGCATGCTCGTATTAAAATCTAGGCTAGTCTTGTGTCCTTTCATCGCAACAGCAATTTTTACAATTTAAATTTATACAAAGACAATGGTTGCACAAAAAACTTTTCCAAACAGACACAAACACAGTCTTTCTCGTCTATTGACATGGAAATAGAAGCCAGAATCTTTAGCAAAAAAAATTACTTTTTGTCTTTCGGCGAAATTGCGGTTTTGTTTTCATATTTCTTTTTATAGTTGTACTTTGTATTCCTCTGATATTTCTTTGTGCCAACAAACATCAAAGTGTATCTGTAGACCTTTTTCATTATGCTATTTTTACACCCTCTACCAGGCGGTAAAAGGGTATGCTACACTTGTGCCTAGTTTAAACTGTCCTCTTTTTTTACAGCACAAATATATATGCAATAAATTAATGATTTATTGACTTCATCTGTTATATATTCAAATCTTACAACACGAGACAATATAGACAATTTGAACCAAAGCAATAACTCTCAACATCCGATGGAAACTGGGAAAGTCATCTTATCTTTGTCAAACACGTAATGTATTTAGCTATTCTAAGATAAGAACAAACAGAAAGAAATAAAAAGAAGCATGAAATGATTCATATCAATCACAATTAAATTTGTAAGTGATACGTAAATAAATCATGTTTGTTAACATTGTCTGCTAGTTTTTAATATATAGTACAATAAAAGAATAGTATAAATAGAAGTTAAATGAAACTCTTTCAATTTAACAGGGAAAGCCCTAGTCGCGAGTGCATGACTAGGAGATACCCTGAATACCGTGTCTCCTTATATATTGTACATACACCAAAACAGACGAACACAGGTATATACACGCACACGTATATATATTTAATTAAATTACATGATAGATAGATAAGCAGACTTAAAACACATTCAGATTCAAGATCAAACTGCTGTCCACAACAAAATCAAATATATTTGTCAATAAATCAGCGAGAATATCCAAATTAAGTATATACACTACAGTTACATACACACAGTACATACACTACAGTTTGCCTCTCCTAACAAAAGTTTAGCCATTGAATTCTCAACTGGTTTTAGCTAAGTAGAAATATAAAAAATACAAAAAATGACGAAATATCTAGTCGATAGTAAACAATGATGATGAATGAAGGTACCCAGATATTCTCAAAAAAAGTAAAAACTTCTCCGTTTCTGGGTGCTTATAATTGTTAGTTAACCTTTGTAATAATCAACAGATACATAACCTCGATATTGCTAACTTCACAAAACTATACAAAAATCTATATATGAAACGTTGTGATTTGTGTTCTCAAACTCTTCTGGATATGCCTAAAATTCAAATCCTATCAGTGGTAAGGAAATGTATGTTCTGCGATATGACGTCACATATCCGGTGATAACACGTATCCATGACATCACAATACATACATACATACATACCAGCAGTTGCCAGCAGGTGATAATGCTGCTTTCAAGGTCCTACTCACGTATTCATATGTAAATACATTGTATACTATATATATATATATATATATATGTGCATGTGACGTCATATCGCAGAACATACATTTCCCTCATACTCATATCAATATTCGGGAACTGGTTACATCACAAAACGCGATGGAGGAAGTCATCAAAAGACTGCAACGTCACCTGAGATTTCGACAACTGAACTACCAGCTTGAGCGAAATCCTCGACGAAGTGAAAATCAAATGGTTAGCCAACTGATAATATTCGATTGCAGCATACGTCGCATATTGCAAAATAAACTCAAAGCTTAGCTTTACAAGTTCCAAAAGGCGCCTGATGTTACGCCAAATCACGAAAAGTTAGACATAAAAGTGAATTAGTTGCTTCGCTTGCCCGAGAGCGGTCAGTTTTCGAATATCAAGTGTTCTGACATTAAATTTCCCAATTGAGTAGTTTGTAAAGTCCCAAACTCCCAAAAAGTTTGTAAACTCCACAAGGTTTACTTAACCAAATGTTCGAACAAGAATTAGAACCATCAACCGATGGCCGACCTGAAAGCACCACCTACTACAAATGATGCGTTGTGCCACTGTAACCGCAAATCGGCAAAGTAAATGCGATATATTAGCGGGAATGTCTTCTGGAGGCTGCTTGAAGCCGTGGATAGACAAAGATTAAGGCCGCGGATGACGGATGTTTCAACAAAGCTCGATAGCCTCACACAAAGCTCGAGTGAATGAAGAATGGTTGCAAAACAACATTCCGAAGTTCATTTCGAACACACAATAAATCTCGAATGCAACACACGCGAATCCAGTGGATTTTTGTCTCTAAAACAACCTCAAACGCTGAAGAAGCGATTTTTTACCGCTTCAAACCCAAAGTCTAGCTAAAAGTTAGCCTCATCGAGCCACTGTGAATTTACTCAACTCATGACGTTTTTAATAAGTTACACTTCGAGTGCCGAGCCCTGTAAATACAAAAATACATATATCAAAAGTTACCAGCTTCTGCCAGTTTGCGGTAAATTAGTTGTTTCTTGTTTAATTTATGAGAAGTGCGTATGCTCAACGTATTTTAGGCTAATCTGGCTTATACTCTTTATGTGCGTACATATAATTTTGAAACTAATTTGATCACGATTGGATATCGATCGCGTTTGAATAATTGCCTGCTAAGATGCTGGTTCGCGCTCTTAGTTTTGCGTGTTAAGTGGTTTTTGTTCTCTAGCATGCGGCAATTACAATCCGATTAGTTGCATGAGTCCTTGGGCTCCTTGAAGCAAATACAATCGTATTTGGGTTCGTCGCGGCGGTGAAACATGTTTATACTCGTTCACGAACTGAATTGAATAGAGTATATTGGTTTTCTGTAATTTACAAATCAGCCCAAACCATTATTGAAACTAAAAAAAAATTTAAATTAGGTGTGACTTATTGGGAAAAGTTGTATTTTCTTCAGTTTTACTACCGAGATTCTCTGTAGATTGACGTAAACTTATATATCACAATTGGGTTATGCAAAGCGGTCTGATCTTTGTTTGAAAATAAAGTAACTTTGACTCTGTTATGTGTCTGAAAACCCAGCGAACGAACTAAAAGCGGGAAAGAGCGCTTAACTATTAATAATATTTAGATTCTTACAAAGAACCATATTATTATTTTACTATTTTATTTGTTCTATTTATTATTTTTATATTAGCTAGTATTAGAAAGTGTTATTGCATCTACCGCTTTTTTCACTATCGCTAGAATCTGACGGCTAAAGATGATGCGTAGCATTGTTTGCTTCTGCCAAGATTTCTGGAGTGATTTCAGACAGATTATCCTCATAAGGCTTTAAGCTAACATTGCTGCAGGTGTAAGCAGCAGCCTTCTTGATGGTTCTTTAATATGTATGATATTTAAGTATTTAGATCGATGCATTACTCATGCCGAAATCTCACTTAACTTTGTCTATTAACGATTCTTTCCATTCCCCATTTGGAAATATCCTTGCTCTTCCCAATAGACCAAAGACTTCTAAGCATTATCTACTTAGTTTTGAATTTAAAAGAAATGTTAAAAAAGAATTGATCATATTTATGGTACTTATTGTTAGTATTTGCCATAAAATACTTTTGTTTGTGGGAAGTTTTGTACTTTGAAGTTTTTGTCGGAGCTCTGCTTAAGTCCAAAGAGGATGGCAGAGCTCAACATGAAATTGACACATTTCTGTATGTTCGGGCTATGATAGACGTGATAAAGCTCCGCTTATTGGTGGCTGTTACATACATACACAAGCATGAGATTCGAAACTCTAATCCGCATTGTCCAATGATCATTCACCCAAATTATTATATATTCAGTATACATTCAAGTATATATATAGTATATATCATTCCTACGTATGTATGTATAAGACGATCGTTTTGGCGATCTGTTACGACCATGCGGGTTACGAGGCGTCACAATATTGACAGCGGTTGTATGCCAATTGTGTGGATATGCCCAGAGGATCGTTTTTAAGTAATTTTATCCTCATCCAGAATGCCACGAAGATGTCCACAAGCAGAGCGGAGCACATGCAATGTGAACGCATACATGGAAAGATTGGCTGGAAGGAAGGCCGGATGGATGACATGAATGCATGAAAACTTTGTCAGTCGCGTAATCATCGTAATAATTCGCTTCAACTTCAACAGTTGGCAGCAGCAACGAGAAGCCAAGCGGAAATTACCAACACGCGATATTTAATTTTACCAAAAGGTAAACCAATCATTCGTCTGCTACGGCTGCGGCTGCGGCTGCGGCTGCGGCTGCGGCTGCTTTTGCTCTTCAACTTTGTTTAGTGGAGATAATTCCTCTGTCGAAGCTTCTGGGCATTCTTACCGACAACCTATACTAAATGTATTAAAATAAAAAAAAGTTTTCCAAAATGTTTTAAGAACTTATAATCATTTTTCTCCGCAGTGCAAACGCATCCGAATTGTAATCTCGGCTAGCCCACATAATTCAACTTCAACATAGAAATTTGTTTATATCGAAATTATATCTTGGATAACTTTCATCAATCCTCACACATGCACAAATAATCATTGGAAAGTATTTATATGATCATTTTTTGAAAGGAAACGAAAGCGTCAAAGTTTTCTCGACCAGCATGAATTGCCGAGTTGTTTTGACTGATTTCTCGATCAATGCACATATTTTGAAGTTTACAGAACAACTAAAAGTCAAGTGTTTTTGTATTCTACTTGCTCACTCACGGAATATAGTATCTTAATTCAATGTCCTTGTAACTGTTTGTCAGTCAGTCACTAAATTTTTATTGGCCTCGTTAAAATGATACACAATCAGAAAAAAATAATATGATTCACTACTTTATAACCAGGATCACCAAATTTAGCTCCGTAAATAGTGATACAAATCCAAAAGACTCGAACCTGAAATATATTTATGTAGCTTTTTGACCTTTAACTAGTATTAGGAAGCCGATTGCGTCCGTTCTGGCTTACGTTTTTTCCTATCTTACCTACATATGTTAGTTAAGTGCAGTTGCAGCCGACTACGCAGTACCCCGTTCGTAAAAACTGATCAAATCTTCTAGGAATTTTCATGAAGTCTATGTCTTAGAGTGGAAAAACACTTTCAAATCACACACGGCGGGATTTCTCTTTAAACTGACCCAATATAAATTTATTAAAATAAAACGTTATACCTTTTATAAACGTTTTCTTTCGCTTATTCAGTCAAGTTGATAAACAGAGATAGTTACATTAAAATACAGGAGACTAAAGCCGAAGAAGAAACAAGTTGGAAATTATAATTAAAAATTAATCAACTAGAGAGATTTGCTATCGTCACAATGTCGTCTTGCACCAGTCCAAGTCGAACACGGCTGCAGAGAGAAGTGCACACCATTCAATGTTTGAATGTACTCCAAATATTTTAGAAACGAGAGAAATATCCAGATTATCATACAACAAAATACTTTTTATTAATTTGTCGGAAGGCAAGCAACATATCTATATGAAATATGATACACAGAGACACAGCAAGACGGACGGACGGACGGACGGACGGTCGGGCAGACCGTTTCCTGACGAATAGTTAATACACTTTACAAGGACGTTTATATATGACATAAACACAAATCACAAATTCGTTTGTATTTAATATTTTATTTCGTTGTTCTTACAAATACATATTTTATTTACTTCTTATACGAAAAATAAACAAACGTAATAAATTAATTTAATAATTTTAAAAATATGCCAAAAGATTTAAGCTAATTAATACATCTAAAACTTGTTAGTTTTGTAGACTTATTGCATTTGGTTTTTTATACACAGTCAATGATGGTTGTGTTGCGACATTAAAACTAATTAGAAGTTGTAATAATTTCATAGGTATTATTGCTTGAATACAATTTAAAGATTAAACTTGCAACTGTTATCTTATGTATCTTGCCCGGTTAACGTAACTCATAGGATGGGATTGGTTTCGACTACGCTACTTAAGGACGATCTAAGAATTAGAAATAGTTTAGAATTATCTACAATGGTAGTTCCGAAATAGACTATTGATCCGCATCGCTATGTATTGAAGTGCTGGCCGTACTGCTCTTATCGGGACTATGGGATCTGCTGTTAGCCGGACTAGAGACTTTTGAAGCACACGACCGCACAGACAGGTCTTCTGGTTCGCTGTCGTAAAAACTTTCTTTGGAAGACTCACTATGAACCGAAGGACTTAGCCTCTTCAATACATCATTCGTTCCACCTGTCGACTCCATTGCGCTAGGCAGGCCATCAACAGCAGGATGCATGGATGCTGCAGCAGCTGCAGCAAATGCAAAAAAATTCAAACTTGCGCTAAACATTTTACACCAGTCCAAGAGAGCTCCACCCTGACCATCGCCATCTGGCACTTGTGTAGAATTTACAACTGCTTGACTTGATTGAGCTTCGAAAATTGGCTGTAACAGGGAAGGAAGCGCAGTCTGGTTATTGTTGTTGGTGTTGACTATTGGAGTTGTTGTGGATGTAAAAGCACAATCAATGTCATTATTGTTATTATCATTAATGTATTGTGTTTCAGTGGGCGATGGATTGTGCTTGGCTGGATCCTTCGCCCAGTTCTTCACACTCAGCAAGGGACAATTGTATTTTTTGGCTTCTTCTAGTGTAGTAGTGCAGTCCGGATTTGGATTCGGTATGTTGTTTGGTTCCGTAAAGTTAACTTTAGGTGACAACTTGGAGTTGAAAAGTGCCAATAAGTTAAGCTGATGCACCATATTGTTTGTTGAATAGCCCGACACAGATGACATGGAATCTTTGCTGGCAACGTGCGCATCCGTTATTTGCTGGATTGCTTCGGGGTGCAAGCTCTTCTGTTTTATGAACTCGACTAATGCAAACTTCTCCAACAATGCCTCGTTGTGAGTTGTGTAGGCCATCGCTTGGCACGGCAAACTGCCAATGCTGAGATCGTCATAATTGGGCATTGTTGCAAATTTCGGAGGCAGCAATTGTAGTTCGAATTTGGCGCGTTTTTCTGGAGGTGTGTCGAGGCTGGCCAGTCCCATGTTATCTGATCCCAATTGACGGCACATGAATCTTAATTTTTGCTCATTTTTACACCAACCACGTAGCGTAGATTCTGGAACTCCTATGTCCCTTGAAACACTGGCTTTTGTTTCGCCATTATGAATTCTTTGAATTGCCCGCACTTTATCGTTCGGCGTTAAATTTCTCAGTGGGCGTTTGCCTCGTGTACTCATACGAATATTCATATGCTGGTAGGCTGATATGTCCATTTTAAAATAGATATTTCAATTGACCGCAAACGGATGCGATATTCTGTGCGCGCTGGTCAATTTTACACGAATAAAACAACTGGTAACTGCGAGTATTGCGACAATTGTTGTTCACTCTTCGGATTAACAGAAGGATGTGATTTTAATTCGGCAAACGTTGTCCTGTCGAAGCTGTGCTTGCTCCAAAGCGAGTTCAACACGTTTGCGGCGAAGAGCATGAAAACATGCACACGCATGTGTATGTGTGTGTACCTAAACGGATGACCATTTACTAACACACTCACATACGCACAAACACACGTGCTCGTGCTCTCTCGGAGAACAGGCGCGAGAGAAACTCAGCAACAAGAACAATGAAAGAGCAGTTTACCACCACAACAACTTGTTACTCTGTCAAGCAGAGTCCGCTTCGCGCAAACTCTGTGTGGCACAACTGAATGGGAACAGATTCGACAAATAAGACTAAGGTAATAAAACTCTTGATTTGGGTACGGTTTGCCTTACCCCTCTCTCAGCTGATTTTCCTTAAGAGCCAAGTTTCTGTGGTCCATTTGGCCACAATTCATTTCTAATAAGTACGCGTACATATATGTTTGTGTATATATGTATATGTATTTATGTATATATGCAAAAAGAATTTAAAATTTGTAAATGATTGTACTATACCAGATGTGTTTATGTTTTTATTTTCTTGTTGCTTAACAAATAATATCTCAAATGTGTTTGGTTTTAAGTATTAAAAATTTGTTTATTTTTTTCTAATTAGAATCTGTTATTGGTATAATCATTTACAAATTTTAAATTTTAATAATAAATCAAATGTTTTTGTTTTTAAATACTTACTTTAAAATTATTAAAACCTATTAAGACCAATTATAATATGTTATTAATATATTCATTTATAAATTTTAGATATTAATAAAATACCAAAAGTTTTTGGTTTTAAATATTTAAAATATCAAAAAATATTTGATATGTTTTATATTTATATTTATATTTATATTTTCAATTTAAATTTCAATGTTTGCTTTTAAATCCATATTATTATGTTTTGCTTAAACCAAGAACAAGCAATGAAAATAAAACAAAATTTTAATCTGGTTTAGTATAATCAGTTAAATTTTTTTGACTATCAAAAAATAAATTTGTTTTTGAAGCGGTTCGCATTTGAATTAAACTTACGTTAGTGGATGGTTATCGTCTATCGAGTTATGATAGTCACCGGTTAGTGTTTTCAATTCTCGATTTATTCGTTTAGTCCTCGATAAATTCATATTTCGACCGCCAACGTAAATTAAAAACGTACTTCCGCAAATATATTAAATAAATATACATATTAAAAGATGTTTTTCTTATCTTAGCGAGTAGTAATATTCATTTAGTTTTAGTTTTTATTTAGTGTATTAATAAAAAAAATAATTTTACATGAACATTTTTTTATATTCATCATACCATTTTTCGAAGCTCAAACTTAAAGTTTAATATGAATCGCTAAGAAAAATTTTGATTTATAGAAAGCCTTGTAAAATATATAAAATGGTGGACCGTGTAGTCAAATGTGACCACAAACTTATTCAAATTTTTTTTACAGATGGCTTGACATTTCTTTATTTCATAGTCTCTCAATGCTTGGTCAACTTTACTAAGCCTTTTCAAAAATAATGGTAATAATGGTAAAAGGTGAATGTTTAGTTAATTAAACGAAATAGTATATAGATATAGATTTTCGAAGAGAACAATCGATTTGTTTGATTTTTGCTATTTTATATTAAATTATCTTGCAAGCAATCTTTCAAACTTTATCATTTTTATGTTGAATAACATTTTTTAATGGAAAGTTATTGTTAATCGAATTAACTTCTGCTGGTTGAGCCATGCAACGATGTCAATTATTCAACTGTTGAACTGTAATATAACATAACTTAATATAACTTCAAGGTTCATTATATTTAAGTATTTCGACAGATTAAACATTTTTATATCGCAGTGAACTTTGCCTATTAACCATTCATTCGAAAGTCCTCAGAGTTCTAACTATTATTTATTTAGTTATAAATTGAAAAGAAATGTAATTCAGGTAATTCCCATTTTTATATATTTTATTTACTATTAGACATTAAAATGACATTAAATACTTCATTTAAAGTGCGCGCCAAACAGAGGCGCAACCGAAACGAGTTCAACAACAGAACTGTTAGTTAACATTAAAAGTAATGGAACTGCTTAACATGATGATTGCTTTCACAGTGATAGTCGGGCCATGCGGGTAAATAATATCACTCCATTATGTTGGGGACGACACAAGCCCTGGTAACACTCGCCCTGGCAATCATTTTTATTGAATATGCACATAAATATCAACATTCTCTGAAATGATTTCAATATACGATATTTTTGAAAAGATAACGATAGTCAGAGACTATCGCATTTACTCATTTTGCACTGTAAGCCAATATTTAGATCTTTAATCTTCAAATATTTGACAATAAAACTTGTTTCCGCCAACAAACATGGAATCATTGAGATAAGCTAACCGATTTAGCTACAGTCATTGCTACTCTTCTTTCTTAGTTTCCAAGAACTAAAGTAAACAATTATCCAATTACCAACAGAACCACAAAACAGTTCTTCAATAAAATTATAATTTTGGTCTTTTACCGCACTGCTTTACGCAGAACATGTTAATCCCGATAAATATTTTGTTGTGTTCCTCAAAATTTAAACGTTTTAAAGCGTTATCAACTTTACAATGGATTTAGAAAATAATAACAATACACTGGTACCTGAATGCAAAAACGAACACGTTGGTAATAAACGTTCAACATCCGGCGAAGATGAGGACAGCGCTGCGCATATCAAAAGATTGAAACTCAGCTACAAAGCTACAAAAGTGGAGGACGCACATGTGTCTGAGGATAACAGAAATCCAGCGGCACAGAGTCCAAAAAAACGAATACAACTGAGTAATAGCAAGCCTAAGATCAACAAAACTGAGACATTTATATTCGGAAACTATAGACATTATTATGGCAAGCGCATTCTGGACACGGACTTCCATGACATACGCCTGGATGTGCTGGCCATGCAGCCAGAATTGTTCCATGGCAAACAGCTGCTCGACATTGGCTGCAATTCCGGTCACCTCTCTCTGGAAATAGCTAAGAAGTTCGAGGTAAGCAGTCTGGTTGGCCTGGACATCGATCGCACCCTAACATCCGAGGCTCAACTGGCCGTCAATCTGCTCAAACGTCGCAGTAATATTTCAGCAGCAACGGCTGCTGGCAAATTTCCATACAATGTCAAATTTGTGCACGGCAATTTTGTACTCGCGGACGATGTGCTCCTTGAGATCGAACGACCACAATTCGATGTTATACTCTGCCTCTCTGTCACCAAGTGGATACACCTAAATTTTTGTGATGCGGGCTTGAAGCAGGCCTTTCGACGGATGTACCTACAACTGCACCCAGGTGGCAAGCTGATACTAGAACCGCAGTCATTCGATACCTACAAGCGACGAAAAAAGCTGACGGTAAGTGGAACAGAGCATAGGCTAATTGCGGGAATAATCTATCCTACCTCTCTCCTTGCAGGAAAGCATAAGGAAGAACTACAACGCCATCCAATTCAAGCCAGATCAGTTTACCAGCTATCTACTCAGCCAAGAAGTTGGGTTTGCCCACATGCAGCTGATGGGCGTACCGGCGCACTGCCAAGCAGGCTTCAAGCGTCCCATACTGATTTTTAGCAAACTCTAATCTAGTCTACTTTAGTACATTTAAGTAAGAAATGAAAACAATTTAATATCGAACATTCACTGCGTGCGTTGCTTTTTATTGGGCGATGGCAATTGCTCCAGTATGGTGGGCATCCTTTCGAGCAGCTGCTCAGCTGTCAGTGTAAAGTCGCTGTCCGCCCACAGCAGACGCAACTCGTTTAAGACCACGCCCACTTGCTTGCCCGCCAAGCCGTATGGCTTAAGCGTGTTTCCGTTAATGGGTAGGCTAGGCGCCTGCCACTCCTTGAGCTGCGTATAGAGCTCCAATTTGTTGGTGTATTTTAGTAACTGCTCAACGTAGTCCCGTTTAGCATACGGCTGAAGGCACAATTTTTGATAATCCCGTAGAGAAACATAGTCGGAGTTTACCTGAAAAGAGGGAATTGATTTAAGTTTTGATTGACGTCATATGTATTATATTATAGAAGGTTACTTACTCTATCCCGCTGCTGCGTGATGAACAAAGCTAGATCACGCTCGTATGCGCTAAGCTTTAGGCGCTCATGCAGCTTCATGGCCTGTTCGCTGCTGTGCAGCAGCCCAATCAAATATAAAATTGGATAATGTGGCCCATCAAACCGCTTCAGATCGCCGCACAGTCGCTCAAATTCTTCAAGATTCGGATGCATGGGTAGTCCGCATTGCTGCAGCAACTCGCAATTGTTCATTTCCAGTATCAGCTCGTGATTAAAATTGCCAACTACAATCTTTTGGAGCTCTGCCCAAATGCGTTCTCCACTAATCCGCGCTAGGCCCTCGGCGTTGGCCTTGATAGCTGCCAGCGTTGCCTTGTCGTGGCAGTCTGCTCTCTCTGCTATGCGGCCATAGAAGCGAAAATAACGAAGAATACGTAGGTAATCCTCCTTGATGCGCACATCGGCATCGCCCACAAAAACGACGCGACGTTCTTGCACATCATCGTAGCCATAGAAGTAATCGTAGACTGTGCCATCGAAGCCGAGGAACATGGAGTTAATGGTCAAGTCGCGACGATTAGCATCCAGTTGCCAATCGGTGGTGAAGACAACGTCTGCATGTCGTCCATCTGTACGCACATCGATGCGCAACGTTGTCACCTCGAAATTCTCTTTGTTGTGGATGCGCGGCGTAATTGTGCCATGCTTTTCGCCCTTAGCATTGATCAGTCGCACCTCTTCCTTGCAAAACATCTCCTTCATCTGATCTGGTGTCGCAGTTGTGGCAAAATCAATGTCCTTCGGCTTAATGTTCATCAGTATGTCTCGAACGGCGCCGCCTGCAATGCGCAGTTCGTAGTTATATTTCTTGAACAGGGCCACCAGAGCCTCTAACTCTGGTGTGAATATGCTATGGAACTCATCGCTGTCCACTTTCTTGAATGCGGGATTCTCACGCATCTTAGGCGGCTTGCCAAGCTGTGCTATTATCTCCGACGAAATTTTCGTTGTCTTATTAGCAATGTTTGCCGGCGATGCCATGCGGCGCACAGATGTTCCGTAGTAACAAGGACTCTGAAGCAAACGGAAGGAAATCGATGTAGAGGCACGTGGCAAGCTTAGTAACTTGGTAATCAACCATGTACCATGCATTTAAAAGCTTTGGAGCAGCGAAACATACATTTATTAAACTTCAAAAGAAATAAAAATATCGATGTGAGCAACAGAATTATGTTAAAGCAGCTGGGACAAATATGTTAAAACAGCTGATAAAACTCATATTTGATTAACATACCTGTTATTCGCTCAACAGTCACAGCTGTCTGCGTTAGTCTGTTATCGAAATGAAAACATTTAAGATCAATGAGCTGTTACTCTTGGGCTTAATTTAATCACATATTTTTCTAAAATAATTCATTAGCATACTTCGGTGCTCACAAAGAATAGCCATGCCCAGTCTTAAGCTAAATGAATTTTCAAACTACCATTTTTAAAACAAATACTCGACATTCTCAGAAATAAATCACATTAATAGTATTTATACACAATTTATTATTTCTAATATATAATATAATATATATTTTTATATATGTTACCAATTTGCGCAAGTTGCAGTTGCTTTTGCCAATTTCAACAAGCATTTCCACTAAACAGTTTTACACATTGAGTATGTAAGCATGTAGATATAGTATTTCTCAATTTTTATAAACTTTCTTGGGCTTATATTAAAACATTATATACATAAATTACGAGCGCGGATTTAGCAATTCTTAAGAATAACTTTGAAACTTAAAGTTAGACAATAAAAGGAATTCTCAGTTGTTTACAATCAATAATTTAAAGACAACATGAAATTTAGCTAATTTCTGTATATATTATATATATATATATAAATATAAATATAAATATATATATATATTTATTTATATATATATATATATATATATATATATATATATATATATATATATATATATATATATATTTATATTGTGTGTGTGTGTGTGTGTATGGGTATAACATCTACCAATGTTTAATTAAAGAATTTGTTAATGTATTGCATATAAATTTTTATTATTATGGTTTGCCCTACTGCTAAAATTCAGGCTCAGTAAAAACAAGCACGATTTTCTATCTTTTCTTACATATTAACTATTCAATTTGTTTCAATATGTATTTTTACTTATGTTGTTTGGATTTTTACAAGTTTAACACAATGTTTTATTGTTTTATCGGAGATGCAAATTTGCATTATGAGAAAAGCGAATCGTAATGTTGGGTAAAACCAAAAATTTGTAGGTCGCCAAATCCATGAAGCTTTCAACTAACATATAATGCTATAGACTATGCTCTGTACGATCTGACAGGTTTTTACTCTTTTAGTATATAGTCTAAACACACATCTATAAAGAATAACGTACCAGAAATTTCAAGATTATCTTAAAGCCGCACTCAGCCCAATGCGTTCTTTAGTTATTTGAGCTAAATATTAGTTACATGAACTTTTTATCGATGCTGCAGCAAGCAGTAGCAGTCGATCCAACGATTTACACTGACCTTAATTATATCTATAATGCCTAATTAACTAATATAGAATTCTGTTAATAGTATATAGCATATATATTTTAGTTATATTATATATATATATATATATATATATATATATATATATATATATATATATATATATATATATATATATATATATATGATTTTCTCTTTTCGTATATTTCTCAAACCTAACAGCCAGTTTATGCAAAAATATTTTTGATGCTCTTCTTGTATTTATTATTTGTTTTTTTTTTCTTGTGTATTCTTCAATAATTTCATTTATTCATATTACGCGTGTGTGTTTCTATTTAATGCTAATGTTTTTTTATGTTTTGTATTATTGTTTTTTGTTTTGTTTTTGTAATTTGTTTCTTAGTGCATTTCAGTAAAATCGGAGATCGCAGTATCTTGGGTTCAACATAATTTAATGGACGAGTCTCAATGCTATTTGCTGGCTTAGTGTTACTCATTACTTTTCTTGAACAGCATTATAAAGATTATCAACATTATAACCGAATAACTCCAGCTCAATATTCTCATTATTTTCATTATCTTCATTCCCACCATCCTCGTTGTCGTCGTCATCGTCGTCCTCTTGCCCCTCCTCTTCGCTTGAGGAATAGAGCTGAAGCGCCCGTAGCTGCATTTGCACAAAATGTTAATGTTCCATAAGAGCCGCTAAAATCACAAAACAGAATTTTACACTCGAGATGAGACAAATTTTAAGTTGGCTCTTACGCGATGGAGTTCGTCCGGTCTTGTTCTCATTGGGCGTGAAATTTAGAAAGTCCCATATCAAAATAGTATCATCGTGTGAGCTGCTGACAATTTGAAACTCATCGAATTGTAGCCGAAAAACTCGACCAGTATGTTCCTAAATATAATCAATATTAAATCAGTTACACTTATAAATAGGGAGAGCATAGAAGTCTATTTACCACGAGCGTATTGAGGCACAGTGTATTGGAAGCGGCGCGTGGATCCAGCGCTGCAACCAAATCCCATACCTTAATTTTACCATCGTAGGCACCACTGACAATGCGCTTCGTATCGAAGCGAATGCAGCGCACCAACTCTTCATGACCTTCTAGCACACGCAGGCAGGCTCCGCACTCAATATCCCACAGCCTGCCGACATGTATATTTCAAAAATAAGTATTTGATGTACAAACAGACTTAATCTATTTCATGTTACCTAATTGAATTGTCGGAACTGCCGCTAACCACTAGCCGATCTCTGTACTGCAGGCAAGCGATGCCACGTTTGTGGCCATTCAGTGTTCGCACAAATTCACAGCTCGATGTCGACCACACTTTGATGGTGCGATCCCCACTGGCAGACACAATATACTTCTCATCAAAGTCCACTACATTTACGGCGGCACGATGGCCGACTAGGACGCGACGCAACGTAATTTCGCTGGGCGATGTCATATCCCAAACCGCAATGGAGCGATCTTTGGAGCATGTAACCATCATGCCATTGTTGAAACGTAAATGAAGCACCGCCTCACAGTGATGAATCAGCGTGTTCACCATCTCCCCAGAATTTACATCCCACACACGCACCGTGGAATCGCTGGAGCCACTAATAATCACCTTATCATCATATTGTAAGCACAGAACCGATCCAGTGTGTCCCATGAGTGTCTGCAAGCCAGCAAGAGTTAAGAGTTAATCGAAGACTCTTTCAATTTTTATTGAAATCGTACCTTGACGCACTGCAAATCCGTCCGGTCCCATATCTTTATGGTATTATCCCTTAGGCCGGACACAATCTTCCCATCATCGTACTGCAAACAATAAACACCCTTAGAGTTCTCGGATCGACAATTTATACGGCGCAACATGTGCCGTCCAGTTCGCCAGTTGTTCTCTATGCTGTCAATATCCTAAAAATTACAATTAATTGGAATTTGTCAATTATTTGAGTAGTCAAATAATAATAATAATAATAATTAGCTACTTACATTCATGATCTTGGGGAATAGTTCCCGATGGAATGAGTGCGGTCTCTGTGTTTGGCCGGGTCGTGGCTTGAACAGATGTTGCATCCAATTGCGACGCTCGGCCAGGCCGCGCCATAGCGAATCAGTGCGCACCTTGCGCTCAATAAGCTTCTTCCACAGCATGCCCTCAGATATGACGCGCAGCCATTCCTTGCACACCAGCTCGGCAGACTTAAGGGATTCGGCGTCCAGATACGATAAAATATTCTCGGCAATATGATCGAGACCTTTTTCTGTTGTGAAATAAGACACGTATGTATAATTAGCATCACAATTATATAAAATTAGAGCAAGTAAGAAAACTCTAGTCACTGTATAACAAGCGTGCTCTAGTCGAGACTGCTCGACTAGGAGATACCCTGAACTCTGCGAATACCCTTTTTTACAATCGTTTCTCTTATACATACATAGCAAACAACACATGCATAAGCACGCGCTCTGCAGTGTGGACTTTACTATGAGAACTTATTTGTTGAACAAGCTTTCTTGTAGGTGCACTTTCCTAATCAAACTTTCAGAGCAAGATAATGGCATTCATCTGTGTGTATTTGCCAAAGCACATGCAACATATATAAGGTCAACGTGAAGCAATTAGTTTAAGGTCTAAGGCATGATTCATTGATGCAACAGTATCCAAAATGACGCTAAAAAATTGGTTGCAACCCACGCGCCACCTACGACCGAAAGTGGGACGCACCTAACGGCAATTTAGCAATGGGAAAGATAAAGAGAATTGACAGCGACCAATCGTCAGATGTCACAAGAGATTACTAAGCACAGCTATCGGTCTAGGAGATAGGAGGAAGGAGGGAGGAGGAAGGAGAGGCGACCCTGTTGGGTCTGCAGTGAATTGCATAAAGTGCTGCATTTGCCAAACACAATTAAGAATGTGGATAACTCGCAGAGTGACTTTGCAACAACGACAACGTTGCAAATGCTGATGTAGTTCAAGTTGTCGTTGTTATTGTTGCTTCAACGTCGCCTAACGGTTCATGTCGCCTGCCTATCCTCAGTCCAGCTGTCTGTCTCTGTCTTTCTCTCGCTCTCAATGTTTTTGTGCGAGTGTATGTGTGCCTGGTTAGCTGTCTTTGGAGCGCATTACAATGTAAATGGAGGAAACGCTGTTTATTCCCGCTCTCTTTCCCATTTTTAATACACGCGCTCATCCTGACTAAACACACAAGCAAAACAAGTCAGACGAGAATTTGTTTGTAACTCTCTTTAGACTTACTCTGGCCTAGCTGAGAGTTATAAAATGTGTTACGCCTTGTTGACAACGTTTTGCTGTTTGAATAGATCCAGATAACCCTTTAACTTGAAGGATGGCTTTTGAGTACGCTCAACATCATAACATTTTTCTACAATTAAAAAAAAACTAAAAACTAACTAGATTTAACTTTAAAAAATACCATAATTTATCTATCTTATCATTACGTAACTACTTATAAAATATATTTGTTGTTTTTATTACGGATATTTGCATTTTGTAACTTTAAAATGAATTTCGTTGATAAATATTCCGTTCATCGAATGAAATACTTAATGACGTTTTGTTTTCGCAGCTTTTGCTTGTTTTATTTTCATTCTGTTCCCGCAAAGCGCGTTTAATGGAAGCAATGACCTTTGAGTCAACAACATAAGAAGCAGAATCACAGGCAGAGGCGGAGGCAGTCAGCGGCAACGACTCCACCAGCAACAGAGAGCGTCACCTGCAATACCCTTCCCCTCTCCGCTGCTCTCTATCTCTGGAACAGTTGCACGGCAACAGCTAGGGGCCAGGATAGGTACGGGAAAGGGGAAAAGTAGATTCCATTCGTTCGGTTACCTTCACGTTTTGCAGTTCAACTTTGTTTCTACACTTTATTGTATTTGTTTGTTTCTTATGTTGCTTTTACTTCGGATGTACTTTTAATCGTTTATCTGTTAGTTGTAATCTTCTGCTTTTTGTTTTTATACCCTGAAACCACCAATGGTTTTGTTAAAATGTCAAATGTATGTAACAGGCAGACCCCATAAAGTATATGTATTCTTGATCAGGACGACGAACTGAGTCGATATAGCCATGTCCGTCTGTTCGTCCGTCCGTCCGTCTGTCCGTCCGTCCGTCCGTATGTAGGAACGCGTCGATCTCCACAACCTATAAAATCTAGAGACTTGAAAGAGACTTTTTTGTAGGTCCCTGTATAGCACGCGCATATAAAAGTTTATTTCAAAAATCGATAACAGTTTCCGTTTTATTGTTATCGATTAAAAACCTTATCTAAATCAAGTTATTAAATTATATCTCTAACATCTTTGGAGGTAGAGTCTAAAAATGTTGTAATTAGATTCATTTATATTTTATACAATTTTGATTTTCGTTATACAATATTTTGGATACCGGCTCAAAAAAAACTTTTGTTATAATTTAATTTTACAAGCTTACATTTTTCCTGCTTTAATAAATGCATAATTGAGTACATTTTAAAATGCAGGTCGGACGGGGTTCAGGGGATCTCCTACTCGGGCACCACCGACTAGAGTTTTCTTCCTTGTTTAATTTATTTTAATTAAGAGATCAATTGGCGAGGACTTAAGCAATGCTGTGAAATATGACGATAGCGAACTGGAATATATTTAAGAACACATCTTAAGCACATAAATGGTACCCACATTTTCCTAACCATTTTTATACTCATTCACGAAAGTCAAATCCGTCCGTCTGTCCGTATGAACGCAAACCATTTCGACGCTATTGAAGCTAGAGACTTGAAATTTGGAACATATACTCGTGTATACCCTCCAATTATAAAGTGTCAAGATATTCCCAATACGCCCACTAGGGGCGTGGCAAATCGGATAATGTATTTTCCGGTATGCCAGAAACCCTGTTAGTTGAAATGCTAGAGAGTTTAAATTTGGAACGTATACTCGCATTGACAACCCAAGATATAAAATATATGGCGGATATATCTACGCCCATAGGGGGGCGTGGCAAACTGCAAAAGTCTATATCTCCTAAAGTTTTAGAGCTAGAAACTTCAAAATTAGATAATTAAGTTACGGCGACCTCCTCTATTGATGACCCAAAAATAATAGTTACGCCCTTTTTGGCCGTGGCATATCGAAAAATACCCTGTAATTTTCACATATTTGGAGCGTAAGCTTCCAAATTTTTAAGGATTGGCCAAAAATGACATATCTACGCGCACTGGGGGCATGGCAAATCGGATCTGAATATATAGCGTTTTGCACAAAATCTATTATATTCTGAACACTTTTGATGCTAGAGACTTGATACTTGAAATACATACTTGGGTTGACAACCTAATAACAATAAGATATGGCGGATATATCTGCGCCCATAGGGGGCGTGGCAAATAGGGTATTTTCTACAGTTTTAGAGCTAGACACTCAAAATTAACGACTAAATAACTATTGACCTCCTCTATTGATTTGCCAAAAACTAATTGGGGGGCGTGGCAAATCAGAAAATGGAGCTGGTAGCGTTTGGGTCGTGAATGAGTATTCTGCAGTCGGTAAAGCCCGACTGCAACATTCTTATTTGTTTTTAATTGTCTAGTAAAACATACAATTTTTACAATTTGAAAAGATTTTAAATTAGGTTAGTCAATTGTAACTAATTCATAAGCCTAGTTTTCCACATTCAAGTAAACTGTTTTGGTTCAAGCTTCCGAAACATAAGACCTAATTATTATTTTTTGTTATTTATCTACGGGTCTTCTTTAGTTATATTTATTATCCACTATACAAAATTATATACGCTACATATATTCTCAGCTTCACTTTAAAATTATACAATAGAAAGGGTAAAACACTTTCTTTTTTTAAGCAAACGTGAGTAACACGCAAAAGGCCCGGACATATATATATGTATGTGTACATACCAAAATATATATATATATTCCTGATCAGAGTGACGAGATGAGTTGAGCTCCTTAAAAAGGAGCGTGTGTACATCGGTTTCTAAACATGTATGTACACAAGGAGCTCAGAATGATTGAAACAACAGCTATGCAAAGAGTTCAGGTTGTCACCTAGCTAGTCTCGATTAGAGCACTTATAATTGCTTTTATTTGATACACTTACTTGGCAGCAGTGTTATAAAGTCGCGCTGTAGCATCGGCTTTAAATACGCATTGATCTGCCCGTGCTGATAGTGGCACATGCGCGATAGCAGTTGCTCGACAAAGTCCACCTGTCCGGCTTCGCTCCACTGTATGAAGTACTGAAAGCAAACATCCCGTTCCGTTTGATATGTGGGTGATGAATCTTTCTTGCGCACCGGATCGTACAGCATTGTGGTTGTGAACTATAAATGAAACAAAGGAAAAGAAGACAGAAAGAAAAATGTTATCATAAAATTGAGTTCGCAGATAAAGCAATACACTTAATGCATATATGTAACTCTACCGATGTCAGCGGGCAGCGATGGCGTGGATGGATGGAACTGGAAAGTATGCAACCCTTGCACTCGGCTGTGGTATTAGCAAATAGCAGGTAAAGTTAAAGTGGAAGTTGAAGTTGAAGTTGAAGTTGTGCAACTCGCAGATGAAATAACGAATGCTTTTGGCTTTCAATTATCCAATTAGTTTAACTTGACAGCTGGGCTTTTTGTTAATTCGTTTACTGCTACCAAATCGTTCACAGCTATAGGTGAGAACACTATTAAAACCTACCTGCTCAACCAGAATTGATAAACATTTATTTTGTGTATGTATTTCCATGTAGACTTTTTTATGTGACAAACAATGAAGAGCAATAAAAACACTTTTGGGCTTCTCTTTCTGAATTACTCTACTTTGCTAGCAAATCTACCTTTCCGCTTTTCAATTTTTAAAATAACAACTCATTTACTAGATTCTATTTATTTGGATGATTTTTAGGTGGATTTTCTTTTTTGCAATATTTTGTTTTATGCCTAGCTTACCTAAATTTGGCAGGTGGTTGCTGTATCTTTGGAAGGAAAACTAATTTGAATCATATATATATATATATATATATATATATATATATATATATATATATATATATATATATATATATATATATAATGTATATATTAAATGAGCTTATTTGAGCATAAGTGTTTATATTGTCGAAATGTAGTAGTATTAATACCTTGACTACAGATAAACCTTGTCTATACAGTTGCGTGTCTACATAAACAATTGTTTGTATTTGTTTGACTATGTGAGTGTAACGTTGTGTCTGTATGGCCAGCGACTTCAATTAATAGCATACTATATTTGCCGTTGTTGTCTGTTTTTGTTGTTTTTTATAATTTCAATTTATTTGCATTTGCATTAAAAGTTAAGTTAAAATCACTTTTTATGCTGCCAGTTAGTTTATTTTGTTTTATTTGTAACTTCTAGCTACTACAAAACTTTTAAGATTTGCTTACTTTACGCTCAGCTATATGGGTCAGGATACTACTTGAAAATTTAAACTTACAAATACATATATTCCCGAGAAACAAAAGGTAAAATTAAGGTTGAGAGAGATGATAAGAGATGGCACGTTCGGCAGTATGGATAGGTGGTTAGTTTATACAATAGATAGTTTTAATTATTTTGGCAATGCTTGATTGATGATCCTGTAACAAAACCCACAAAGAACGCACAATTTGCAGTCACGAATACCCGCACATTAAGTTTGATAGTCAATGGAAGGTAACTACATAGGTACATACATATAACGACTGACATTGAAGGCGGTATATCAATTTGCATGTGCACCGTGTGCTTTATTATTCTATATTTTTAAATTAAAGCTCCAACATATAAGAGAGACATAATTGAGATGTTAATGAAGTATATATTTACGGTAAAAACGGCTAATTTAATTTAGTAAGGATGGATTGATAAGACTCTTACTATGTTCATATTTTTCTTATCATGATTGCATTCATTAAACAATATTCATGTTGAAAATCATAATAATGCACTACCCAAATAGACCCACAAATACTCATACAGAGGTTTGGGATTTATGAATTGCATGAAATATTTCTGTTTTTATAAATTGTAGTTGGTTCAGTTGCTCAAAACATATCAAATACACAATAATTTGTTCCTTAATAATAGATTATTTATTAAAAATATCGAAAATTCCTAAAGAGTTATGCAGTGAAAGCACGCTTAATCGAACGTTCAATGTTTCAATTACTTATTTCTTTTAAAATGAATAGCCAGTCAAATTCCTTTTAACATTGCGAAGTAATCTGAATTATAACCATATATAGGTATAGATACATCTGAATAGAATGCAGATATGACTGCTGAAGTTAGAAAATAAATCGGTAATGTATTTATCACATGAACATCCACAAATAAAACTATGACTGCACGAAAAATTGATAGAGCAGCGAAAAGTATAAAAGCAAAAGTAAACAATTCACCATAATTTTTTATACCAAAATAAAAGTATTCATTAATAAGTAAATTATAAAAATGACTGGTTGTAGCCTTGTATATATAAATATATAAATATATATGTATGTGTGTGTGTGTATGTGTGTATGTATGTGTGTGTATGTGTGTGTGTGTGTGTGTGTGTGTGTGTGTGTGAGTATTTTTGATTTGTTTAGTGTGCGAAAAAAATTGCTTTTGCACAATTTAGTCGCCATCTCACCTTGATGTCAGCTTTTGGGCTTACAAAGATGACTCAAATGTAACTTAATTGCTGAACGCGTATATTTTGGTCAAAAATCAACTTTTGACCCAGAAACAGAAACTGTCAACAGCAACAGAAACCAAGTAAATAAATTTCTAAAACTTTTATTGACTGCTTCTCAATGTAGGGACGATAACCACGTCTCAATATAGTCAGTATATCAAATATATAATCTGAATTGATAGGATTGAAATAAACACTAAATACTAACAAATGTTCACATATTTATATACATGTATATATGTATATACATACATATATAAATGATTCGTATACATAAACAAAACTTGAAAGTAACGAAGGCCAATTAACTGCTAATTACAACAAATATACAAATATAAGCAAGTGAGCTAAAGTGAGTGAGTGTTTGGCTATGAGATACCCTGTACGAGTTTTTGAATTTATAAAAAACTAAATTAAACTTATAATATTATTAATACTATATTAATACTCGTATATATATAGAAATAAGAATAAAACATTGTAATATCTATAATTATAAAGATGTGTTGGAGTAGATTTTCGAAGAAAAAAATATAATAATAATTATACAAATTATTTGCACCAGTCAAAAAATAGAAGAATTTAAATTGAAAACTTCAAACAATGCCCGATCGTTTATGTAAATAATACAAATATATTTTCATATATGTTCATACTTCTTTACTTATGCTTACATCTGCCTAGATGGGGATACCTCTACTATAATCATTTATATCAACACTTTATGGGTACACAAAACAGTATGAGTAACTGCAAAATGTTTAAGGTTAAGCATAAAAGAAGGAAAGCTAACAAAAATTTTAATAGAGTGCACGAGTGCAAAATACATATACATATACATGCATATGTATATGAATATACGTATACGTATATGTATGTGTATACAAAAATAAAACACAAATACTCAAGCACAAAAATTGTATGCATGTATGTACATATGTATATGTATGCATATGCGACACCTTGAACATTATGTATGCATGTATGCATGTATGAATGTAGCTATGTATTCATATTGACAATTACATATGTATATACAAATGAACACCTGAAGAAAATTAATGAATGATGTACTTACTGCTTGTGCATTGGAGTTAGTCTCGTCTATTATTTTGTCAGTCTCCATTTTTATCATTGTGTTGTTGTTTTCGCTGCTGTTTTTGTTGTTGTGTTTGTTAAATTTGTGTAGCTGCTTTAACTGCTGATCTTTAATGCACGCACACACGCACTCTCACGGATTTATTTGTTCACAATTAAATCAAATAATGTGAGTTAATTTAGCACATGTATTTAGGCCTAAAATTTATAATTGGGCATTATTTGTAAGTTGCAAGAAAATTACAAAATTTGATTTGAGGTTGTCCCTCTGCAACAACAACTCTCTTCTCAGGGTGGTGACTTTAGCGCTTTCTCGTTTTTACCCACTTATAATTTTCATTGCTTACTCGTTCGCGCTTTATATATGTACATGTATATTCACCACGCCGCGCGTTACTGCCTCCAACAATTTCGTGTTATTCTCTTTGACAAGTCATTCTTTATACTTTTCGTTTGCTAGTTGCTGCAGCCTTCTCTGCCCGTTTAACACTACTAAATATTTTTTACCACACCGTGCAGTTGCCCGCAAATACACGTATATTTGTGTGACACTAATAAACATAAATTTTTTATTAATTTTTATAAATTTTTCCTCACTATTAACGAGCGACGGCACGTAAATGTTAAAATTATACCAAATGTTCGAACGAACGACTTTCTGAACTGAATGAGCACACAAGCTCTAGTTCGTTGGATCCAGTTGTCTGCCTAGTTCAACCTATCGATACCATATAATCGTTCATTTCACTTTTCATTTAAGCATGATTTTTCGAATTACATGTTTAGGTTATAACATAATTTTATTTATTTTAATTAATTATGATAAGCTACATAAAGTAATAAAAAATCAGTTTCTACAATTTTGTCAAATGCCCATTCGACAGTACAATGAAAAGTTGGTATACAAGAGTAAATAAACAAGTGAAATAATGTTTAATAATAAAAACAAGAAATTTATTCCTTTATATTTTATATTTTTATTTATATATAATGTATGATTTATGTGTATAATACATACAAATACAGTTTATATTTCTCGATTACTGCTAAACACTACCACTAACCATACAACAGTTAGTGGTTCTACAGTACTTTTCTCAACTTAGCGTCATGCAAATCTATTCGGATTACATACTGATCGAGTTAAACGGCCACACTGCATGCGATCTAGTTCACTGTTGAACATTTGAGTTTTATGTTATTTAATTTTGATTGATAAACTATTTATATTTGGGGCAGAGGGGCACGTCTCCAGATAACCTTGGCGCTCAATAAATATAGCATTGACGCAAGTAAGTGCTAATAATTAAGATCACAACATACATTCACATTCACTCGACCGTAGCGGTCGTTCGATTTTTCACACTTTGCTTCCAAATTGTAAGCTTACTTTTAAATAGACAGTTATTTCTGCCAACTGCTATTTAGGAATATCTTTTGTTTTTGTCGTTTTTAATTTTTTAAATTTGTAGTGGTTCTGCTCACTCGTCGCCTGATGGCCTGCCAACGCAGTCAGGATGTGGCCAACTTCGTGTCCGAGGGAAAAAAGATCGTAGGCGTTGCTTTAAATTATATGTAAATGATGTGAAATATTAATCGATCATAAAATAATATTTGTTTCCCTTACTCAGGTGTGCGGTCAAGGCGAGAAAGGTACCGGTGCCAACAGTACCGATCGTTTTCATAAAACCCACAACATCTTATCTAAGAGAAGGTCGTCCCATTATCGTGAGCGAACTGAACCCAACAATTTTGTTATTCAACTCATTCGAATTTGTTTTACTTTCAGTTGCCCAAAGTTTTTACCAAAGTGGCCTATGAGGTGGAGCTAGGCGTTGTGATTGGAACGCAATGTAAGAATGTATCGAAGGAAAAGGCCATGCAATATGTGGGTGGCTACTGCTTGGCCCTGGATCTCACTGCCCAATGTAATTTAACGGCCGCACGTGCCACGGGCGGCTCCTGGACACTTGGCAAAGGATTCGATACAGCGACTCCAGTTTCACGCTTTATACCAATGGATGCTATTGATGATCCGCATACGCTGCCCCTCTGGCTGAAGGTCAATGGCGAACTGAAGCAGAAGGGCTGCACTGCAGATTTGGTCTTCAAAGTGCCCGACATCATTTCCTATGTATCCCAGTACATGACCTTGGAGCCAAATGATTTGTTGTTAACGGGGACGCCTCATGGCTCGGATGCTTTCCAAGCGGGAGACCTGATTGAGTGCGGGCTGGCCGACTTGGCCACCATGAAGTTCAATGTATGCGCCGAGCAGTAACTAATTAACATGTTAGCAAAATTTAAATTGTTTTTATGGATCCACGATTTTAATTTAGTCTTATCTTATCTTCAATTTTCAATTATCTTCGAACAAATTCAGATATCTACAAATAGAACTGCTAATTGCTGATATCCTTGAAACATTTATTGAATGCATATACATTTTACTGTCTGGTCGTCTTTAGATCATCGCAGGCAATCAGGAACTTCTTCATAGCCACACAGTCCTCCGTATTTTTCCATAAAGAAGCCGGACAATTTTGGTACACCTGGTCCATAATGCAGGCCAACAAAGTAGCTGGATAATAATCACAATTGTCCTTCGCGTGCATCCATTCGAATTGCTTTGTGCGAGTTTTAGCTGTTTTATTTATTATTATTTTCATATCAGATTACCTTTTTGTTAGTTATTCAAAATGAAAAAAAGGCTTACCGTAATCCACGCAACTATTCAAACTCTTGCCAACAAGCTGCACTAAAGCAGCATCCTTTTTGTAGCGCTGTTCCAGGCTCTTTTGCATAACAGCGAGGTTAACAGTGCCATTTAAGTATAGGTAACCGTTCTTTTTGAAAACACATTCGGCCATACACTGAAAAAAGTGGGCATGTCAAAGGTATTTAGAGAAAAGTGAAATTAAAGCAGCCCCCACAACACGATTTCAATCAAGATAAATAATAAAAACCTTTCGTAAATTACTAATTGGTACTCACTGCATGTAGAGCAATTTTATCCGACTTTAAATTACGCGTTTCGGCATTATTTGAGGTACGATTGGTTTGACTCAGCAGAGATTGGCGACAGGCTTTGGCGTATTGCTCATTTCTGGGTATATTGCAACAGCTGCCTAACTAAAAACTAGCAAATTTTAGTATTTCATTATTTTTGTATGCAAGCTGAAACTCACGATTTTTGTATGCTTGGTTTTGTCGCAGCTGGTTAAATTATTCGAAGCTGCATCAACTATAAAAATTGACAGCACACTCATCAAATACAAAAGTTTACAATTGGAATTCATGTTGCTTATGAAAAGCAACAAAAAAATATACGAGCTTAAATAACTTTCAAAAGGTTGCCGAATGGCAACACGTTAAATGTTGCATATAAAAACACATTTAATAAACATTAGCGATAATGAGTCATTTGAAGGAGCAAGCGAGACTGATATAAGCGTTTCGAAAAAAAATTAAGTTTTAGTGCTCAATTATTTTTGTTATATGTTACGGCAATTTAAAATAATTGACAGTTATAACAGCTAAAACATTTAACATATTTGTAAGTAAATAATAATTCGATTACCTAACAGAAAAACTGCTGTTCAAATATTTATGACTGATGAATAAGCGACATTTTTGAACTTGCTTAAGATATTGGAATTGAACTCATGCATTTTGTCTTAAAGCTGTTTTTGAAAACATTAAATAATCAAATTTATATATATGCAGGCAATAATAATGTTACATAAGAGAAAAGCTGCAAGCTTCCGAAAATAAAATATGCTTGAGTATTAATATTTTTCAGGTCGATTATATCAAGTGTTAAATACTAAGTTCCGTTACTTTTAATGTTTACTAACAGTTCAATTGCGACGTTTTACTTCTTGTTTATGTGCTCTGTTATGGTCTTTGAATTTTGGCGCGCACATAAGCAGAGCTCAGCAACAATAATATGACCAAAATGGATAGTATGTGAGAATTAGTGATTAATAGTCACCGACATTAAAGTAAAAGTATTCTATTCGTAAATTACTGAGTCTCTTAATAGTGAACAATAACAGCAGTAAATGCTCACTGTTAATAATATTTTATAAACTTTTAAGTTAACAGAGCAGCAAAGAACACAAATCGGAACCACTACAAAGACCGATAACTTGAATTGATTGTAAGCAATAGACAGAAAAAATTAACTTTTAATGCAAAAATGGAAACAAATTTGCAAAAGCGAAATGTTCCAACATTTCGGAATCAGCCTTCGTACAGGATATTTAACAAATCAATTGAGCACGCCGACGACGTACTTTTTACCTTTCTAAACGACGTCGATTCGGAGTTGTTGAAGGATGAGCAAGTGGAGCAATCGCATGTTTTTAAATCCTATAGGTCCGAATTCACAAGAAAAGATCCACGCACTCAGCAATTGATTAGTACCACCATTTATGATCACACAACGAATCGCCTATCATACGAGTTTCCCAATCCACAGGAGCGATTTTCCACGATAACTGCCGCTCAGCAGGCTGCCTGTGTACGTTTGCTCCTTGCCTGGCAGCAAAACATAGAAGTGAGCGAGGATGATTTTCTCGTGTGGCGCACAACGAATTTCAAACGGTGCAACGAGCAGACATTGGTACATAAGCACATCTTTGACTATGCCAATGCGCAGAAAGAACAGATCTATGCACCGATGAAGCCGCTGGTACTGCTCTATAGCAAATGGTTCGAGAAGCGAATGCAACATGTGCTCCATGGGCTACCCAATCGTAGTTACGCAACCCATTCTGGTCTGCCACAGCTGTCACAATGCAAGGCTCTCAATGAACAGGCAGCCAGCATGGAAGATATCCACCTGATCTGTTGCCGAGGACAGGTCAGACTTTGGCCAAAGGTGCGAATGCCAGAGCAGGAGCTAAGCAACCTACGTGTACGGTTGGATCGTTATGCATATGCAGGAACAGCTAATGAGCCCGCTTCCCAACTGGTCGCAGCTACACTGGACCAGCAACTACTGGAAGCAAGTGAGGATGTGTATGTGGTGCCCTTGGAATCGCTGCTATTGTTGCTGACGCCCGGCGCATATGTTGACCTGCCAACAGAAGTGCTGCTGCACATTCGTGAGATATCAGGCAGTGAGCACAAATGCATTCAATTTGAGGAGCCAATGCCATCGCGCAACTGCGGCTGGCACACAAATAGTCGTCTTTTGACAGCTGCCTATGCAGCCTATGGAACAGCTCAGTGGATGCAGCTGCCTAATGATGATCTTCAGCACACAATCACACCGAAGTCAGAGGACGAGCACCATCAAATAGGTGAAGTTTTAACGGAGTACAAACTGTTACCAGTCGATGAGGATGCTCCAGTGGTGACTGAAGCAAGAGCAAACTGCGCACTGGTCAGCTGGCGGCTACGTGCTGCAGAGTCAGAAGAAAGCTTGTTAATGTATAGCAGCCTGTCGATTGCAGCTGTACGTGATGCTGCGGCCAAGCAAGTCGTCGGCTGCCATCTCATCAAGCTGGAGAGCAAGCCCGATTGTGGATGTGAGCTTATGACGAAATACGAGCTGCTTAGCGCTTGGCTACAGCTTCAACTGCTCCAAAGCAATGTGGGTCACTGTTCTCGTATTTCTCTGCGAGATTTTTCGCCGCTGTTGGAGCAGCAGCTAACGCTGACTGCAGTGGAGCAGCAGCTTCACGAAAACTATCACATAAGCATACCACAGCTGGTCAGTCAGTTAGGAGAGTTCCTTAAGCTGCTGCGCAGCGTATCGCCCGGTGATTATCTACTACGCTATAGCAGCAAGTACCAGGATATGTTTTTGCTCTGCCAACCCACAGCGGATGGGACGCCCAAGAGCTTTAAGCTACATGATCTGCTGATGGGCACATCGTTACCCAATGACATCAACTTCCTTACACAGAGCAATAGCTATCTCCCTATAATGCCGCTGCTTTGCAGTCGATTGCATGAGCAGCTGGAGCTCTTGCCCTGTGCCTTTCCCGTCAAGGTGGGCCGCATGAAACGTAGGCCACTTCCATTGGCTAAAATGAAATCCAAGCTCGAGGAGCAACCAACGCTAGTTCAGCGCATACGCAAGCAAAAGCCAAGGATCAGAGCAATTCGGCGCCCAAATTTGCGGCAACGCAAACGAGCCAAAGCGCAGCAGCAGGAGGACAAAGAGCTGGATAAATTCATGTGCCTTTAAAGAATATTTTAATTCAATTTATTTTACTTTATTTGTATTAAAAATATATTATAAAAATATCAAGTTATATGGCTCGAATTTCTATTTAAGTATGTAAATACATATCGAAAATCATATTATTTCTTTTTACAAACTTTTAAAATCAACGGATCATTAGAGAAAGAAATGCAATAATTATGCTAAATGTTAATCTTTAAAAATTGCATCAAAATATTATAAGTACGCCTTAGGATTGATCAAATTTTCAGAGCGTGATAATTTGGGGAGGCTGGAGGTGTCCCAAAATCCAAAATATTCTTAATCTGTGTATTCATTACATAAACCACCGAAGTGAATTGGGTGTTTCCATCTTTTGTGGCATTCAAGCTACGCATAAAAAGGAAATTAAATGATCAATATTTATCGATAATAAGGAAATGAGATGAACTATCGAGAAAAATGACAAATGCGTACTGCCACTAACCATACAACACATAGATGGGACAAAGAGAACAAATTTCTTTGGAGGCAAAAAGTTTGTTTTAGTTGTCCCATGTGTTGTATGGTTAGTGGTGGTATGCAGGATTATACATATGTTTAAAATTGAAAGTCTCTAGCTTTTGTACGTGATCGCTGAATTCATACGGACGGACATGACAATGTCGGGTCAGCTGTTCGTCCTGATCAAGAATATATATATATATATAATATATATATATATATATATATATATATATATATATATATATATATATATATACCAGTTACATACATGTACATGGATGCAAAAATATATAGCATAAAGAAGTTCGAATACACAATTGTGATTTTTTTTAAATTTACTATATTTAAATTAGTTAAACGTATTACAAATCTGTGTATAATGTATATATGTATGTACAAAAATTAAATTTGAAAATAATCTTTAGAAATAATTCGCAAAACGAACCACTCTTATTATATCTATTTACACAATTAAAAGTTTTTAGCTTTTAAGAATGAAAAGTCCATAAAGAAAACATTAACTCCATTCGATTGCTTTGTTCTTGTTGAGCAGAAAGTTTGTACTTTTTTATGATCTTCGTCTAGTCCATAACGTTTTAACATTTCATTTATGATCTTATGCTTAATGCAGCCATTTCGCCTTCAATATTGAGGTCAGTTTGCAGTTCATCTTCATTTACCTTTAAAGGTGCGCAACGTGTCCAGAATATCGTATTATCTGTAGCTGGCAGTTTATCGCTGTGAAAACTATGTAATGACAGATCATTGAATACATTTTGCTGCTCGTAATCATCCTCTAAGGGCGTCTCCGTGCAATAGCTCATTATGCGGGCAACATGGTCGTTGGGATTACTTTTAGCTAGAGTTCTGTTCAGTGTCAACATTTCAAAACTGTTGGAGATTAGCAAGACATTTGGCAGGGTTTCGCTGCTCCAGTTACACCATAGCAAATTGTGCATTAAAGCGTGCGGGCAATGTGGCAAATAATAGAGAGTGGGTACATGGGCTTCATGCTTGCCCGCCCTATCCTCTTTTATAATAGTGCCATTTAGACGTTGGATTAACTCCTTTTCAGTTTCGCGGAATACAGGATCATAGTAGAGTGTCTCATTAACTTTATGAAGTTGCTGTGCGCTGATTATAAACGCTGCTTGATGCAGTGCCTGGTAGGTCCGAGTGAAAGGTCCCAAGCCAAGGCAAATAATTCGTTCCAGTGGCCGTTTGAGCACATCCAATTGCTGTTGCAACGTTTCCATGGTCACGATGAAATAATCACTCTGACTCATTTCTCCACAAAGTCGCTCCAGGCGTCTGCAATTTATCACAAATAATCATAGAAGAAATATAACCTGCAGATAAATCGATGCAATTACGCTTGAAAGAGATCCACATTCACATCGGGGCAATCATTTAAGTAATCACTTTCGGACTTGTGACGGTTACGTCGACTAAGGCATTTACGCGCCATCCATTTTTTACGTGTGACAACCTGAAATTCTTCACCTCCTCCAGACATTTCAATTTATTTTGTAAATAAAACTTGCTCGCTGATTTCTTTTTTAGTCGCGATAGACTGATAAGTTCTCAGCTATCGAGTACTTATGTCAATAAAAATAAACCATATTTACATTGATCAATGTTGTAAATTTGTGATATCGATTCTCGACTATCGAGTACTTTGACACTCGCACTTGAAACAGCTGACTGTCATCTTCCTCTTCCCTTTTATTTTCTACTTGTGTTTTAAAAATGAACGACCCAAACAAAGCAATCACCGTTAATTTATCATCACTGCTTAGTTTAAAAGCGGAATTACAGCGCAAACAGCATGAAGTCAAATTGGCCAAGGAAACAAACACGGCGGCCAATAAATTCAGACCAAGCAAAATTAACAGCAACAATGAGAAGTCAAAAGCCAGCAGTAGCACCAAGGATGGAAACTATACTGAGATTAGCCGCAAAGGGGACGTTAAGGTGTATGAATCGGAGGACTATGGACAGTTGGACAAGTCTCGCCGTGTACTGGAGGCAAAGAGCAAATATTACGAACGCATGACACGCAGTGGCGGTAGCCTGAATTCGGATGATAATTGTCTTGTCATGTTCAACCGCAAACGCCAGGAGCAGCCCAACGACGAAAAACAACAACACTTAAGCTCTGCGCCACATGATAGACGAAATAGGAGCAGCAGCAGAAGCGCAAGCGAAGACGAAGGAAATGCAGCTGCTGGCAACGATGATGACGAAGTGGAGTACACGGATTGTCTGGGAAGGACGCGTACCTGCTTGCGCAAAGACCTGAGCGAAGCCATGCGACGGGACAAGCAATTGGCGGACAGCATGCCTGAGCGGTTAGATCAAACTAAAGCCAATTGGTTAATTGATACAAAAGGCACTCACGACAGCGACACTGACGCAGACGACGATGAGCCCAGCTATGGCCCGAAACCCACAGAGAGTGTCTACAGCGAAGCACTGTCGACGATGACAAAGCACGATGAACAGCGCGTTAACTGGGAGCGCAAGGAGCAGGAAAATGTCGACAAGCCCGATGTACATTATCAAGATGTTTTCTTCGATGAAGCGCGCACACACGGCGTAGGCTACTATGCCTTCTCCACGGACGAGACTGAACGAACGCAGCAACAGCGTGAGCTGGAACAAGCTCGCAAAGATACACAGTCGGAACAGAAGCGTCGCGATGATTTGCGTGCTGAACGTGATCGAATCATTGCGAATCGCGTGTTGGCTGCGAAGAATCGCATCAGAGCACGCAACGGTCTGCCAGCCATCAGCAAGGAGGAGTCCGAGCGGGAGCAGCAACTCAAGGCAGCTGAAGCTGAGATCGAGGCACGGGAACGGGAACGCGAGCAAACTGCAAAGGAAGCAATACTGGCGAAGCAAAAGGCCGCCGATGAGGCTGAACGTGAGAAGCTACGCAAAGATCATGTTCGCGACTGGGACAAGGACAAGAACGGCGTGGCCAAAAAACCAGATGATGATGAACAGTTAGCAGCACCGGTAGAATGGCAATACAAGCCTGAACGACTGCCCATGTCCCAGGCGCAGTGGAATGAGCAGCAACGTGCGGTGCGCGCACCAGAATTTGCCCCCATACCAGAAATGGAGGCAAATCCAAAGCGCTTGAACTTTAGCAGCATGCCGCCCCCAATGTCGTCCATGTGGTGCAGTAGCGATCAGGAGTTCAGCAGCTATCATTCCACGATGCGCGAAAAACAATTCCAGCGTCGCAGCTACACTAAATCTAGCAATGATCTTGATGCTGGAGAGGCAATAGTATCTAGCTCCAATCATGATCAGAATCAAGGTACTGCCATACCTCCACCTGCTTGCCTAGTAGAAGGCTTCAGTGGCCCGTCCGCGGCTAAGCGAACTAAATCGCAGGCTGAACTGGAACGCTCCATTGAGGCGGGTCTAAGATTTCTGCGCGAGAGCTGCGATAAGGGAGTACTGACCAGTAAAGGGACCTGGACCTCCAAGGAGGACTATTAGTTATTAATTAATTAAAAAATATTAATTGTTAATGGCGCTTCTTGTTTTTCATTTATTGCTTTGTGTAAACACAAGATTATAGAAAGACATTGTGTATGCACCGTCAAATCGCCTAGTTTTTAATATACCTAGTTTAATTTTAACGCATACTATTCACAGTTAGAATAGGTAGCAACCTTGTTAGGTTGGCTGCTCACAAAATGTAACGGCAAAGACATAATACATAATGTTGCGAAGTGGATTATTGCTAAGCTAACCTAAGTTTTGGCATAACTGTCCTGAACGTAAGTTATTATACTATAATCATAGTCTACATATTCCAAAATAATAATACTAATTGAGCTTAACTAATAATTATATAATATAGCTAATAATATAAAATAGCTAATCGGTTTACAGGGTATTCTCGAAAATATTTCAACCGTATCAGTTGGTTGTTATAAATCGTAACGGGAAGCAAGTAATAAATAGTGTTGTAAAGTGGCTTGTGGATAAACTTACTAAGTGTTGGCAAACGGTTATGAACGTAAATTACACACGGTAGAACAGGGTATTTTATAAAACAGAAATTCTTACTACTCGAACAAAAAAAAAAGCAAAATATTATTGGACTAGACTAGACTAGAATCTAATCGAGTTTTATGTTTGTGCTAATTGGACCATCCTCTAGAGCATGTCACTGTCGACCATATCAACCAAAATTTCAGACATCTTCTGTCTGCACAAGTCGTTGGGTGGAAAATTTAAAGCAGGCGCACCAACATCCTCGTCGAGGTCATCATTGCGATTCAAGTACATATCGGGTGCATCCTCCGATGAACATGTGCTAATGGGTATTATGTCCATAGCAAGGCCAAGAGCAAATCGTCCATAGGTTTTTAGTTCCTGAGCAAAGCTGTAAGAAAACAATTTATTGAACTGATTAATAGTTTATAATTGTTGTCTTACAGTTCCTGAAACTTTGGCAGGGTATTGCAGTGGTCGGGCAGCACGCTGCAGAGCAGCTTCAACCATTTATACAACTCCTCCGTATAGCCTTTGAGCAAAGTCTCCTTCTGGGCGTCCCGCATTTCCTTCGTAGTGCAGCAGTACATCAGATTGGCAATGTCCAATGCAATCGAACTATAGCGTACCAGCTGAAAGTCAATTAGCGCCACCTCCAATACACGTTGTCGATCCGCCGGATCGTAGCGATACAGAAAATTGTTGACCCAACAGTCGCCGTGGCAAATGGCCGACAATGGCGACTCAGCACTGGCCAACTCCACCATCTGAGCAAAGAATGAAGAGCTCTTTGCAAAGCTGTGCATTGCCTGCATATACTTGGAATCCGCGGGCAGCACATCGGAAACCATTTTAATGGCGTTCTTCGTAAGGCGTTCGTAATAGTTTTTATACCAGTTCGTGTTGGCTGTGCAGAAGATGCCCTCGCTAATCAGGCTGCACATTTTTCTAAACTCTAGCGGATGCTCGAACTTATATGCCAAGCTCAGTGCATGGAGCTGAGCCACCTGTAGAAGTACCGATTGCGTCTCCTCCATGCTGAGCCCCTTGTGTCTGTCAGACATTTCAAAGCCACGAACGCGCAGATCCTCTGAAAAGCAAAAACAACAATGAAAGGCCTGAAATTTAGTCAGAGTTACTTAGAGAGTTACCCATAATGAGCAAGTCTTGCCTCGCCGTATAGCACTTTGGTATTGAATTGAACAATTGCGATTCCAAGCCCGTTTTGCTCGCCTGAAACTTGACCAGCTCCGGCATTATTGTGGTATAGAACTCAACCTCATTGCTGCAAAAGTGTGTTCATACAAAAAAAAAAAGAAACAAGGACACCATACGTATGCATATGATAATTGCTTATAATCATTCAAACTAACCGAAAAAGCCTATCGCTCTTATAGGCTTCCCTCTGGACAACGCTCTCTGGCAACACTTTACATATAACGTTGTGTTCCCATTTATGCGTGCTGCCATCTAGGCTTAGGCGTTGCCCACTCAACCAGATGCGATACAGGGCTGCCGTATAGTTGTCGCCCCGGTCTGAGCCTTTCCCTAGCTAACAAAGTAAACACATACACACTCAGATTGTATTTATTTATGCACAAATACGAGTTCATATCCATTTGCACACACATACCTCGAATGCCTCTATGCGTACTTCCGGCTCCACATGCTTAAAAATGTCTTGAAACGTGGCCAATGTTAAAACTTTTTTGCTTTCATTAGCCGCTTCTGTGCTTGTCGTCGTCGTCGTCGTCGTTGTTGTTGTTGCTGTTTTCGGCGTTTCTGTAATGCCCATTTTCTGCCCAATTCTTTTCTTATATAAATATGTATCTATGTACAGTTATGCAGCCGCCGTAATATAAAGCAGCAGAGTCTACACAGTTTTATTAGCAATTTTATAATCAATAAATGTTAACTTTAGTTACACCACGCTTCACTTTCATATACATATGTATGTACTAGGTATAAAAAAGCCTCTTCACAATGGCTTTGGGCGCTTGTTCATCGATTTTGCGCGAACACATGTTTTTCGCCATTGCCGTTTCTCGTCCTTTTTGTCGAAAAAGTACGCATGACACTGATAAAATACCAAACAAGCCCAATCCTGTGTGCGGCGTTAGGGTGGCAACTCTGTCTTTTAAGCTTCGATACCATTATATTAATAGCGCGCCAAATGTGTATTTGAAAAAATGATTTTTTATTTGTTTATTATTTTTGTTTTTTATTTCTTATAGCATTTATGCAAAAGTTTTTTATTTATTTTATACAGTCGAATAGTACATAAGAATATTTGCGCTTATAAAGTGATATCTTGACAGAATGAACATTTTATGTTTACTATGTTAATTGCTATTGAAAAATGCTGCAGTGCTGTTAACATTTACAAATTAACCGTTATTATCCATTGGCTTAGGGCGTTTCGAACGCCTTGACTACAAAATATGAATGTGTGTATGCTCCCAGCAGTTAACAATCAGTTCAAAAAGATGCGCGTTTGTCTAATGCTCCTGCTGCTGATCCATTGTGGTGACCAGCCCCATATCCTGCTGCAGCTCTAGGGTCAACGGCAGTGGCCGTTGCTGCCAGGTGCGTCGCTGCAACAGCGTTTGCCCACTGGCAAGCTGTTGATGCAGCGCATTGATACTGGGATAAATGTGCTGCTCCACAAATTCCGCCACCGTATGCTCATCGTACACTTCCCACAGCAGCTGTTGGGCCTCTCGTGCCATAGCGCGCAGCTCCTCCACCAGCTGCGGCGTCCGTGCCGTCAGTTCCTGCACTCGCAGCGGCGAACTAAAGTTGTGTCTTACATTGTAGTCCGAGAGCCAGGCACTGTGCTCTCGTGTCTGTTGCAAATAGTTGCGCACCTCAGCCAGTTTGTCGTATAGGCGAAGCGCATACTTATAGACCAGGTGACCCGGATAGCTACACACGGCAAATAATTGACTGTAATGTGCATTCGGATGCAGCTCCAACCAGGGATGTCCAGAGCGTCGGCTATCTGGCTGAAAGACGCAACGCAGTACACGCAACAGCTCGTTGTCCCGTGGATTGATGCTGAAATAGCCCTTAGAGACTGTGGACAGGGACGTCATCAGGCTGGGCATGCCCACAGGCAGCAGCTCACAGAGTACAGCAAAGTGATCGTAGCGCTGCCAGCCGGTAAGCGCCAATCCTCTCAAGCCTTTGGCAAAGCGCCCACCCTCCTTCGCTATGACTGCCAGCCAACGAATATTGTTCTCCAGATGCTGCTGCAGCGGCGGCACTAACAGACTCTCCCCAAAAGCTCCCTTGTAAGCGGACGCCGCCCATGCGCTGGGGAACACCTTGGCATAGGTGTTCCATAGCTGTGGCTGTATAAAATGATAGATATCGCTGGCATATACCCACACCATGGGCTCTACATAGCTCCCAATCTGTGAATTCTGCAGCTCGCTGAGAGTTATCTCGCGTAGCTGATCATCCCAGATTACCACGTTCAACTGTGGCCAGCGACGACGCACAAAGTGAGCCAGGCTAATCACGTGCGACAGGAACAGTTCGCTGCGCAATCGCTGGCGACAAAGCGAGCACTCGCCCATGCGCTGCACCTCATCGCATCCAATGTGCAAGTGTGTAAACTTGATGGGAAGCCTCGTCGAAGAGGCAGTAGCATTGTCCGAGGGTCGCATATGCAGCTCTATCACCTGGGTAAGCATCTGCTCCAGCAGCGCCATACTCTGCGGTTGGCTGGGGCAAATGGATTGCGGACTCTCGGGTAACTCACGCATCTGCTCGAATTCGGAAAGCTTCAGTGCGTACTCCATGTGCCCAAATGTTTGCACAAGCGGCATAACACTCAGTCCATACTCAACCCATGCCGACTCAAGAAAATCCTAAGAAAAGAAACAAAAAAAAAACAGTGAATGTCATTGAGAGGCTATTTCTGAAGAGACTCTGACCAATGCTGGAGGATTACCAATTTGGCTTCAGAGAAGGCCATGGAACACCTGACCAATGCCATGGCACTTTTTTTTGGACGTTAAGCAAGCTTTCGACAGGGTCTACTATAGTCTGCTAGAATCCTACACTATGAGAATCAACTTCTATGTGAAGTGTGGAGAGAAAGAGGGGTCAGAGCCGGAGCTCCTCAAGTAAGCGTACTAGCAGCAGTCTTATATACCCTACACACTGCTGACATGCCAATCATATCGGACTCTAGACTACTGTCTGCCACCTATGCTGACGACACGACCTGCCTAGCAAATGATGATTCGGCACAGACTGCCAGTAACACCCTCCAAATGCAGCTGAAGAAACATCTCTGGCTTATCGGTAAAAGATCCACCCTGCGGCTGCTGCCCACCCTGTCAAGCTACTAGTCTACAAGACCAAAAAATATAGAAACAAATCAAATTTCCAACTACCTTTAGTTCAGCCTCTTTGTATGCGTTATGCGCGGCTAGCGGCTGCAGATTGCCGCTGTAGGGGAACATGTCTTCGTACTCGATAAGCAGCCCAGTGGCGCCCAAAGCGCGCAGCACGGGCAAGAGTTGCTTCAGAAAGCTCAGCTTAGGTGGTGCACCCTTAAGATCCAGGTGCACAAGTCGTTCGGCCGGAGCACGTGGTCCGTCCGGACCAATGCCAGCCACTGCGGGAACACCCATACGCTGCAGCTCGTGCTCGTATTGCGTTTGACGCTCTGCTGAGCTGAGCATGCGATCATCCTCCGCATTGGCATTGAGTTCGTCCATGCCCGCGTTGCGCTGACGCTGCTGCTGCTCCAGAATCTTCAGTCGCTCCTGCTCAAACAGATAGCTGTCGGCTACGGGCAACGGCGCCTTTTTGGCCTGTGTGGGACGCACGAAGCGAACGTTCCCTAGCAAACGCTGCGCCGGAGATGGACGCTCCGCGTTGTCCTTTTGTCGTTCGGCACGCAAAACGCGATTCGCTTGAGCTATCAGCTTCTGGATGATGTGAACGTGCTGATAATTGGCCTCCCCAGCGGCCTGTTGCGACGTCTGTTGTGTGAATGCTGGCAGTGTTTTCGTTGTGTCATCTAGTATGGCCCATGTCCAAAGTCCAAGTAAAACCACAGCCGATGCCAGCAGCAATACTGAAAGTTTGCGGCGCCAAATAAATATCAGCAAATTGGAGTGCATCTGCGTTAAAGAGAGAGAGAGACAGACATGTGTTAGAGTGGGCAAGCGCAACTTAAGCAACGAAACAACGAACAAAAGGCAGCCCTTTGCTATATATATATATATATAAATATTTGAGTAGCCCCCGAAGCTACATATAACTTTTTTCTTTCGCTTGGTACGTTACTCATACGCCGTGTTGCGGCTGCTCATCGAGGTTAAGAGTTGTTGATGCTGGTTTTCTTTGTGTGGGCGCTGAGTGTGTGCATGCATACAAACATGCATATGTACACATGCATGCATGCATACATACACACGTACATATGCATGTATCTTTATACCCTTCTGAGGTGTTTGCTTTAGCTGCTGCTCCGTTCAATGGCAGCAGCACAAAACTGGCAGCTCATTTCAATGAAATGCAGCACGTAGATAAAACTTTCGCTTTACATATGTATGCATTACCCACTATGCAGTGGCTAAAGACAAAAGATGCTAGGATCCAACTTTGGCAGCCGACAAATGTAAGTGTTCGAGTGGAGCAGTCGAGCAGTCGAGCAGTGGAGCCGTGGAACAGCCAGCATACATCTGTCTGCCGGAAATTGCATTGAGCTTCTTTTCTCCTTCACCGCTTAAGCTGCTCGCAGTTAAGTTACCAAAGCAAATACTCTCCCAAGTTTCTGAAATTGCGTTTCTTCTTTTCGCTGCCTGAACTCAAAAGTAAAACTCGAACACAGTTTCGAGTATTTGGGCAGCGTCATCTAACGGCAAGCTGTTTGCTTTTCATTGTCTGTCTGAATGCTGCAGAGCGTGAGCATCAAGTATATCCATACGGAATTAGCTATTATCTTAACTACTTTTGAGTTACATTTGTAATTGGAAATGCTAATAAAGAGTATACTTAGATTGTTATACTTCTTCACAACGCGAGAATTGTGTATTGGTTTTGTGCAATGTGCGTCTTGCTGTCCGTGTGTCTGCCCTGCCTGTCTGCCTCGTGCATTTAAATATTAAAAGCTGCCAAAATTTGATGGTCCCAGGGAGCATGCGTATAACATTTGGCAAATCACTAAGGGACTTCAAAAATAAACTAGCTATCAAATTTGAAGTTTTTAGCTTAACACTTGCAGGATGCACATGAGTATATAAATATACCATATACAATATATTTAAATTTTCAAGTCTCAATCCCCAATATTGCCACGCTCCTAGTGGGTGTGGATGCATAATTTTTTGGTTAATCTGTTCAGGAAATCAAAGATATCATTTTACCCAATTTGCCACGACCACAATGGTCGTCGACATATTTTTATACCCTGAACCCAAAACTACTTTTTTGACAAACATGCTATTTGATAGTGAAAGTGATATATGCAAGATAAGGAATATATTAAAAAACGCAGATCGGACGGGGTTCAGGGATCTCCTAGTCGGGCACCCCTGACTAGAGTTTTCTTACTTGTTTAACCCTAATTTTAAGATTAAATCAAGGAAGAGTGCTCTAGTCGAGACTGCTCGACTAGGAGGTAGCCTGAACCCTGTGAAGATCCGATATTTCAATCAGTTTACCCTTCTTTTATATACTCGTATAAATTACGAACAACAACGCATATGCACGCGCTCTGCCAACTGCGCAGTTAGCGCAACGACTGCGCTTGAGCTGCAGTATGGGCTATATTATGGAAACTTATTTGTTGAATAAGTTTTCTTGTAGATGGATTTTCGTAATCAAACTTTTAGAGCGCAATAATGAAATTCATGTGTATGTATTTGCCAAAGCACAAGTCTCTAGTATTTGAAATAGGGGAAGAAGGCATGGTATTCAAAATCAATAAATTACAATACAAAATGTCTGTATTCATCACACGGATATAAAAATGAATGATATTATTTTTGGTGTTGTTGTTAAATAGTTTAAAGTATTGAGTTCATTTTGTTTATAATAAGAAATTCACTATTTTAGTAATAATGAAAAGTTGATTTATTGAGTATTATCATAATATTTTTTGTTAATATTTATTCTTTTCCCATTTAATATAAAAAGATTGAAGAGCTACAAATAATAAGATTTTTCCATAGGCATTAGAGATGTTCAATCGATAGATGCAGCCATCGACTGTATCAATGGAAGAAACCATCGATGGTTTTACAGCTCTATTTAACAGTTAAACGTTGTTATTTGTAATTCAAAGGACGCGCCTCATGAATTTAAATAACATTCTCAACTATCATTAAAAACTTGAAAATAAAAACTCATGAGTACCTTCCATAGGAATGCTACAAAATAAGCTAAGTGAAGAAGAAATACAACAAATTTATTGAGGACCTTAAAGAACCTTCGGAAAGCCCGCCTAAACTTTTACTTTCAACGCATCAATTCATTGTGTAAAATAAAATTGGAAGAATTCCAGTAGTTTAAGTTTAAGTGGCGCCTTCCCCATTAGTCAATCAGTTTTTCAAGCGATCAGTTATCCTGATCTTTTTATTATTTATTTGTTATCAGAATTAAACCCTTATGGTCCGCATCGTATATGTGCCAAATGCTAGATATTTATGTATGTTAGATAAGTATCTAGCATTAAACTTCTTTACCCACAGTTTTATAGCAGCGAGCTTCCTTATAAAGAGTATATATACAAGTTTGAGATAAGCAGAGGTAAACAAGGCAGCTAGCAAAAAAAAAAAACTATATGTTTATTAATGCTATAGCAATAAGTAATCGGATTCAACTGTCTTAGTCACACAATTCGAGCATTCAAATTATGCAAATTCATGGCAATCAAGGAGTATTATCTTCCGTTAAACGAATTTCACCTGTGCCAAGTCCTTATGGCTCACGATTTGCAGATAACAAGCCAAATTGTATTTGCAAACAAGAGAATTTTCGATTGTTGACCCAGTTGGCTGGCAATTCAATGCCACATGCTGCCTACTTAGAAGCAACTGTGGGACAAAAATTTGATTCTCGTCAAGCCAGATCCTAATTTTTACAGTTCCCTCTTGGCTTACTTTATACTGCATGCAAATACATCCTACACACAGAAAGCAGTAGGACATGCCAAACTAATGTGGCTCCCAACTCAGGCGCCGCATAGTCTGCAACGCCTCTACCTCTGCCTCCGGATCCGCCTCTTTGATGTCGATGTTCGTACATTTTATGCTTTTATATCATGTTTTTGTTGTTGCCAGAGTTGGGTCCGAGTGCTAATTGCACACGCTGTGTGCAGCTTCAACGATTTGCCGACCAGTTTATAAAATGAAATTTAATTGCTACGGCAGCCACAGGAAAATTTGCTGTCGGGGTTGGTCTATGGGGTGTATGGGGTCTATGTGGGTTCATGTCCGTGTCGTGCCGTGCTGTTGCAATTTATGCAGCGTATTTCTACAGCAACATTTGAGTGCAATGAAGACCTCTGCATTTTGGACCAGCTGTAAGCTGTCACGCCCCTTCCCAATTTCCCGAGCTGGCAACCGCCCACGTCAAACAGCACCATTTGGCTGCTTGCCAGATGCAAAAAAAAAGAAAATTGTAAAAAAGAGAATGTAAAACTCAATGGAGCTGAACGAATACAAAATACCCAAACCATTATAAATTAACTTATACAATATATCGAAAGTCTCAAATACTCTGCTCAATGATTCTTGTGAAATACTTCACTTCAACCTAATGAAAGTCCCGTTTAATATATATCCAAGTTTATCTGATTAAGCACTTCAATTAAGACTTATTCACTAACCATACAACACATCTTGTATGGTTAGCGGATCCACTTAGCGGATCGCTGAACCAACCGTTGTAAGTTAACTGATCCGCTAATACACTTTAAGATCATTTTAAGTGCTCTTTTTCATGATAAGTTTTATTGCTGAAATTTCTTACAGATTATTTAAAATTAATTTAACTGACTCGCTCATTAAGTTTTCAAAAATTGAATTATTTCGATTTCAATATTTAATTTATTTAGATGATTAATTTAATTTGATCTTAATATATTTTGGGAATGAAATTTTAGTTTCATTTTTTTTTATTATTAATTTAATGTAAATAGCTTGAAAAACTATATAAAAAATATAGGTTTTTTCAATAAGCAGTTGAGCAGTAGAGTCGATCGATAGTATCGATGGTTAAAACCATTGGCTAGTTAAACATTCACTGTTAATAAATAGCAACGGGTAGCAGAAAGACCTTTAAAGTATTTGTATTTCGATTAATTGATTTAAATATTTAATAATTGCAGGTAACAGGTAACATAAGCTGGTAATACAAGTCAAGCCAGTCTAGCCTTATAGACTCGCTTACCACTAGGTAAGTGTAGCTAAACGACCGACCTCAAACATTCTCCAAAATCCTTAAACCCGCTTCGATGGAAGCTTTTCCTGCTGCTCGATTTCAAATGCACTCAAGCGCGCTTTTTATGAGATTTGATGCTATTTTCTTGTTGCTTCTGTTTTTTGTTGTTTTCGGTTATTGCGTTCCCAGCATCAGAGTTTGAAGTACAGAAATTCATTTGGTGCCCAAACGCACTTAACTAGGCTTGAACTGAAAATGGGCTTGCGGAAGAAATTCAAAGTGCACGAGCGTTTAAAATATGGCCCTAAGTGCCTATGCTCGTATATAAGTATAGTTACAAGGCTTTTGCCTCATCTTTAGCTCGGTAATCCTAATCGGCAATTAGGCAATTTAACGACTTATTAACGTTCACTTTGGTGGCTTCGTAGTCCTGGCAAAAGGCTGCATGGAACGTGGCTTGAAATGAAAAACAAGTAAGAGAATTTTAGTCGACACTGCCCGACCAGCAGATGTCCTGGAAGAAGCTGATGCTTCAGCAACAACTTGTAAACAGAAATGCTATGTAATTTATGCCAAAGCTGGTCTTGTTCTTTCTACAGCACAAATATGAAATATTTGTTATATAACTTCGGTTCTATTGAAATTCTAAAGATTGTACTATTTGCAATTAAATATGCTGACGAATAGATTTATTTGTCGTACCCATGCTGACACTTCGCCTAAGCCAACTTTTTGAAAACACTCGCATTCAATACATTCTTCAACTCTGTCACCATTAAATAGATTGAACACAATACCAAAACTCAAATTGGGATCTTAAATGTGCGTCCTTCATGTATCATATAAATTATAAATCAGCTTGAATTAAACTTATAATCCGCCGGTTAACACGACCTCTCCACCTGTACACAATTATTGATCCATATTTAGCTGGCTATATGCAACAATGGCTACGGAAAAAACGAATTCATTTTATATTTTAAATGGCCCAAAATTGAAAAAAAAAACCAGTAAGAGTGCTCTAGTCGAGACTGCTCGACTAGGAGATACCCTGAACCCTGCGAAGATGCGTTATTACAATCACTTTACGCTTCTTTTATATACTCGTATAAATTACAAACAACACATACACACGCACGCATAAGCACGCGCTCTGCCAACTGCGCAACGACTGCGCTTGGGCTGCAGTATAGACTATATTATGTAAACTTATTTGTTGAATAAGTTTTCTTCTAGATGGACTTTCGTAATCAAGCTTTTAGAGCGCAATAATGAAATTCATATGTATGTATTTGCCAAAGCACAAGTCTCTAGTATTTTTTTTTTTTTTCAAATTAGGGGTATCCAAAATCCAAAAATTACAAAATGTCTGTATTTGTCACACGGATATACACAGTAAATCTGAAATCCATAAAACAGTATTCAAGATACGCCTTAAAAACGAAGCAAAATTATCGATTTTCATCGATAAGGAAATGGGATGAGTTATCGAAAAAAAAGATAAACTTGCACGGAGTATGGTATACACAAGTATACATTTCAAATATCAGATCTCTAGCTTTTGTGATTGAGATCGCTGCGTTCGCACGGACGGAAAGACGGACGGAAAGACGGACGGACATGGCTTTATTGACTCAGCTCGTTGAGCTGATCAAGAATATATATACTTTATGGGGTCTGCCACGCCTCCTTCTGCCCGTTACATACATTTTTCCAAAGCCATTATACCCTGATTTCCCATTTTCAATGGGTTCAGGGTATAAAAGACACAAATTTATTTGAAAGTAGGCGAAATACGCTAACATAAATTACAATTGCACAACTTCCTGCATAACCATGCAAATTATTTATCAAAAGTAGTCGAGTCTGATGTGAATGACTATCTGATACCCTGCTAAATATATATATGTATATACTTTTACTGCTACTATACACAGAATATATATTTAAAATTTTAAAGCTCTAGCTTGCTGCATTCATACTGATCAGCAGATATAGAGACGGACATGGCTAAATCGACACTCAGCTCGTCGTCCTCAAGAATATATGTATGTGCCATATGGGGACTGCCACGCCTCCTTCAGTCTGTTAGGTACGTTTTTACAAAACCATTTTACTCTGAATTCCTATTTTCAAGCTTTTAAGCTTGCGTCTCTAAACAGATCAACTAAGTATGCAGTTTCTCCTAACTAAATACTAACGAATCTGTAAAAAGCCTGCAAAACTTTTTGCAAGCTGCTCTTTTGTTGGCCAAAACTGTGGCGCATAGTAATAACGTACTTAGTTACCTACTTCATAACTGCATTAAAACTGGTCAAACTTTATGGTGAGGGCGAGAAAAAGAGACAGCAGGAGAGGTAGCGACCGAGAGAGAGGTAGAAAAGAACGTAGAAATTGCAGTGTTTCAAAAATCTAGACGCCTCTAACAATGCAACACTTACTTTGGCCGAGAGGACGGGCGCAAAAAAAGGCAGCTGCACAAATGGTAAAATCTATTGCAAGAACACTTTTATACCTGGTACATAATAAGCCAAAGGGTATACAAGGCTGCAGAACTATTAGTCAAAATGGTTTCAGTATAAAACTTATAGTTTACTATGACGACTATTACTACCCCAAGAAAACAGAAACTACACAAAGCAAACAATATATTTTTCATTATATATATATATATATACATATATATATATATATATATATATATATATATATATAAACTGTTAAATTAAACGTCTGCTTTACATGTTTGACAAACTGTTAAAGTAGCTGTTAAATTTAAGAGTTCTTATATCTGCTTAAATCATACCTTATTTAACCATTAAAGACTTCTCTGATCTGAAGCTTAGCAGTACATTTTTGTGCCAATCACAGGGTATCAAAGAGTTTGTCACATTATAATTGCTGGCATTTTATGCTCCCTTTTGTGTGCTTTAGATACAGTCTGAATGGCGTCCTGCTTGCCTGCCTGCCTGTTTGGCTGTCGACCTGTCTGGGACACATAAAACGCCGCACAACGCTCGTGTTTATAATTTGAAATGAGTTTTTCCTGCATTCTAGAGCAGTCGACAGACATTTTAGTCATTTTGTTTGTTGTTTGTTTGCACTGATTTCTAAAAAAAAGAAACAAGTGTGCGAGGCTAAGAGATACCCTCAACCTTCCAGAGTTCTTGAATCACATACATCGCATGCACGTACAGTACAAAGTTCCTTCAATTACTATAAAAGAATACTCTAGATGAACAGACATCTCAAGATTCGTATGTATCAAGAATAGTAGACTATTTGAAATGATGAATATGAATTCAATTTTGAAGGGCATGGAAAGTGGTATAACAAAATAAAGTGATAACCTACGTACTTAATCTGTTGTCCCTAGATTAAGTAATTGTAAAGATATGTCATTTAAAAGAATATTGTTATAATATTTCAAATTTCCAGCTATTAGCTTTTGTAGTGACTAACCGAGTGACCGACGGACCGACGGACCGACAGACTCGGTTACTGGTCGTGGTGCCTGATATATCAATCGCACAAAAACATTATACCCTTTTCCATTTTCAATTAGGGGGTACAAATAGAAGTGTTTTCCAACCACTGAGCCAATCTGTATTTTTGCTGATTTTGCGGTCAGCGATTTGTTTTGTGACGTGTCCATTGTTCGAACGTGTTTGGGAATATAAATGATAGCCGGAACGGCATTTGCGAATTCAATTTATATCGATTTTAATTGCATTGTTATGCTATTGATAAATGACCCAACTAATGTAGAATAGAGCTAAATACTACACATATTTTGCCCAATCTGTTCGATTAGATGCCATTAAGAAGTTCGTGCAATTATTCAATGCGTCATTTATCAATGTTTGAATCAATTTTGTATCAATTCGGCTCTGTTACCTAACTATATTTGGCTTGACACTCGATAGAGTTTGTAAACAAGACATATTGAATAACTGAAAACTAACTATAAATGGAAAAAGAAGAAGTAAGAAAAGGCTCGAGTCGAGCGACGCCGCCAGGAGTTGAACTCACAACTCTTCGGAAGCGCGCATCACGTTTACTAAAGCAGCTATTTCACTGCTCGCACACTGAGAAGATAATCTAAACTAAAGTACAAGCTGACAATTAAAAATCGCGATTGAGATTCTTTGTATATGCGTACGCTTGGTGTTGCTTGACAACAAACTCGATCTGCACATGCTATATATGGACCTGCAATAATTTCAAGTCTTTAGCTCCTATAGGTTCTGAGATCGACACGTTGATAAGGACAAATACGGACAGCCGGATAGACGGACAGACAGACGGACAGGGCTAAATCGACTCAGTTCGTCACCCTGATCAAGAATATATATACTTTATGGGGTCTGCCTGTTACAAACATTTGACATTTCAACAAAACCATTATACCCTGATTTCCCATTTTCAATGGGTTCAGGGTATAAAAATAAAGAAAACATACCTATATTTTCATATATTTTCCGTATGAAGAAAGTCATTATTCATTACAAATGGTTATTATTATTAATTGCTACGAATCGAATCAAATTTTATAGAGTTATTCAATAATCTAGCTATAGATTTAAATATCTATGAGCATTCGCTCACGTATGTAAAAACAATAGCAAAATATTTGATATATTTATGTTGTATGTTATATGCAAAGCCTTTTAGTCCCCTTATCTGACGTGCATGGAGTGTTGCACAATTTGTGCTTGGCCAACAACATTTGTGGCAAATATTTTTCATTTCCATTTTGTGTCAGATACTCGAGGAATTTTTTGCCAAGCCATGCAAATATGTTGTCAGACTTGCTACATATGACAGTTGATAAAGAGTGCAAAATAACATGATGAACATTTTCGTAATGCGATTTGCAGTATTGCTAAAAATTGTTTTTTAGGGTATCTACAGACGCTTTTAATGCATCTGACACATATTTACAATATATATATATGTTGATTGCGTCTTACCAAACGGATGAAGAATTACAAATTTGGTGACTTAAGCTTGAATGACGTGAGAGATGCGATGAAAGAGCTGAAGCGCGAACGTTCTTAATCGATTTGATGAAAACGAAAAAAGTGATCGAATATTCATTCAAACAAACTTGATCTGCGCGTGCTATCGGGAGACTTACTCTTATGGGTTCCTAGATCGATACCTACGAACACACAAAGGGAAGAACGGACACTCAAAAAGGTTGTGTTATAAGGACTCGACTATTGATCCTGATCAAGAATATATATACTTTATGGAGTCGGCCACGCCTTCTTCTGCCTGCTACATACATTTTAACAAATCTATATGTGTGGGCTACAGCGATTTATGCTGAGCTGCTCGTCTCTCCGAAGAGCGGCACCTTTAATTTAAAACTCTTATCCAATCGGAGCATTCTTCTAGCAAATAAGCATTTCTGTTCCTAAGAATAACTTATCTCTATTGCCTTGGTCTTGTTTTGTATATCCTGAATTTGCGTTAATAATGAATTCAATGAATAATTAAAGTACAGATTAAGTAATTCGTATCTAAACTTATAAACTTGAAGCAACAATTTTTTGCACTTCATAAAATGCGTAAAGAAAACTTTATTTTTCTTTTCTCTTCCTTTGCTGCTCACCTTCTGCATGCGTACCTCCTTTGCAAGCATATCTGTTAACCAGTTGCTTTTAAGCCCATTTAAATGTAGTTTCTCTGGCGAACCAACCTGCTTTGCCTGCTGACTTTTATGATGGCTTTTAAAACTAAGCTAGGTATAAATTATGAAGCTTTAAAAGTTGCTGCTATAGACTATTTGCAAAAAAATATTTTAAAAGGTATATTGGTTTTGTTGAAATGTATGCAACAGGATCAGGATGACGAGCAAAGTCGTGATAGCCATGCTGAACAGCTGTATGAATACGTCGATCTCATTAACTACATGAGCCAGGGAATCAAAGATACTATATCAAAGCTAGAGTTACCAATTACTTCTATAGACGTTCCACTACTAAATACCCAGATTAGAAATATTTCCGTTACTGGATGCCTCCTCCCATTACCATAAAAGTGAATCAAAACTACTTGGAGAGTGGTTCATACACTCAATTGGCTGTCATACCTGTCGTACCTATGTACATTGAGGTATGATAAGTCTTCAACGATGAAAACCTCTGCTCGGCGCAGAATCCGAGGTATCTCCTAGTCGAGCACTAGTCTGGAGTAGCGCTCTAGCTGCTTGTTTCTGTTTGCATTTTTTATAAAACTATTTATATAAGTTAAGCATTAAGCATCATTAAATTTGTATTATTTAACTTTTAAGTTTGTTAGTGTGAGTATGTGTGTGTGTTTATTGTTTGTGCTCGTTCGAGCTGTTGCTTTTAATTTCAGTGAAAGCCATTAAAACGAGACTCTTTGCAAGGCATCTGAAATTCCGTACGAGTGCTTCCTTCCGTCTGCCAGAGACTGAGACTAGAGCAGAGACTGGGGCTGAGGACTGGAGCATAGCTGACAGCTCGTCTCACGTGCTTTGACGAACGTTGACAACGCAATGTTCACTAATGCAGACAGCTCATCCACACAAGTCACATTGAAGTGTTGATGCTGCTTCTGCTGCTGTTCCTGTTGCTGTTGCCCTATTCCATATGGCCATTGGACTGATAGGGCTGCTACTAACGAGTCATCCGTCTGGCCAGATAAATGGCAGTCCCGTCAACTTGCACAGTGTGATGGAATGCACTCTGGGCTCCAGTGCCTGATTGATGTTTCTGAATTATTAAGTGCGCAGCCACCCAGCCACCAAGCCACCCAACCAGACAGCCAGCCAGCCAGCCAACTGCAAGCTGGTTTGTTGGCTGCTTCAACAGCCAACATCCTGCATCACTGCGGCTGCTCAGCGATGCTTTTTGAGCTGCACTCAAAGGCGGCTGGCATGGCATGCATCTAGCAAAGCCAATAGAAGTGCTGCATGTGAGCATTGAACATTGAAAGCGGGAATTCCGAGTATAATAGTTTGTTAAAATGTATGCAACTGGAGGATGCTGAAGAAGGCGGAACCGACCCCATGAAGTACAATATGTTGTTGATCAGGATCAGTCCAGAGGATTTAGCATTGACCGTCAGTATATTCGTCCGTCTGTCCTTCTGCATTAAAGCGTCGGATCAGGATCTATTAGACATAGTAGAGCGAAGTTTTAAACACATCAAGTTTGTTTCAGATAATCTAGGGCTGTAAAGTTCGTAGAAAGAAGGAGAATTGACAGCGAGAGAGTCGCTTCGACCGAGAGGAGAGAGGCGGTACGAGAGACTAGAGGTTCGATCGACATATGAAAAGAGTAATGAAGATACAAAATTGCGACTCGCGGTGTTCTCAGCGTGATTAAAAAAAATGTAAAAATGGAGTCTGAGATTTATGCTGGGGATGCATCAGAATCTTAACCATCCCCGACATAAATATATATTATCTAGAATAGAATACAATATAACATAAGACATAGATAAAAAGTTGCTAATTGAATAACTTTTGCTTGATAGCATTAAGAAATGTTTGAATAAATTTTAATCTCCTCTTTTACGAAACTTTGTTATTTAGTAGTTAGTTTTGCGGCATGCAAAACCAAACTGGAATGTTTCTAAAGCTACAAAGCCCTCAAAAGTTATAAATTATATATTTGTTGCTCTCACATTTGCAACTAAGTCTTGCCTATAGTTTGGTCTACTTATGTATGTGAAATGCCTTTTATGAAAATTTGGCGACATTCGTTATGGACAAATGTAATGCAGTTACTTGCTGGGCATATAGCCTCAACTAAACTCTGCTTAAATATTAGTTTACAGTTACATTTCGCTTAACAAATGTTTTATTTTTCGACGCAGTCTTTTTGCAATAGGAGTCGATAACCAAGTAGAGTCGATAACCAAGTAAGTAGAGTAAGTCGCCTCTACTTGGTTGTACCTATGGACATATGTATGTATGTATGTACCTATGACACTCTGTGTGTGTGTGTGTGTGTAAGAAAGTGCATGGTTGTATGTTGACTGTCTTATGTGGTTTCCCACCCGCTTCTCTCTCCGTCTTTCTCTCACTCTCTTTCTCTGCTGCTAACCTAGGCATTTAAAAAATCCTGACACCTTACAGGGTGGCTAAGAATACCACATTTGACGAGATGCACCCTGTTCTGTGCGATTCGCTCACGAACTGGTTCACAACTGTGTGTTAGCCAACCCGCAAAACCGCAGCACGTAATTTGTCTTACAGTGCACAATGCCACGCCCTCCCCCTCCTCCACACCCCTTCACCGATGTACGCATTATCTAGACGCACACAAATTAATCAACGTCAGATAAACTTGCAGCCAAGAAAAACAGAAGATGATGCGCTTCCTTATGGTGCCCACCCCTTTCATTTGCAGCTGCTGTCTCGACCATGTTTTTAATCTGCCTTTAAAATTAATTAAGTGTCCCCTTTCTCCATCCGCTCACTTTTGTTGCTGTTGCTGTTGCTTTTGCTTTTGCCGTTGTTCCGCATTGTTGCAGCGACAAAGGCGCAGCAAGCCGCACTAGGAAATTGCCAAGTCATCTCCATGGCAAATCGCTTACGTACACACATACATACATACATATACAAATGAGTACATATACGAACCACTAGAGCTTTTCAACTAAACCAACCAGGCATTCTTATGAACACATAGGAACTAGTAACGGAACTCCTATGAACCGGCCTGGGCTGCATGAATTCTCAACTTCATCTGTCGGCCGTTTCTTTTGCCTGTCCGGCAACTGCTCCAGTGCGAGTGCAATTAAAATATTTTCACTAATTTCATTTGACTCGCTGCAAAATTACCATGCAAATTATATCCATTCCGAACGAATAAGGCGCAACAAAAACAGCTAGCAGCACTTCCCACGCCTCAACGCTTGCTGCCCCCTTCACATTTTATAAATTCAAATAAGTATGCTGCATTTTCTCTTGCTAAGCCAACACAGCAAACCGACGAGAATAATATCCACATTAAAATGCTTTTTGTTACTTCTTACTTCTTGAATACTTCTCCAAATAGAGGTAAATTGCTCAAAGCGAACGCTGTTCATCCGTCTGTCTAAAGCATCGTCATCGCTATTGATTACAAATTTCAATTTTATACTCAATATAAGAATATAAACTCGTACTTGTGTGATCGAACAAATGTTGATATTATATAGGTTTATCCATATATACGCTTATCCATGCATGGACCCACGATGAAATCTTGTAATAATTTTAGCTTTCTTTTATCAACCTATTTTGCAGTCGGTTACTACACAGCTCTTACCTATTATTAATATTATTTTTATTGTATAATTATTATTATTACTATGAAGTTTTGATGGTCGGTTAGGGGGTCTATGCAAAGACTGATGCAGGCGAAAATGTGGCGCATTTTGCAACGCTCCCAAATGAGAAGATTGCATTGCCTCAAATGTTATTGTTGCATGTGGTACGTGCTCGGCTGTTGCTGTTGCTGCTGCTGCGGCTGCTGCTCCTGGTTCTGCTCCTGCTGCTCTACATGTGGTGCTTGTTTGCTTTGGCATGTTTTTTTTCGTTGGCAACAGTCTCTCTCGCCGCATAGGCGTGTCATCGCCCACAAAATACCCAGCGCAGCCCCAAACTACAGCCTGCCCGTCTCTGCCCGCATCACCCCGGATAAGCTTCAGTCCTGACTTCAAACGCAGTCATGCAAATATAGCACGCATCTCTCACATCTCTGCCACATCCGACACACAGACGTTGGTGTGGCACCAACTGCTCACTGCTCTCAAAATACAGCCAAAAAGGACAAGGCACCGCAAATGGATGCATTAATGAGTTCAGGCAACAATGGCAATCACAGCCAAATAAACATTTAATGTACCTCCGACCGATGTTAATTCCAGTGTTTTATACCCGTTTACGAAATTAAAAGAGTTTATTAGTTTTATGCAATGTCCGTCTGTGCTCATGAGCGCAAAGAAATTACTATTACTATGTGATTATATAACATTATTATACATCTGTTCAGCTTCTTTTTAAATCAAAGTTTTGGAAAAAGAATTATTATAAATATATATAATATCATAAATAAATATATGTACATTATTACTATTATAAAAGAACCCTTTTGTATTTAAATATATATTCATTTAAAAATATTTACTATTGCTTTATCTCTGCAAGCAACATTCGTCCTAGTTCGGGCGCAATTATTTGTTTAACTTAAATTTCAACATCCCGTTGGGCACATCCCATGTGAGCTGACACGGCGAAAGCAAAGCAAAGGCAACATGCAACATGCAGAGTTCACCATTTCCGTACCACGTGCTGCGTATGGTGGCCAACGTTGCAACATGGACTTTTCTCCCAGGCATTGGCTTCCAATTTCTGTCAGTCGCAGGCGCAACTGTTTTTTGCCTCAGTTTACATGTTGGCTTTTGCCAAGGCCCTGCCCCGCCTCCACGCTGCTACCTGTCTGCCTGCCACAAACCGATGCGCCTAACTTCTGCCCCATGAGGCAGCTGGCAACCATAGATACTACGTGCCATTGTTTTAAGCTTTAATGTACTATATATATATATATATATATATATATATATATATATATATATATATATATATATATATATATATATATATATATATATATATATATATATATATATATATATATATATATATATATATATATATATATATATATATATATATATATATATATATATATATATATAGTACATTAAAGCTTAAAACAATGGCACGTGTATCTTATATATATATATATATATATATATATATATATATATATATATATATATATATATATATATATATATATATATATATATATATATATATATATATATATATATAGATATATATATATATGCATATTTATGGATATATTTAACACAGTTTGTTTTCTTGTTCGTGCGTGTATGAAATTCTGATGGTAAAAAATGCTTGCGTGCTTTTTGGCGCTGTGTTTGGTGACGTTTTAAGAGTTGGTTTGAATTGTTCAGCATCAATCAGTTCGTTTGAATGGTTCATTCAAATAGACTACTGAACTAGTTCATGGAGTAGTGAAATAAACTGCTCAGCCGATTATAAACAATAGTTGTTTAATTTTAACTTTGAGCAACTTTGATATATTTATGTAAAAATACATTAAAAAATTAAACTAAAATAAAATTGCATGGTTTCCGACTCCGTATAAGCAAATGAAAATCATATGAAACCAAGGCTCGCATCTCTAGTGTGCGTATGTTTGGATTCCCCGAACTGCACTGCTAATGAAATATTTAAGTTCATTTTTGGCGGCGTCAAAATTAAAGTAAATTAACTCTGTCGGGCGCTTTAATTAAGCGATACCAAAGCCCATAAACCACGTAATATAGCTCAGGTAATAGGATGATAAGAGGGACACACACAGAGGAATTGGGAGTTGGGAGTTATGAGTAGGTCACATTACTCCGACGAAAATTTAAATTTTAAATTTTACGATAATTAAGCAAGCCGAGTAAAAGTAATTTGCATTTTATTTTTCGAATAAGTAACATCTGTATTTATTTAATATACGCGCAAATATCTGTGAAGCTGATAATGAGAATAAAGGCAAAACTTTTAAAGTCAATTTGAAAAAAAAAATTGCTCAATTACTTAATCGACTTTAACCAAATTTAACATAAATCAATTGTTGTTTGGTTTTCTTTTTTTATACCCTGAACCCATTGAAAATGGGAAATCAGGGTATAATGTTTTTGTGAAAATGTATGTAACATGCAGAAGGAGACATGGCAGACCCCATAAAGTATATATATTCTTGATCAGCTCGACAAACTGAGTCGATATAGCCATGTCCGTCTGTCCGTCCGTCCGTCCGTCCGTGTGAACGCAGTGATCTCGCAAAACCACAAAAGCTAGATATCTGCAATTTGAAATGTATACTCGTGTATATCCTACGCAGTACGAGTTTATCATTTTTTTTCGATAACTCATCCCATTTCCTTATTATCGATAAAAGCCAATAACTCTTCTTCGTTTTTGAATACCGTTATAGCTATATATTTCAGATTTACTGTGTGTATCCGTGTAATGAATACAAACATTTTGCAATTGGATTTTGGATACCACGCCCCTTCCCCTCAAATTTGAAAAAAACGTATTACAAATACTACTTACTACTTACATACATATGAATGTCATTATTACGCTGTAAAAGTTTGATTACGAAAGTCCATCTAGAAGCAAACCTATTCAACAAATAAGTTTCCAAAATATACCCCATACTGCAGCCCAAGCGCTGCCCGCGCGCAGACGCTGCGTAAACTGCGCAGTAGCAGAGAAAGTGCTTGTGCGTGCGTGTGCATGTGTGTGTGTGTGTGTATGTGTTGTTTGTATATATGCACATATGTATATATAAAAGAAGCGTAAAATGATTTGAATATCGCATCTTCGCAGGGTTCAGGGTATCTCTTAGTCGAGCAGTCTCGACTAGAGCACTCTTACTTGTTTTTCTTGTCTTCATGTATCTTTTGAGTTGCACATATTAGTCCATATTAGTCGAAATCGGCTTGATCGGGTAACAATATCAATGAGACTATTACGTAAAAGTTAGGCTATATTTTAAGAATCTATTTTCTGAATAAATAAAAAAATTAAATGTTTTCAACTTTGTGTACATATTATATATTTATATAAAATATATCAAATAAATAAATAATCTTGTCAAGCGACATCTTCTGGAACAATAACTTTCTCAATTTCCGCATCAAGAAAATTTTATTGAAATACCTCACATAAACACACACACACACACTAATACACATATGAGTATGTGTTTTAGGGAAGAAAATGAATCGAGTTGCAATTGCTGGCAACGTTCAGTAGTTTTGTGGGTCAGAGCACCAAGGCAGAGCGCATAAATCAGCTGCCATATTTTCGTTGTTGGATGGGCAATTGAATTACGAGTAGCAAACCTGAAAGTGCGACGGAAGCGGAAGCGGACACGGACACGGAAACGGAAACGGCCGCCTTTCGGGGCGAGGTCTTCATAAATGCTGGCAACTAACCAACAAAAAGGCGACGATGTCTGCCAGCTGCAACTGCAACCCGACCTCCATGCTGACGCACTTACTCGTGAAATATGCTCCTCGCAAATCACACAATACCCAAAGGACCAGACGCAGCTACTGTCACCGATGTATGTGAGAGAATATATATACATATATATACGTCTAAACACATTAAGTAATGTGTGTGCGTGGTTGTAGCACCTGAATTGCGCGTATGTGCCACATATGTAGCTTTTAAGCTGCTGAAACACAACATAAATGCAATTTACAGCTACATTTTCAAGCTCCTAGCTAATCAATTTGCAGCAGACTTCGATTAGCCAGGTTTTGATTAACCCATAAACAGGAATCTAATTAGAAATTCTATTTGCAGAGTGCAAATTGTCGAATAAAGGCTGGAGCTTTACTTAACTGCAGGATACTGCACAAGGACGTGGTTTTTCAATTGCATTTTTGAGCGTTGTAAAAGGACTGTGAAGTCAGCGACTTTGCAGCTAAGCGTTTTACTGGATATTTCAATATTTGTATACCGTGAGCCCTTTGCAAATGGGAATTCGGGAATTCAGAGTAATATTTTTAATGTTATTTTAAAATGTAAGATTACTCATTTTTCAAGCCTTCACATTGCGTTTTCCAATTCTGTTTTGCTCTAATCCTTCGAAACAACGGTGCTTTTCCGTTATCTATCTTATCTTCTTGCGTCTCTTAATGCATGTTTATTTTTGCATATCTTTCGTACTCATCTAAGTGAAAGATTAGTCTTTGATGTGGTCAAATTGATTTATTATAATCACAATTTAAGCAAATCTGTTGCAGAATTAGTTGAAGAGTTTTCTGTATCAAGGAAAACCTCTTACAATATTCAAAATGGCGCGGAAAACGAAGGCAGACTCGAAGAATAGGTTAGAGGTGGGTGTAAAAGGAAGATTTACAGTCGGGAATACCGCTTCATTATGCGGAAGATTGACCAAAATACGCAAATATCAGTATGGACAATTGCCAAGCATATTAAGAAAGAATGTGAGTTAGATGTGTCACCTGACACGGTACCGGAAGTGTAAGTACCTTTTGCTGCAAATTTCATTGGTAAATTGGCAAAAGCATACGCGTTCTTCCTATACAGATCCACGCATACATAGATTCAAGAGTGTACGTTGACTATTCCCAGAATCGCAATTGTGATTGAATGGTGTTGGAATTGACATCTGCTACTTTACTTGAAATGTGAAACTTTGTGTTGGAGCAGTGACATGACGGTGTTGGGAAAGCTGAGGCGCTTTGCCCAGGAAATGTGAGTTCAATTCCTGGCCTTGTTAGCGGCGACTGACAGTCGACTGCTTTAAAACTTTCGAATTACAAAAACAATGTGTGACAAATACAGATTGACAAAAAGGAGGAATCTAAACAATATTTCCTATATATGTATGTATATTTATGTATGAATTTTGGCTGGCCTATAGCTTAGCGAATTAATAATGACACCTAAGGAATATTGGTTAGATTCCCCATTGTCAATTTTATCAAATATGGAATCAAATATATTTGTTTATAGTTAGTTAGTTATATTATATAGTGGAATATGGCTAACACTCGTATTGAGTGTACGTAAATGCCAAAAATTGGCAACAGTAAGTTCCAAATGGTTTTCAAGAGCAAGGACTTGCTACATCTCTGTCAAAGTAATCCAAAAATTAAGTTTAACATTAAGAATTCAATTCAAAAATGCAATAACGAAACTTAACTGTATTTTTGTTGCAGAATATGTTCTTGCACACCTGATGCAGCTTGAATTAACTTTTATTGTTTTTATTCAGCATTTATGTATAAGCTGCATTAACAACACACAACAATTTCACGAAATATATAGCTACAAACATAATAATTATTGCAATACGAAAATCAGAAGCTTAAACTGTAGTCGCGCACAGTTGCAGTTGCACTGTTTTCTGTTTACGCCACGCGACGGCAGTAGCAGCAGCAGCTTTTTGGCGGCAAGGCAAATTGTTCTTGCGCACTGACTGTCATTGCCGAAAGTCTTCTTTTAAATTTGCAACGGCCAATTCACTCACTTCTAGAAGCTGAATTGCACAAAGCTTATCAAATTGATTTTTGTCGCTTATCAATAAAAGTAAGAGTAACATTCATTTACCCCCTATTTTAGGTTTGTTATTTATTTGTAATTCGAAAACGCACGAGTTGCTAAATTCACGCTTAAAGATTGTTTATTGCCTTTCACTAAACTGAAAATCAAATATATCCTTATCAAAAAATCGATATCAGTCGATATTTCGATATTCCGATTATGATTTACATCCCTGGTAGTAATGTTTGAGGAGGCATCATTTTAAAATTCTTATTGGGAATAATTGTACCCAATATGCTAAGTATGCATACAAGTTTATTTATTATTATTATTGACTCACCCGTTTACATTTTCATCCATTAAACACAACATAGCGAATGCAACATCGACGCACTCGTAGTCAATTGTACCAACCCATACACACAAATGCATGTACACAAAAAATGAGACAGAGAGAGAGAGAGTGTGTAAAGAATGGGGGAAAAACAAAATGAGTAAAATGCCGGAGCTGCAGCGTTGCCAGATTGAATAGTGCCGGTTAAAAGCTCTCAATAATTTAAATGTACAACATTCATATTCATTGTACATCTGACAATCAACATATACCTATATTAATGCCTTATAATAGTTGCTCCTCTATAATTGACTATCAGTTTTAGGAGATTTTTATTATCTAAACTGCTTTATTCGCCTATCTGGCAGCTCTGCGTGAACAATGTGCGTGCGAGCGAGACGACCAGCGTATCGACGCGCAAAGCACTTATCAAAATAATGAGCAGAAAAAAGTGTTGGTTTGTTCGTTCCTTCCCACTGAATTCGCTATTTGAAACGCGACGACGAGAAGACGACGACGGCGACGACAGCGCAACTTGTAGCAGTGAAAATATTTATACAAATAATTTACTGTGTAAAAATCGAAATACTTATTAATTAATTAAAGTGAAAATGTAAATGCAGTGTTTGCCAATGAAATGAAATTCATTTAAAATGTATTTCAACGCAATAACTCGCCTTGAAAATTTCGTCGTACAGGCAAAAAAGAGCCGATTTTTAGTGAAAGAAGAAGAAGCAGTAGCAGCAGCAGTGAAGGCAGTAAAAGCAATCGTCGACAACGACGACGAATACATGGACAAAGCGCAGTGCGAATGAAAATTGTGTAAAGAGAAACTTGCAAAAATTACAGCAACAACAACAACAATAAGCAAGGCGAAAAGTGTGTTTAGAAAAGAAATTAAAAACACACATTTACACACAAACACACATACTAATACAATTGCAAGTACAATCGCAATTTTGAGAATTGGTGCAAAACGTCGACAGGCGCGCGGTTTAATAATAAACAGTTATATGTATGTATGTTGTGCAAAACCATATGAGAGGACGAAAAATCAATGAAATTGTAATAAAATTCCGTATTTTGTTCTCTTCATCCTCCATTTCTGTCTCTACCATGCGCCCGCCCGCCCGCTCTCTCTTGTTTTTATGATAAAATTTGCAAATAGCAGCGACCACAACAATAAAAACATTTTGACAACCAAAAAAAAAAAAAAATCAGCTCAACTATATAATACAATACATACATAGTTTTATTATACAAGGTGCGTATGCAGCAGTAACAACAACACAATTTAGTACAGTGTAAATAAATTATTGTGTGTGCCTGTGCATGTGTGTAGTTCAAAGTAGAACGTGTGAGAGAAGAAAACCCGCGTACAAAAATATGATGACGTCTTCAATCTATGATATTGTTGTTGATTTTGTCTAGTGAACAGCAGCAACAATGGTATCGAATAGTATCGCAACGTATGTAGTGTAGTACACACACACACACACACACACAAATGTATACATGCTTTACTACTGTATACCGGTATTTTGTAGCCCCCTGGTAGAAGAAGCCCAGCACGCTGTGATGCTGTTGTTGATTAACAACAACAACAACAACAACGGTAAAAACAACAACATCGAGATTGGGCTAGAAGAAACCCAGAAAGTGGCAAAGGCAAAACAAAAATTGAAGCTGCCAAGCGAACCATGATGTAGTCAAATTTGAATAGGCACCAATGAGTTGACAGTGAAACAACAACGAAAGTTCAAAAAGTATCTTTTACCTGTGCAGTGCGTGAATTAGCAATGCTATCCAAAAGATAAATAATGTACAGTGAGATATACAATTTATAAAGGAAATAAAATTGCTCACTTCATGAATTTATTCAAATAATTGATTTGCAAACAATTTTTAATACTTAGTTAATCAATTCGTTAATGGTTAAATATTTACTTTGTATCCTTTCGTAGTTGTAATATAAGAAAATGGCTCTTATTTTTTTGTAACTTTTGTTATAATAGTCAGATCAATTGACTTTAAATAGTAAACGAATATAACTGTAGAAAGGATTCGAGTGTTAAACTAAAAAGTCCCAATACCTTGAATTGTTGCTTAATCATTAGGGAATTGGCATTTACCTGTTTGGGTTTACTAGTTCAAAGGTATAATATTGTTAGATCATTAGGAAATTGATGGAATTATGCGACGGGTATACTATATTTATTTTATTCTATTTTATTTTTGTTTCGACTAGATAATTTATTAATAGTGTTTATCCATAACGAACAATATTAAAAATTTAAATTAAAAGGATGCTAAAATCGATGTATTCATTGATTGTGTGAGTAAAGTATATTAGACTATCTGACCTATATGTTCATGTTCAATAAATATTGATAAATCTAAAAAATATTCATTTATATTCAATAAATATAATTCTCAAAAACATGGTCAATTAACAAGCTTTAAATTGACAAGCTTTTAAAGAATATACCTTTAAATTGGAATAGAAATTATTTTATATTATTAGATGCCACTGTTATAAAGCAGGAACTTCTACCTATTAAAATATTTAGAAAAGAAAGAATATGGACAACAGAAACTGCTAAAACGAAATGGATAAAAGATAATAAGAATATTTAGGAAGTACAAAGCACCTCTTAGCCTTTTCGTAGTTGACATAATTTGAAAGCTTATTACTTTCATTAATGAATCAGACCAGATAAGTTGTTTTAATTCAGTATACAAATAATAATCAAACAAAATGAATTATCTTAGCATTCGGGAAATCTCTGTGTCTATTCTATGTATTCTATTCACACGTTGTGCAGATTTATTCAAAATTTCAGTATATAGATATTGCTTTGCCTATCGAATTGCCGCTTTGACGAAGCTCTATCTATCTATGTATGTATATTGACTGTCCTGCCCAGTTGTAAAATCGCAATACACCTGTCCCTATACCCCCGCTTGAGAGGGTCTTATCAACACGCTCACTTTTTGTGTCAGTGTGCTCCCACCGTACAGAACAGTGTACATGAAATTTGATTTGAATATAAGCATTTGACAGTCAGCGCGCGGCAACAGAAGCAGATTACGCTGCCCAGCTAGCTGTTCTGTTCCTTACCTTTTTCAACCTACAAACTGAGCATCACTCACTCACTCACTCACTCACCTGGTGAGCAAATAGAGGGGAACACACATGAGTGAACGACGCACTGAAAGTCTGTGCGATAAGTTAGTGCACGCCAAGGCTAGCAATATAATAATTCACAATTATCACATATGCTAGAATTGAATAAAAAACTAGTTGAGTTAATTTGATTGATTGCTAATATTTGAAGTACATAACTAAAACTAGTTAAGTTAATGCACTGTTAACACTTGGCACGTGTACCATAGTTTTTAGCTGACACTGTAGCACTTGTGCCGTTTTGTCGACAATGCGCGCGCTCCCTCTCTCTCACACGCGCGCTCAAGCTGCAGCCGTACTCTCACTCACACATACAGTTTTTGCAAACACACACATACACGCACACTCGCTCATTTGGCTCTCTTTGCTTATATATTTTTTTTCTGCTTTCAGTGGTTGTGCAAGAAGAAGCAGCAGCAACAATCAGGCAAAATACCTGAAAAAATAAAGAAAACATAAACGGTAAAACGAAGAAGTGGCGACAGCAACCAGCAACCAGAGGCAGCAATTCAAGGTAGCGCGCTAAAAGTTTATTGTAAAACTCAAAGTAGAAGGCACACAGTGGATTTTTGAATTTCTGCTGCTTTCGAACAAACGTTAAACAACGCATAAAAACAATAAAATATAAAAATGGTGGAAGCAATAGAGCGGCAGAGAACGGCTGCGTGAGCAGCGCGAGATCTGAGCGCCAATTATAAAATAACAACAACAACAACAACACGTACAATAGGAACAGCAACAGCAACAAAACGGCATAAGCAAAATAAGAAGAGCATAGAATAGCAACACGAAAGCAACCGAAACGAGCGCGCAACAGCCGTTGGAAACAGCAGACGAGCCGCTTACAAAAAAGTAACATTAAATAAAACCAAATTTAAATAAAGTGGAAGTGGAAGTGGAAGTGGAAGTTCGAGCACAATAGTGAACGACAACAACATTGATAGGAGGAGTAGAACAAACTCGAAAGAAAAGTAAAACAACATCACTACAACAACAACAACAACAACAACAAAACAGAATAACAGAATGTACGGTAAATCGAAGACATCCGCCGTGCCGTCTGATGCGCAGGCCAGAGAGAAATTGGCGCTCTATGTGTACGAATATCTGCTGCACGTGGGCGCCCAAAAGGCAGCACAGACATTTCTCTCCGAGATCCGATGGGAGAAGAACATAACACTTGGTGAACCACCGGGATTTCTGCACACCTGGTGGTGCGTTTTCTGGGATCTGTACTGTGCGGCACCGGAGCGTCGCGATCAATGCGATCATAGCTCGGAGGCGAAAGCCTTCCATGATTATGGCTTTGTTAGCTCTGGTTATGGTGTGAATGGCATCGGTCCCGGTGGACCACACAATGCCGGTGGCCCAGCGCCCAGTCCACTCGGCCAGATGCCGCCTGGCGGAGATGGTGGGCCAATGGGACCCGGTGGACCGATGGGTCCCAACTTTTTCCCAAATACGACAATGCGGCCGTCGCCGCCAACGCACGCCTCAAGTCCACAGCCGCCGCCTTCGCAGATGATGCCGGGTCAGCCTCCATTTATGGGCGGACCGCGTTATCCGGGTGGACCACGACCTGGTGTGCGCATGCAGGGCATGGGCAATGAATTCAACGGCCCACCCGGACAGCCCATGATGCCTAATAGCATGGATCCAACGCGGCCGGGACCAGGAGGCGGCATGGGTCCAATGAATCCGCGTATGAATCCGCCACGTGGCCCCGGCATGGGACCCATGGGATATGGTGGACCAGGCGGTATGCGAGGCCCTGCTCCTGGCGGACCCGGTGGCATGCCGCCAATGGGAATGGGCGGCGGTGGCGGACGACCGCCTCAATGGCAGCCAAATGCATCAGCACCCATGAATGCGTACTCTTCATCATCGCCGGGCAATTATGGACCCGGACCCGGCTCGAATGGCCCGCCTGGTCCCGGCACGCCCATCATGCCCTCGCCGCAAGATAACACGCAAGGGGGCCCAGTCGGCGGACCTGGCGATAGCATGTACTCATTAATGAAACCAGAATTCCCTATGGGTGGTGGACCTGATGGTGGTGGCGGCGGCGGCGGACCTGGTGGCATGGGCCCCATGGGTGGCGGCCCCAACTCGATGGGCCCCGTACTTAATGGCGGCGGCGGCGGACCTGACGGCACTGGTCTAGACGGCATGAAGAACTCTCCAGCCAACGGCGGTCCAGGCACGCCGCGCGAAGACTCTGGAAGCGGCATGGGCGATTATAACTTGGGCGGTTTTGGCGGACCTGGCGAAAATGATCAAACCGAATCGGCGGCCATACTCAAGATTAAAGAAAGCATGCACGAGGAGGCCAAACGATTTGAGAAAGACACAGATCATCCGGACTACTTCATGCCATAACAACATCATCATCAGCACCATCACCAACAGCATCAACAGCAACAGCAGCAACAGCAGCACCAGCAGCAGCATCAGCAACATCTCAATAATGTGGCAGCTGCAGTGGCAGCTGTCGTTGCTGCAGCCGCATCAAACAGCAACGGAGGAGCTGGAGGAAGCGTAACAAGCAGCTCAACGGCTGCATCCATAGCGGCTGCGGCGCTTGGTGCAGCTGCTTCCAATTTGCTAAGCGGCGCCAGCAGCAACAACCACAATAACAACAGCAACAGCAACCAATCTGGCAACCCGACTGTGCCCAGTGGCGCTCATTTTGCAAAAGAACTCAATTTCTAAATACACGGTAGTGAAAATCCTTGGTACATAAGCAAAAAGTAAAGTAAATTAAAGTAATTATTATATGTAATAGTTTAGAAAAAAGAGAAGAAAAAAAAAACGAAAAGGAAAATATGTAAAATTGTAAACCGAACAGCTAATAATAAGCGAAGCAAAACAAAAAATATCATATTCCAACTCACATTCAAATTCAAATGCTAGTTGAACCGGTTCGAAACGGTAAACAATTGCGACCAGCTGGCAACGCCAGTTGATAACAGCTGGGCATGGTGAGAGCCAGAGATCGGAAAAATATTTGAAAATTCCCAAAAACAACAGCAGCAAAAGCAAAAGCAAATATACTTAAAATGTAATGTTAACTGCATGAACAACTACAATATGTTTAGCAAGTCTTCTGATTAGTTTAGTTGCAACAAGTCAAAACTGTAGCCCCCACAAATACAATCACACACTCACACTCACACACACGCAATCTGTCTACTAATTTTAGCGATGCAACAATTTTACTTGCGATTTGCAATATTAACAAAGGTCAAAAAATACAACAACAAAATAAAATAAAAAAGAAATCAATGAAATATTAACAGCTACACCATCAATGTACATTTTCTGTTTGTGTGATTTTTTAAATATGCTTATATATATGTATATGTACATACATAAATTAAGTATATAATTATTAAATAATATTGTATTGTAGAAATTGAGATGGCAAACAAGATTTTTTGTTAAACGAGTCTTAAAGGCGCAACATACAAAAATTGAAAAAAGCTTCAAAATTGAAGTTGCAAAAAAAAGGAAGTGAAGAGTAAATATTTATAATATATTAAGAAGCATAGTTAGCATTATTAAATATGTATATGCAGAGCCTTCAACACACATACACACCAATTTGTATATGTGTGTGTGTTTCTCTCACAATGCACGATTTTATTTGTTCTGTGTTTTGTTTTGTGCTTTTTGAAAACAAATTGTAAAGTTCGTACTTTGTCGTCGTCGTCGTCGTCAAATTTATTTTCCTTTTGATTTCCAATTTGTTTTAAGTGTTTCCACATAAGCCCCTTTAACCATGCCAAACTTCAGTCTGTAAATTAAATTATGTCATTTTATTGTATAATATTAAGTTCCTTCAACTGCCAATTCTGGCGAATCGAGCAATATTTATAATATTTTTTATTACATTTTCGTGCACTAGTTTCGATTTCTAAAAAGAAAAAAAAAAAATAAATAAAGTAAAAGAAAAAACAAAATTCAACGATGTCGACATTGTGGCATTAAGGCAGCGAAAACAAATTAATATACATATATAATAATAATAAATAATATATATATATATGTATGCACATATAATTATATGTACACATATATATATATAAATTTATAATAAATAATTAATTAATTAACTATTACTTAAAGGCAGCAGGCAACATAAAAGTAGCAAACCTAACCTATAAAAAAGTTTACTTGGAAAATATCATATAAAAGAATTAAAGCTGTACAAAAGTTAGTTAATGTTGGCTGCATAAAGTATATATATGAATAAAATAGTATATGTCATTCACATTTATAAGAAGAAAGATAAGCATATGGAAAAACCAAGAAAAGCGTAGAATTTAGACTTAAAAACCTATTTATAAGCGTAAAAAATGATGAAAACTAAACAAAAAAAAAGTAACAAAAAAACAAATCAAAATGAAATTCTTTGCATTATAAACACAAATCCCAAAATCAATTTCATAAATAATATTTAAAAAAAGGAGTACGACAAATTCTATTTTAAATATTGTATGTATATGTTTAATGTGTCGGAATTTGAAATATATAATATATATATATATTGATCATATTGAATTATATATATATATAAATATAAATATATATATCTATCTATATATGTATATATTTATATATATATAAATTGATCATATTGAATTATCATTGAATTGATAGAACAGCAACACTTAAATAGTATCTAAGTTAAATTTATTAACTGCAAGCGCTTTAATTTTAAGCGTTTCAATATGCTGGATCTATATGAATATATGTTTAGTAAGCAAAACAGCAAAAAAACAATATATATATAACAAAACAAAACAAAACAAAACAACAAAAAAACAGCAACAAAGCGAGAGTTGCGAAAAGCCCAGAAAAAAATGAATAAACTCGATTGCATATAACAGAAAAATAATGTTTAAATAAGTATTTTAGTGTTAATTATACAATTTACAAGTACACAACACAAAAAAAACACAAGAAACAAAAATATAATATAAAATGAAATAAAGTTTTAAAACAATATTTGTAAAAAGTAAAAAAAAATGTTTTTTTTTTCATTCAGGTAATTGGAACTTACACCGGGGTATCACCTTTACCTTGACTACCAATCCTTACATTTATCAAACTATTGTATTACATACCAATCATTCATTATATATTATATACCAATTATGGTAAAGGCTTGTTGACAACGGGAATTCAGGCTGAAGAAGGCGTGGCAGACCCCATTGATTTGATATGTTCTTGTCTGCGAACTGACTCGATTTAGCCATGTCCGTATATACGCCGAAGTCTGATTATTTCTCTATCACGTTTCTTTATTAGAGAACAAATTTTTGATGTGATGAATCCACAGATTATTAATATTAATCCGATTTTGGGAACCTCCTCCCATTCCCAGAATAGATGTAAACACATTTGATTAAGATACATTTAACATACACCGAGGTTTTTTAAACCCGATGTTATGCAATAGTAATTGCAGTCCAAGCGCAGCAGCTGCAGGTCTCGTGCTGTCTGTGCATCTGAGTATGTGTGTATATGTGATTGAAACTAATACTTTGTGCAGGGTATCCCTTAGTCTGGCACTCCCGACCAGAGCACTCAATGCAATGTCCGCCCGTCTGAACACGCCTACTGAATGTGAGTCAAATTGAAAAAATCCTACGCGATTCACAGTTTTAGAGCTAGGATTGTAAAGTTGTGCAGGTGCTTCATGTGCTTCTGCCATCGCTCGACCACTAATATATATATATATATATATCTTCTATAGCATATATATATATATACATCTGTGAAGCAAAAGTCACTACTGAAGACAGATCGAACATTTTTGAGCTCCATTAAGAAAGGACTCGAAAGCTTCACGTCAAATTTGTAAACAAAAATTTTCAATAAATGAAACTGTTATTCAGTATTTGCAATAATTACTATCTACTATACATATTTTAGTATTACATTTTTTTTTGTTTAAATTATTATCAAAGTTATAAATATAAACTAAAAATGTTTAATGTGCATTAATCAACACAAACTAATTTCTGAAGATGTGCAAAAGCAGGTTTAAAAGTGTAATATTTTGTAGTTAATAATAGTCTACAAAAGGATCATATAAACAAAAGTTTATCTCTTTTTATTTTAGTTTTTTTGTTCATTATTTAATTTAATATTTGATAATCTTATAAAAATTAAGTAATTTTCTAATTTAAATAAAATAAATTTATGATTTTTTGCCAATTTAATTATTTTAAATAAAATTTCACTCTTCATGGAATGTTTGTCAAAAAACATTTATATTATTTTTAATTAAATGATTTTCTATTCATTGTGCTTATTCTGTTATTTAAAATTCGTGTTTTTTAATGACAAATCAATATGCATAAATATATTTTTTATAATTTAATATTACAACCTTTTAAATCTGATAAAAATAAAAAAAAGATTTTAAAAATTTGTCTATAAAAACTTAGTTTTTAATTTTTCTTAAAGTTTAATATCGGATATTCCTTTATAAATTGTGAAATTATTTCTGTATTCAATTATATTAAAAACACGTAGCTCAACCCCTACAAAATGCCTCCTAAAAGAAAATGTGGAACAGCTGGAGCGGTAGAGATTGGTAATATCCTTCATCAGTATGCAATGATCTCTTAATTGTTGCTGCTGTTTAATTTCATTATTTTGTACCGGAATACGTGCTGGACTTAAATAGGGTACAGCCGGGGCAGAGCAGAGAGAGAGAGAGAGAGAGAGATTATCGTGGCACACGCACAACTCGGTTTAGTACGTATATATGGACTAGAGCTGCGTCGTATCGTTCAGAACCAGTTCGATTGAACGGCTCATTGAAATTACATACTGAGCTATTACAGTGACCTAGGACCCACTTATGCAAACGGAACTATGTACAAGTTCAGTCGTTCACGAACTATACTTTGAGCTCAGTTAATCTGTACAGTTATAAACAATTCGGTAAGTTTAATAATCCATTGTGATTTTTAGATGTCGACCGTCACTGAACAACTGAACAAAAAATTAAAATTGAAATTATGGCTCAAGCAAGTTTGGTATTTGAGTGGGGAATAGAGACAGTATTAAGGGGTGTAGGGGGAAACAGTATCAGGAAATGAAAGCTTGAACTTATTCATAAAATTGAACTGGAGCTCACAACTCGAATATGAACAATTCAACTTAATTGAGAGTCGATTGCCGTGGCAACCGAGCGTATGCTAGTTGGCCCACACAAATCTGCAAAGGGAGTTAATTGCGTTGGTTAACCACTGTCCGTGCAGACTTGGAGCTGATAACGTCGCCTGCGTGTCAGTAAAATCAATAAATATGCATTTTTAGATCGAATAGGCATTTTATTGAACGCAAAACACCTGCTTGCCATTGAGACGAAGTCAATGCGGCAAAGTGGCGTCCTGTTTTTACAGTTGCCTGGGATGTGCCCGCAACGTGGCTGCCGCTGCTGCTCCAGATGTCAATTCAGACGCACAGCCAACGGCAGCACTGCCCAATTGCCTAACCTATCGACAAGTGACAGGCGCCGGCTTCATTGCCGGCTCAGCGCCAGCGAGACGTGTCCCAGTGCTCTTCTCCACGAACCGTGGTTTGTATCTGCGTGTGGCAAGGCCAGCATCAATGCTGGGCCCAGTCTTCACTGCTACTAATCAACATTACGATATTAGCTTTTGCGATCTAGAGCGTTGGGTGAGTTCAAGTTCCTTTACACAAATCGCATATTTGACACATTCCTTTTTTATAGAGCACAAATCGTGCCAATGTGATCAGCCTCGAGGACACGTTTGGCATGCTACAGCCGCAGCCACAGTCGCAGCAGCAGGTGCAGCAGCAGGCGCAGCCACTGAACAGCTTTTCAGTTTATAACATACAGCGCTGAGCTGCGTTCCTTAATCGAGAGCCTGTTCTTCTTGTACATACTGAATGCTTTACTTAAATAACTTCAATAATTATAAATAACATGTTAGTTAACTAAAATTTGCGCATATTCATGCGGTGTTGCTGGTCAGCGATGCCATCAGAAATTCCATTTTATTCAAAAAACTCTTTCCTTCGATTTTGTCAAAACGCACCTGGAATTGAACGATGTTGAAAATTTCATAGATTCTATAAAGTTAGCTTAGCCATTTACCTCTTTGAAATTGCCACCCAGATTCTCCCAGAACTTCTCCGGCACCAGTGGACTGGGAAAGAAGTCTGGACGCGGACTACGTGCTATATACACCTTGACATCAATTTGTGGATCGCAGCGTATTTGCACGGCAATCATGCGATCGCTGTTGGGCGAGCCCAGCAAACAAGAGCTGGCATTGCCAAGAGGTTCTACCTTACCAATGCCTAAATGGTTGCTATTCGAGAGCACTGTCCAGGCCATGTAGCGGGCCAAACTCACCAAGCAGCTGATCTGATGCGAATTGATCTGGCAGAGTATGAGATCTCGCAGCTCTTGTGGTTCATACGACAGTCTCATGACGCGCCCGTCGCGGCAAATGCACTTTAGCGAACGCTCCTTCACGTGTATAACTAGCGAAGTGCGCCCAATAGCATCATAGCCATGCGTCACAATATTGATCTTTACACAGGACATTGTCGGGCTGTTCATAGCATTCCAATGCGATACAATTTGTGGATCCTTGACATCGCGCGCCAGTGTGTCCAGCACATATTGAGTGCGTTTACGCATGAAGATATGCTGCGCCTGAGCAATAATTTGCTCGAGTATTGTCTGCGTCTTTGTCATGTCCAATAGCGCCTCCCGATCCGCCGCTGTTGGTCCCGCAATCATGCGCTTCTTGCTGGGTCCCAGCGGTGCGCTAGATGGATGTGGAAATGGATGATGCGAGTTCTTAAAGTGCACCTCACGCAAGAGCTGATGCAGCGAATGCTCCAGCACATGATCGTGATCGTTAATTGGCGCCGGCTGGCTGGAATCGAAGCTAGTCGAGTGGCATAGCGAGATAATTAATTGGATATTGGGCAGAAGTGTGGCACGAATCTGATTGCCAATGACCACATGGGGTATGGGTGCCTGCAACTGAATGGCTTCGCGGGCAAGCTGAGCAAACAGTTCCTTGCAAAACAGTACATTCTGTGCGAATTCCAATGTTTTTTGCCAAACGCCCACCTGGGCAGTTATATTGGGTCCATGGCCCATTAAATTTACCTAGGATGCATATTCAGAATAAGTATTCGATTAGCTAAATGCACATGTGTCTTACTTGCGCAGTGCATAGATCTTCCTGATCCTTTTGTGTGATGACCTTAATATATGCCACGCCCTGCAGCTCGGCGGGCACAATTACGCGCAGCGCCGAGCTAGCCTTCAGCTGCATGCCATTGTTAGTGCTGCTGTTACTCGCACCAGAAGAAGCATTTGCACTGCTGCCGGCACCATCGTCGTCCAGTGCTTCCTCCGCTTTGGTCACCTCAAAAGTGCCACTCATACCGAACTTGGAGCCCGCTGTGCGATAGCTTAGATCGCCAATGATCGCACCATTGGATACCTTCTTCAAACGCCAATTTTGTCGCAGACGCAGCAGTTCAATGTGAAAGTCGGATATGTTGCGACTACGCTGCTCACTGTGTGCATTGCGTAGCCTCTCGGCCCCGCTCAACAGCACCTGAGCAGCCTGCGAAATGGCTTTTTTTCGACTGTACACTTGTACAATGGGCTTGGTGTCATCACTGTCCTCCAACAGTGGATCCAGCACTAGGTAACGCTTATCCTTGGCGATTGATATGACATCAGACAGCACGCAAATTTCAGTGTACGCATCCTTCAGCTTATTGCGTACCGCGTCCCAGGGCCAAAGGCTCTCCTGAAATGGATTAGCATCCTTGTCATCTTCAGCTGCTGCTGCAGCCGATTTCTCCTCTTTCTTTAGATCATCCAGCGACGTTTTGCTAAAGTCTATGCGCGCCGCGCACTTTGCTAGACTCTCTGACAGCGTCGGCGGCCTGTGAAGCAACTTGTTGAGAAAAGAAATGCATACGATATTGTTTATTCCGGTAACTCACGCTTGATACAGCTCTGTGCCATCGTAGGCAATCTCACGTATTTGGTTCTCGCACGTTGTCTCCACGGATATATTAACCGAGTTGGACATGTTTTATTCGCTAAATCTTCAAGAGCCGGGCATTTGCACGAAAAAAAAAATACAAATAGCAAACAAGCAGGGTTGCACTAACAGCGATAGTTTAACAAAGCAAAAGTATCGATAGAATACTTTGTCATTTTACAACACAGCAACATTACTTTCATATTTTTGTTGAATTTCAATATTATGGATCAAACAGCAAACATCAGCTTCAGCAACATGTTATATCTTAAAAATAAAGCAAAAACGTTAGATGTGACCAATTACACCGTGATCATACCTAGCATCTGTGTGGGCAATGCAGCGCAATTAGCCTGCGACCTGTTGATTGCATCGAAAAAGTTGAAACGCATTGGAAACCTGTCTCATTCAGCTTTGATCCCGGTCTATGGGCCATCAGCATATCAGCACGAACCAAATGAAGTGGTCTCGTCGTGTGAGCTATATGAATCTATCGAAGATAAACTGCTGGTCATACAATTTCGAACACCGCTCATTGCGCGACACACAAAAAGTTTCCAAATTAATTTAGTGGAAATGTTCCAGGCAGCACGTCGAGTTGTCATATTGAGCGGCAGCTTTGGGTTCGAGCGACGCTTCATTGATGATTCGCCTTGGGCTTACCGTGCCAGTGATAACTTTAAGGCCGTACATGCCGCACAGCTGGATGGTAACACATCGCTGGTGAAGTGGAAGGAGCACACGGGCGAACACATCTTTGGCGGAGGCAACGGCTTGCAGTTATTCCAAGCATTCGAGGAGAAACAGGTGCCTGTCATGCTGCTCTTTCGCTATTTGCTCGAGGGAGACAATTCCACCGACGCATCGCTGATTGTGCGCGAGCTTAATGAGCTTTGCGAGGATTTTCTACAACTACGTGATGGCGGCGACGGCAGCTTCAAGCTAACCGTGCCCAAGTCCTGGAACTTGTTGTTCGGAAACGAAGTAACCGAGCTGCTATTTTAATTATTAAATATCATTTAATTGGATGATCGTTATAAATAATAAAGTCTAATCTTTTGGTGTAGGATAGAAGAGATTACTCGCACTATGCTCCTTAAAGTACTCGCCGCCGTGCTCCTGGTAAAGCTGTTGCGTGGTCAAGGACTCACTGAATCTCTTGCCATTCGCCTGGAGGCTGGCGCCCAGCCAGGCGCTTAGCATAGGCTCATTAGATTCATAGATGGAAAAGCTGGACTGAAATGGACGCAGCTCAAGCATTTCTTTAGCCAATCTTTCCTTTAAGCCACGAAACTGTGCGCAGCTGCCCGTTAGGTAGACATGATCGACCAGGCGCTGCTGCTCCTCGGCCGTGAAGAGTTTCAGCACAAAGGCAATCAGCTCGGCGAGACCAGCTTCCGTGCAACCAATCATGCTTGGCTGAAAGAGTATCTCCGGCACGCGTATAGCCTCAACTCCGAAATGGAGCTGGTAGTTCTCGGCTGCAATAAGTGCCTGCATGGCCGCATTGTTGCTGCCATCATCAAAGTTGGCATCGTAATGCTGTAGGATCTTCTCGTACTCAAGCATCTGTTCGTTTTCTGCATCTGAGTCGCTGTCGTCGTTGTACCGATTGATTCGCTTATAGACATCCCAATCATTGTCGTTCATGCCAAAGCCATCGTCCTCCTCATCCCCGCCGTTGGCCTTGCGCCGTTTCTCGCTGCGCGCCAGCGTTGAAATGATCCTCATGCGCTCCTGTGCAGCATGCGTGTGCCGCTTAGCCTGCTCTTGTCGCTGTTGCAGGCGAGCCTGTTTACGTTGCTGCAGCTGATCCCGCTTTTCCCGCAGCTCCGCCAGCCATTGCGATTGCGGCACACCCTCTGGCGGCTTTGGAAGCTTGTCCAGCTTATCTTGCTGCTTACTGGGCTTTGGTTGGGCAGACGCTCGTTCCTTGACACGTTTAATGCGCGCTGTTATCGTGCCCATCAGCTTGTCCAGTTCCTCCAGGTTCGCAATTTGCTGTTGTTGCAGCGCACGCTCAAATTTCTGCAATTTCTGCTGTTCATAGAGCTGCCTTAGCTTGCGCAGCACCAGCAAGTAATCCTCATCTTCCTGCAGCTTTTCACGTTCTCGACGATTCTTAATGTCCAGCAGTCGCAACGCCAGCTCGCGGCGTTTCTCCTGCTTCTGCTCCGCTGTGAGGAGGGCATTGGTCGCGGTGACCTGATTGTAGGGTAATTGAATTTTCATAATGTGCGCCTCGTAGTAATCTAATTGCGCCCATTTCGACAGCTCATTCCTGTAGTCCTGTGCAATATGGCAGTGTTCGTGGACCAGTTTTTCGATGCGACTTGAGATGGCAGTCAGATGCACTGGATACTTCATTTGCATCAGCCGAAACAAATAATTATTTATGTGAAATCCGCCCACATTTAAGCGACGAACATTTTGCAACTGCATCTTGCCTGACAGAACGGGAATCACATGCGTTGTGCTATACCCCAAGGATATGATAAGGGCATCGACAACGGATTTATGTTGTTGCTGATGGTGATGCCAGCTGTAAAGTGCATCGATGCCATATGAGACCGCCGGCACGTTGTAGCACTCGAAGAGCAATTCGCTCATTTGCCGGCGACACGAATTGGGATTGGCCAGCGCTTCGGTTAAAACAATGGGATGGTCGATGCTTGCCTCGCCATCGAAGCCCATTTTACTAAAGATGTAGTCAAATATTTGCTCCTGATGATTCCAATTGGTGATCACGTTGCGCTCAAACGGTGACTTGAGATGAGCTCGCACTGCTTCAATGTTGGTTATATCATTCCCAATTTGGATTTCGGCGCTAGCTTTCAGTTCGTCAACGACTGCTGCAGGCGCAGCAGCAGAGTCCGGCAATTGGTTGCTATCCTTTTTGCGATCCTTTCGTGGCTTGGTGAGCACATTGCGAAATCGCAATTCCGGTTTTTTGCTATTATGCCATCCAACTCGGCATTCATAGGATCCATTGTCAATAATCAGCGAGCGCTTAGACATTGCCATCTTAATGTATTTTTTTATTAAAATACAAATTTTGTTTATACTGAGTTTGTTTACAATCCATGCGGACCGGACCGTAAGTGCTCTAAACGATATCTTTACGTTTTACAACACTTTACACTACCTCAAAATGCATTCACTAAATGGCAACTCTGAAACATAACTGTTGTTATAAATCCCCAGTGGACAAAAACGAAATAAAGTGATAAGCTTCAAATTATATTGAGTACACATAATAATCTTTGCGAATTAAAGCCCATGCAAATATTACATTAAGGATGCTGCCCCATCAAGAAATAAAAAACCTTCGATCCCAGTTTGATTTGACAATTGGATTCCTAATTGAGTTCTTAACGTTGTTATTCAGGAAAGTGGCACAAACAATATAAATTGACACAATATCTCTATACACTACTCGTATATACTCTTCATAAATCAGAGCGAAGGTGAGTAAACCCATCCTTTAACCCAATTTAGGAAGCTAAAACATTGCCCATGAATCCAGTACCACAGAATAAAACAAGTAAGAGTAAGCTCCAGTCGGGATTGCTCGACTGAGAGATACCCTGAACCCTGCAAAAAGCTGATACTGAAATAATTTTATGCTTTTTTTTTACTAACATATGTATACATACATACATATGTATGTATATACATAGCAAACAACACATGCACACACACACATACGCAGGCATAAGCACGCGCTCTGCTAACTGCGCAATTTGTGCAGCGACTGCGCTTGAGCTGCAGTGTAGGCATTAATATGGGAAATTAACTGTTGACTACCTTTTCTTGTAGATGGACTTTCTCAATCAGAGCATGATAAAAATACATATGTACATACATATGTGTGTGTTGCCAAAGCAAAAGTCTGGAATATTTGAAATACGATTTTACAAATCCGATAATATCAAAATTTCTGTATTTATTACTCGAACCTACGGCAAATCTGAAACCTCTAGCTCTAACGGTATTCAAGTTCAAGTTCAACTTAAAAAACGAAGTCAAATTATAAATTTGTATCGATTATAAGGCAATGAGATGAGTGAATGCTAAACTCTTACTGCGTGTGGAATACACGAAGTATACATTTAAAATTTCAGATCTAGAGCTTTTGGGGCTTACGAGATCGCTGCGTTCATACGGACGTACAGACGGGCATGGCTATATCGACTCAGTTCGTTGAGCTGATCATGAATATACATATATACTTTATGGGTTCTGCCACGCCTCCTCCTGCCTGTTACATACATTCTCACAAAACCATTATACCATGATTTCCCAATTTCAATGGGTTCAGGGTAAAAAAAATACAAAAAATAAAAATAAAACAAAAAATAAATAAAATAAAAAAAATATTAAATCAATTTTACAAAATCCTCGGAAGCAAATGAGCAAACGATAAATCGGAAGTTTAAATCAATGAAAAAGTTGACTCTTGGCTTACAGTCAGTTTGATAATTGAATATTACTATAATATAGATCGAGTCGATGACAATGTGGGTTCTACTTCACCGCTAAACAAAACTAAAATGGTTCTCAGCATGAAGACAGATGTCAGAAGCTCCTGTAAGTGCAACATTGTCACAGTCGTCGAAATGGCTGCAAAGGTCTCTAGGTTATGTAGATCTGAAATCGTAACACCAACTCACTTGCTCCCATCGATCAGTAGCATTCGGACTTGGATGGATGAAGTTTTTTATATCTTCAAGTCATTGACCTGTGATCAATATTGTGAGTTTATACTAACAATTTGTGGATATTCTATTATGACGATTATACCACTGGAGTCTTCAGCTCAAACTTCTATAAATGTTACAATATTGCTGATAATTTTATGCTGACTAGTCCTGTCTTATGTGGATGAAGTCGTTGAATCAATCAATCAGAATAACCTCAACACAAATACTCAGTGCGTCGACACTCGTACCGTAATCCGAAGAATTTTGTTGTCAAGCCGTCTCCAGTTTCAGTTCGTTCTGAGTCTTGAATTTTAAAATGGACAAATATAGTAAAAATAACAAGTAAGAAAACTCTAGTCTGTGGTGCCGGACTAAGTGATCCCCTGAACCCCGTTCGCTCTGCGTTTTTAAATATAAACGCAGTTATGTATTTATTAAAGCAGAAAAAATATACGCTTATAAAACTAAATTATAAAACAAAAAATTTTAATTTGGACTTAATTTGGTAAAAATATAACAAAAATCAAAACTGTATAAAATATAAATGAATCTAAACGCAAAATTTGCAGACTCTAGCTTGAAAGACATATGAGCTGTAAGTTTTTAACTGACTTTCGATAAACATTTTAATCGATAACCTTTAAACGGGAATAGTAATCGATTTTTTGAAACAAACTTGATCTGCGCGTGCTATACAGGGACCTACAAAATTTCAAATCTAGCTTTTATAGACAGCTTTACGGACAGACAGACTTGGCTACATCGACTCAGCTCATCGACCTGATCAAGAATATATGTATATACATGCCTCCTTCTGCATGTTACATACATTTTACATTTTAACAAAACCATTATACCCTGATTTCCCATTTTCAATGGGTTCAGGGGATACAAATTTACAAATATAGTAAAAGAATGTAGTAAAATTTGTAGTGCTGCTTGTATAAGTTAATACTAATTTAATTTTGTATAGTTTCAAATTTATTTACCGAAACAATTTTTGGTAACCTTTGATTTTTAGTTTTATTGAGAGGATAAATGTAAAATTGTTTTCAGATGGTCCTTAGTAAAAGCGCCGTCTACAAATTCAAAATTGACTGGCCAGTAATCGATAGCAATTATCGTTTTACATAACTTCATGAACTCAGCTTTTCAATGTTATGGATGCATTCATCTTGTTGGCCACCTCTAGGCGTTAAAAACTAATAACTGCGAAAAAAAGAAGAAAATCAACCAGCAAAGCTAAGAGTACTAGTCACTAGTAGTAAATAATTGAATTATAGATTACTTCTACTGCTTTCTTTTATTGGTTAATCATACAGGAGCCGGAAACAAACCGACCAATTTAAAATCGACCGGGTAGTAAGTAATCGATATGCGCAAATTACCTGCAAATGTGTACTTAGTATCGTCCGACTTTATTATTTTCAATTCCACTTATCGATATTGTGGATGCATTAAAATTGTTGGCCACCTCTAGGCGTTAGGAGCTCATTTTTTGCAAAATAAAAATAATTGAAAAAGCCAAGTCCTATTGCTAAATTGCTGGGACTTGGGCTATACAGGTATCTAATTAAAAACAACTGAGTATGGAAAACGTGGAAACAATTGATATTGCTCGCCTGGAAGAGGCAGTGGTTGTCTTTTACCGATCCAACTCGCAGGACCAGGCAATTACACACGAATGGCTGACGAAGGCCGAGGCCAGCCCACAGGCTTGGCAGTTCGCCTGGCAGCTCATGCAGTTGGGCAAAGTAAGTGGGGGTGAGATATTTAATTGACCACCTGAAGAAAATCAATTTTATTTTTACTATAACAGAGTCAAGAAGTGCAATTTTTTGGCGCAATTACTTTGCACTCCAAGCTAATGAAATATTGGCACGAAGTACCGTCCGAAAATCGAGAAGAGTTGAAACAAAAGATTTTGGAGACAATTGTGCAATTCGCCGCCGGCCCCAAATTAGTGCTCAATCGGCTCTGTCTATCAGTAAGTGCATACACAGTTCGTACATTATAATTATAGTTTTGAATATAAACTTTTCCATCACAGTTGAGCGCTTATATTGTGCACATGCTCGAGGATTGGCCCTGCGCCATTGAAGAAGTAATTGAGACGTTTCAAAGTCAACGTATACCGAATGTTACCGCCGATGCTCAGCTATGGATTATGTTTGAAGTGCTTCTGGGCATACCGGAGGAGGCGCAAGTGATTCACACCTCCGTTAAGAGGGTCACATTGCGCGGCGAGATTGGAAAGCGTGTACCGCTCGTACTGCAGACGATTGAAACCTTTTTGAAGCAGCAAATGGGGACCGAATGGGACACCGAAGGTTACAGCAACATGACACGGGCGGTGAAGTGTGTCAATGTGTGGATCAGGTACGAATTAACTTTAATTATTAACATCTATTTAATTATTTAAACACGGGTAAAACTATTGTAGAAATATCGGCTACTCAATTGAAGCTTGCGTCAGCATCTGTGTTGTGCTGCTGGAGCTGGTGAACAAGTGTTACTGGCCCTGCATTCGTTCTGGAGTTGGCTGCATGTCCGCCGATGAGAACGAGCTCGCAGAGACTTGTCTCAATGCAATGGTCAGCATTATAGTGCAGCCCGATTGTCACAACTATCCGAAAACAGCGGCAGTGCTGATCAAGATGTTCTTAGACTCACTGTGCGATATTACACAAGTGGAATGGAAGCGCGATAACGATAATGAAGACATCATTGTGCATATCTACATGCTGTTTGTGGCCGCTGTAGAACGGCATTCCGGGTTATTCTTGAGCGGCATTACGGCCACAGATCCAGAGCTGTCCGCAATATGGAGTCGCATGGTACATGAGATATTGCAATGTACAGACAAGCCGGGGATTTATCCTGTTGAAGAATCGTGCAGCACCATGGCTTTGGCCTTTTGGTATATGCTGCAGGGCGATGTCTTTGCCATGCCCGACGAGCAGAAACGCAAATGTTGGGAGCATATAAAACCACTATACGCACATTTGACCACCGTGCTGGTTCGTAAATCCGAACAGCCCGACGAGAGCTCCATTGATAAATGGAACTCGGATGATCTGGAGTGCTTTCGCTGCTATCGTCAGGATATATCCGACACTTTTGTAAGCATCAACTCTACTTATATATAACTTATACTTATATTTGCTATCGCCTGCAGATGTATTGCTATGATGTATTGGGCGACTATATATTAGAGATATTAGCCGCTATGTTAGACGAGGCCATTGTTGAGCTACAGGCGCATCCCACACACTGGACGAAGCTCGAGGCCTGCGTATATTCGTTCCAATCGGTGGCTGAGCACTTTGGCGGCGAGGAATCTCGCCAGATACCCAAGCTAATGCGCGTGCTTTCAGATATACCATATGAGAAGCTTAACGAGAAACTTTTGGGCACGGCACTCGAGACAATTGGGTCTTATTGCTCTTGGTTAATGGATAATCCCACTTTTATTCCACCAGCAATTGATCTGCTAGTGCGCGGTCTCAATTCTACTATGTCGGCACAGGCTACGCTGGGTCTCAAGGAGCTGTGCCGCGATTGTCAATTGCAATTGAAGCCGTACGCTGAACCATTGCTCGATGCTTGTCAAGCAACGCTCGTAACGGGCCGCATGAAGAATTCGGATTCAGTGCGTTTAATGTTTAGCATTGGAAAGCTAATGAGTTTGTTGCCACCGGAGCAGATACCCAAATATCTGGACATCATAGTCAGTCCCTGCTTTGAAGAGCTGCAGACCATTTGCCAGGCAGGCAGCGTAAGCAACTGTTTTATTAATTTTATGATAATATATTATGTATATGTATTATATAATGTGTAGACGACTCCAGCAGCGCGCATACGTACAATCTTTCGCCTCAACATGATATCCACACTATTCTCGTCACTTAACACTGATCTGGATGATGAACTCAAAGATGCACACAATGTGCAGCCGGTACTGTTGGTTATGCAAAAGACAATGCCAATATTTCGACGCATTGCCGAAGTGTGGGTGGAGGAAATAGATGTGCTAGAGGTGCCTATCCAACTACTATAACTGTTACAATTGTTTCAAACTGAATTTTCACAGGCTGCTTGCAGCGCCTTGAAGCATGCCATCGTCAATTTGAGAAGCAGCTTCAAGCCCATGCTGCAGGATTTATGCTATTTCATTGTTGCAAGCTTTCAAACACGCTGCTGTGCTCCCACGCTGGAGATATCTAAAACGGTTAGCATCCAATACATCAGTAACATAAACATCTGACATATATTCTTACTTTTTTAGGCCATTGTCATTTTTTTCTGGGAGGAGAACTGCAAGCCGATGATGCAGCAGCTGCTGTTGGAGTTTGTGCAGCATAGTTTCAAACTCTTCGAGAATACGCCACAGCAAAACTTTTCAAATATTTCGGACACCATGGAAATGTTTTTCGCCTGTCTGACACAAATTGTTAAAAAGGTGCCACAGGTGCTTGAGGACAAAACGATTGCGTACGATCGCCTAATTTATTATGCACAACGTGCCATGTTATTGCCAGAGAATGGACCCATCCGAGCTAGTACTCAATTTGTAACTCAATTCGTAATGCAGTCGAGGAATCATGCACACATGACCGAAGTTATGCTGGCCTCTGGTGAGCAGATCATTCAAACTGCGATGATTTGTGTGGGCTACATGACTCCGCGACAGCAAGTTGAAAAATTTGCTGATGTATTTTTGTCCATTAACAAAAAGTATCCAGCCGAAATGGCAGTTTGGCTAAAGAATGTAATGTCCGTACCCAACTTTCCCACTGAGCTCATTACCGAGGCTGAAAAGTCACGTTACGTCACACTTATTATCAAGTAAGTCTAATAACATCAGTTGGATCTCCTTAAACTAATTATGTTTCTATTAATTTATCAGAATAAAAGTCAACAAACGATTGCTGCAGCAACATCTAGGAGAGTTGGCCGTTAAGACGCGCGGACTAGTCCCTGTTCAATCCCCAGCTAATTAGAAAACCTGTTTCTGAACCTCGTGGCCAAAACTCTTACATTTTATAGACCATGTTTATTTTTCTATTTAGTTGTTAATTGTAATTAAGACACTCTGTAAATGTTCCTTGCGATTAAGTTGTCTTTTATTATTGGCTCGAACAGGCAAATTACGAGAGTAGTCTAGAAAAAATTCCGATCTACCAAAATATATATATATATATATTAACTTAAAGATTCTTTCTATAATCTTTAACCTTGATGTTAAGTTCGGAAATTTTGTATTTTTTTAGACTACTCTCGTCTATTTTTAAATTCTCTGCCTAATTTAGTTTATCAAATGTGTTGGATAAAGGCTGTTTTTTTTTTTGACAGAATTTAACTTTTATTGATACTTTTACAAAAATTATACGCTTTTGTTAATGCTTTTTATGGCTTTTATTACAAATTCCATATAATTTTGTTTTAGGCCTGTGTAACTTAATATGAGTTTTGTGTGAATCTTAAATTGAAAACTTAGATTTTTTCACCGTTTTCCCACCTAGAGAAATTTTCGCTTTATTCACTTTTCATTGTTTTCATTTATTGTTCTGTAACCTTCAATATAGATATATATCAATAATGCCAAAAATATGTAAATACATCTCTATATTTAATATATATATATATATATGTGTCTATAACTAAATGAAGCCTTTCATTTACTTGGCCTGTACAGCACTTGGAAGTGGTAGCAAAGCTTTGGTAAGCTTTTGCAATCCGACCGCTAGATAGAATAGTTAAGTTTATTTTTTCTAAGAATCTGGGCCAATTGCCTGCGCTTAAAGGTATGTATACAAACACAGGCAATAATGCAAGTCTGTATTCAGCCCTGTTTCCAGAGATAACTGTTAAGAATGGATAATATATAATGATCAGGCCATATATATACTGCATATTCGTGATTTGGATTAACTTCAATTACTCTCATGTTAAGTGGCGATGCTCCCAACTTGCAAAGAAAAGGAGCATCGTCTTTTAAATTATAGGGAGGTTAGAGCATCCCCCATCGACTTGGATGTCTGGTTGATCATCATTTATAGCACTTTCTTAATACACGCACACACAGAAAAAAAAACAGACATACATTCATAGAAACACACACATAAATGTACATACCACATTTGTTTTTAACAAATACAAATATATATATAGTATATAATTAAGCTGCTATTGGTAATCGCATATAGTATAATTATAATTTATTACGTTAGGTTTCGCTACCTCTATTCGAGTTGTTGCTGAATAATATATATATATATATATATAAATATAGTTATATATAAATGTATATATCCCGAACGATATACAAAAGTCAAGAATATTGCACTAAAGTGAGCTGATCCTGTTCCTCATCCAAATATTGTTTATAGAACTGTTTGCTTCTATATCATTGTCAATAAATTAAATATAAAATTAACTATAAATTAAATTTTTTTTTAATTTGATGGTATAACTTATGTAAATTTGTTAAGTTTGCCAATTTGCTTTATATATTTAATTAGTACACATTAAAAACTATTTTTTTTCACCAATTCTATATTGATATATTGGCAGCAAAATATAATAAAAATAGTTCTATCTCTATCTTTCTCAGCATTTGTTAGTTTTTTAAGTTTTTTAGTATTTAATAAGCTCAGAATATTCTATTTTTTATTTTGTAGCTTTAGATAATTTTTAGCTGCTTTTATTTTTGTGTAATTTGAGGGTTATATATATATTGTATATATATATTGATATATATTGATATATCTGGACATCATAAACAAAAATTCTATCATTTCATTGAAGTCATTTATATATTACATTAACGAGAAGAATTACAATGACTAGTGTTGGGAAGTGTATTTATAGTCACTAGAGACCGCTCACTTAGCTGACATATAAATCGATATATGTATGTACGAATATCGTTTTTGACTGTTTGTATACCGCTAGATATTCGCAATGGATGAGTATTGTAGTTATAACGAAGTAGTAGTACACATATGTATAGTCTGTATTTATAAATATATATATATATATATATGTGGATATCTAATGCTCAATCATAGGTGGTTGATTCTTACGCAATGTCAATTCAAAAACTGTACAAATTTTGACGTATTCACTGAAATGGTAAGAGCATAATGAATCCATATTAATATTGGGAAATGATACATAGCTTGGTAATTGTCAATATTTGCATGCAAAACAACAATTTAGGGTAAAGCTTCGTTTTTTATTTTATTAACTTATTTTTTTACATGCAGTGTTGAGTAAGCCCAGAAAGCATTTAGCTAGATCTTGATTGGGATTTAACTCTTTATTGGTTGATAATCTGAATGTTTATTTACTTAATATGTTTTATTTTAAGTTTTAATATAATATACTTCTATAGAAGTTGTGTGCTGCACACGCTCACAAAACATACAAACGATTATTAACGTCGACTTATTATCATCATCCTCATTATTATCATTATCATTATCATTATCATTATCGCCACTATCATATCATCTTCAGCATCATCCAGCCCCCTATCATTATAATCATCGATTAGACATACATACATATTTGTTTGTTTTTAATTTAGCTTTTGCTTCGCTTTGTATATAAATGTTTTGTGTGCGTTAATCTAAATAGAACCTTTGCTACGCCAGCGTTCGGGCACTTGAGGACCAGCCCGAGTGGGGGTTGGGGGTGGGGCGAGGGGCGTGGCCTAATAGTTGTTAGCATCTGGGGGCGGCGTTGCCAGGTACTCATCGGGTCGCTTGTGCTCGATGAGGGCACGCACGGTGCCGCTGTCCGAGGGCAGATCGGATTTTCGTCGTATAAGTGGCTTCTCCTTGTTCCGTTCGCCGCGTATCTGTGGGCGAGGGCGAGAGCGAGAGCGAGAGCGTAATGCATACGTAAAGCATTTTTAAATGTTGGTCCCCTGCTGAACCCCACACTGATTATCGATTACGTTTAACGATTAACGTTTGCACAAGTGCACACGCTTGACAGTTACAAGATCTGTAGATGTTATTGCCGGTGCAGTTAAATGACGTGACTCAGAGAATGCGTGCTATAATTAGTTACCGTGGCACCACGTTAAAGAACCACATCATACATATATACATATATGTTCGCACACATACATTCATATACTAAATATAATAAAAAAACATACAATGTAATAAGAGTAGAAGTTGAACTTAAAATAAATGGGCTTAGTGAGTCGAAATTGGTAGTTGAGGTGATTACAAATTAATTTAGGTCTACGTAACAGCAAATGAAAAACTATTTTATTTCTCGCATTACTTTAATTGAATTTAATTGTTTCATCTCATCTCATCTCATCTACCCAAATATTATATTAATAATATAATTAATTAATCGAACTGTCACCGACAGTTTGGATTATCGACTTCATTAATAGTACCACTGGCATATTTACAGGACAATTTTCACGAATGAAAAATATTTGAATTCAGAAATATTACTTTTGTTAATTTTGTATTGCACAGGCAACATTATCGAGTTCAATCCATTATAATTCAAAAAGCTTTCTGAGCTTTAGAACTCTAAGTTAAAAAGTAGCCTAATTAAAATTCATGTTTTGTTTATGATAGTTAGATATTTGATCGATAATAAGTCAATTGGATCATTAATGGTGTTAAAATATATTTGTTTGCTTTGGGCTAAATGTGAATAGAATGTAGTTGGGTGGATTTGCATTTTAGTTGCAGGCTATCTTTTAGTCGAGCACTCTCACTCCGAGATAATCCCGTATTTCAGTGTTCATTGAGGAAATTAGATAGGTGTGGGTATGGTTGAGTAGGTGTTTGGTATTAATTGTGCAGTAAAAAACGATTAAATAAGTTGTACATATATTAATAGATACAGATAAAGAAACATGTATTTATAACTGAAACGAGTGCGATTAGTTCGTTCGCTCTTACGATTAGTGTTAAGACAGGTGGTTGGTTGAAGGATAGGCTGGCTGGTTGTTGCGCAAGCACACAATCAAACACACATATACAAATACACGAGTGTGACTGCGTTCAGTTAGTAGTTGTGTAGTGTGGTAAGTGTGGCTAGAGCTTGTCTCACCTCTCTGGGCTCCTGGTTTGGCTGTTGCTTTAGCGATTGCGATTGCAACTGCGGCCTTGGCTGTTGCTCAATCTTATCGTAGGTTAGATCACAATTCTCATTGTATTGATCGTATAGTATTTGACTATCGGACATTGGTAGGCCATCATCCTCAAAGCGACGCGCCTTCGTCCATTCCGGATTGGTTTTGGCCAGGCTTTCAACTTGTTGCCACAGTTCCTCGCGTTGCGAAAGCTTCTCGCGTTCTCTGAATAGATAATATACATATACATATACATATGCTATCAGTCCATAAGTTTTCTTCTTTTTTTCTTACTGTTGCTTCTCCTGTTTATAATTCTTGCTACACTCATCGAATAGCCGTTGATTCATCTCCATGAACAACTTGAGTGCATTATAAATGAGGCCGTGTATAGTCTTATTCCAGTGGGTTTTGGAGTTTCGATTAAGCGCTGGAAACATGATGGGCAGAATGGTCTGCGAGTTGTCCGCTATCAGAGACATAATGTACTCATTGTTCCAATAGTAAAGTGCACGCTCTGCTACTTGGAAATGCGGCGAGGAGACGCACTTAGATATCTGTCGAAAGAGTGGTCCCATCACCTTCTGAAATTCGGCAGGCTCAATAACATCCAGGAGCTCCTCCACCTCATTCAAAAACATCACCTCCTTGGGACTATGCGTTTTCGGCCAAAACTTCAAAAGACTTCTACAAAAAGTAATTGGTAAATTTTAAAATTCGGGTATATTATAAAGAAGTTAAAATGTTGAAGTGCTTACTTAATAACCGCCTCCGATAAACTGGGATCCTTCTCAAGGAACTGCACCACACAATAGGTCAGCTGCGGATGGTAGACGGAGAGGCTTTTGGCTTTGTGCAATGGCAGCAATACCTTAAGTAAAAATTGTTTGTGCTCCTCCTTGAGCGGTAAAGCGAACCCATTAATGATGCTGCCCAAGATTTCAAGCAGCTCAGCAATACCGTTATGATGCTCAGTTTCATAGATAAATCTGTAAATGAATTGGAAATAGCATGAAGATAATATATAAGAGAAAAACGAATATAATCTATAACAAAGCCTAAATGTTTTCAACTTTTATCTTTTTATACATATTTTAATAAATTGTTCATTCATTATTAATCAGTCAAGTAAATACTACATTGTTCATATATGTTACCTGTAAAACACATTGTTGATCTGCTTTCTAATAAATGCCCTCAATCCCAAGAATTTGCCATAGATGCGATGTAAAACAGTCTTAAGGAAATCACGTTCACGAGGATCCTCCGAATCGAATAAATCCAACAGTTGTAATACAAATTGATGATCAATATAACGTTTCGCAATATTTGGCTGGAAATCGGGCGATTCCAAAAAGCGCAAAAATAGTTCATAGACCAATTGCAAGTGTGGCCAGGATGATTCCAATGTAGGTTCATCCTCTTCCGGATCAAACTCAGCGCCATTGGGATTCGACGAAGGCGGTAGGGTTCGAAATAGATTCACGGAAAACTAAACAAAACAATACATAGAATTAGAAATGATTTAGAGATATTTGTTGAAATTTCCACTTACCATGTTGATGGCCTCAGGGTATATAATCTCTGTGATAACGCCATTCTGATTGGACAGATACTCCACCATCTCGTGCAGGGCGGCTCGCTTGACCTCCTTCCATTTGAGATCGCTTAGCGGCTCGGAGAAATCGAACAGAGTGCAACATTGTCGAAGCTTCTGCAGGAACAGTTCCTCCCGTTCCTGAGCTGGGGTCTCTATGAATGCAAATAATCAAAGGGGTTTAGTAAGTATATATAAGTAAGTATGGATGTATATAAACTAAAGCGCTACAAAATCGAAACAAAGGCGAACGAAACAACAAAAACCAACTGACAAAAGCAAGCTAAACTATAAACAAATTGTTTCTTAAATGGAAGCTAAGGTAGGAGGAGCGTAACCAATAGGAACCTCGCAGTGGCGGCAAAGCCAGCGCAGTTGATGCGTTGGGCGGCGAATGAAACAGATTCCGATCGCGTGCACGTCCTGGACTTCCAGTCAGCTGCTGCAGCGTCTGCGACGGCGACGACAGATTGTGACCAATGACATCGCCATTCTGACGTAGCACCGAAACAGACGTTGCTGATGACGACGACGACGACGACACAGTTGATGATGTCGATACCAATGCCACAGTCGCTGCACTACTGCCATTGCGCTGGCCAATGCCCAGGGAAATGCTAATGCCACCGACCAGATTCTGTGCCACTGTCGACCGCAGCGGCTCATCAGTCGCCATTGCTCCTTCGCTGCTGCTGCTGCTGTTGCCCACATTTTTTGTGGCATTCAATATGTTCTTAATGGCCGCGGCGGCGCTCACGGGTGACTGTTGAATGATGTTTTGATAGTAGGTTGCGTGATTTTGATTTATGAAATGAGTAGAGCAGAGGAATTTCATTCATTATGTGTACAACATTTGTCTCTCTGTGTGTGTCTGTGTGTCTGTTGTGTTTGTGTTCAATTGCTGCAAACCTTGTTGCTGGACGAACTGGCTGGGGATGTTGCCGATGTGGCAGCAGCTGTTGCAGTGCTTAGCAACGAGCTGGCTGTGCTTGCTGCCGAGAAATGTTGCGCCAAGGTGGATACCAAAGAGCTGCCACTGCTGCCCGCTACAGCTCCACTTGCGGTGGTGCTGGCTATTTGCTTAGACATGAGTGCTGTTGAAGACGTTGCAGCCGGAGCTGCTGCTGCAGTTGTTGCTGTTGTTGTTGTGGTTGCTGATGTCGCTACATTTGTCGCCGCGGACGACAGCGACAGTGACGACGTTGACGATTGTGAGCCAAATGGCGATGAGGAGGCAATCAACGCTGCGGCCGCCGAATTCGCACCACCACCGTATGTCACTGCTGACGAGGTGGAAGCCGTTAAGCTCGCAGCAGCCGAGGCTAGCGAGGATGAGCCAGCCTGCGAGAGCGATGACAAAGCAGAAGCTGACGAGTTCGAGCTAGTCGATGAGGATGATGGCGATGATGATGCGTTGGTGGTTGCGGTGGCTGTGTTGGCAGTTGCCTCTGGCGGCGATAATGGCATTTTGCGTGCCTGCGACTCAAACTTCGCCTTCAACTCTTCCACACTGCTAAACTTGAATTTGCTGCCCTGTTCCGTCGACTGTTGCTGCTGATCCTCGTCGTCAGCCAGCTGATCTAGTCCGCTGTGAAACGATGGCGACTTGGGTATACGTATACCACCCAGTGCATAGTAGCCAGCAGCAACTGTTGCTGTTGCCTGCTGCTGCTGTTGTTGTTGTGGCGACTCCTGTTTGTCTGCTGCTGGTGCTGCTGCTGTTGTGTTGCTTGTGTTGTTATTGGCAGTCGGTTGCTGCTGTTTGGTGGTGCCGTTTAGCTGGTTGCCCGTCAACAACATAGCACCGATGACCATTTCATTAGAGCCGCACTTGCTTTAATAGCGGCGCACTTTGGCTTAATACTCGCATTTGCTAATTGAGCCACTCCTGCATAACAATCAAAACATGGAACAAACAAACAAACAACCAACAACAACAGGAACGATGATGATTAGGAAAAATGCGACACTATTTAAGTTAATTTTTCTAATAGTTTTTTTTGTTTGCGCAATTTATGTTCATAGCACCTGTAAATGGAATTGCAATATATAGATTATGATTTTTTATGTATGCATGTGCGGGTAAATGATAACGACATGAAATGCAAAACGTAAATGAAAAACTGATGAAAAGGAAAAATGAAGTAATTGCTGGTTAGGCAGTCTCAAGCGAGAAAATATAGATATTTATAGAGACACCTGCGCGATGTCAGCAACTACTGCGAAACCTATTATAGTATATATATATATATATATATATATATATATATATATATAATATATATATATATATATATATATAATATATATATAATATAATTTATATACCTGTATATGTATATATTTCTTCAGCACTTACGAATTTGTATAGGGAATACCGGTTATTGCAATGTCTGGAATTTAAACTATATTTCTTCTTTTTTTTCGTTCGAGTTCTAAAGACATCTGATAACGGGAAAACTTTGTTAAACACAACTGATGTGCAACAATTAAAACAGTTTATTTAAAATTTTTAATACAGAGCGGCCATAGAACCGTGTTGACTGCAGGGCAATTTGTTAAGGGCACGCAGGCGGAAAAATCGATAACATTTCCCGTGGGCGAGCGCAGGATGAGAAAGAGAGCAATATGCAGAGAGAGTCAGTAAGTGACTGAATAAAGAGCGCAAGAAAGTGGCAGCGTCAACAACACTGGCCAAACTGCCAAAAAGAGAACGAGTTGAATGCCAATAGCAAACGTTTAAGTAATTAGCAAGTGGATAAGCAATAAATAAATATAAAAAAAGTTTAAAAAAAATCATTTCGTTTTAATTAGAGAGAGAGAGAGAGAGAGAGAGCCTGAACGGAAATAGAGGGATGCGATGGGAGAGCGTAAATAGCGCGCAAGGCAAGTGGCAAAAATGAGGCGGCGGGCGTAACTAACACATGTACATTTAAAGCCGTATTCATGTATGTATGTGTGTGTGTGTGTGTATGCATGTATGTATTTATGTGTGTGTGGTGAAGTGTTGAGCAACCCAGCAAAATGAACATCGCTCACTTGACCTTTACGAACTTGCTTAATAAATAATAACGCAATAAAAATACCGACAAACAACTGCAACTCGACAGCTGTGCGGCATACGCAAATCATACATCAAAATCAAAATCAAAATTACAAGTGTAAATAATGCTCACACATACATACACATACTTGAATGTGCATGTATGCTTGTGCACATATGTAAATACACGGTGTACTTACTTTCATTCAACGTATTTAGCGCCGTCAGTTCACAGTTCTTAGATACATTGTAACGGGTGCTGCTCTGTCGCTTTTCCTTGCGCACTAGCGGCGTGCCGGTAAGGTTCAAGCCCTTTGTGATGGGAGTGGGTGGCGGTGCATCACGCGGTGGTGTGCTATCCTTGTCTGTCTTGTTAGCCTGCAAATATCAAGCGAATTCATGGTCAACCAAAAAGGGGCTCTTTAATCGCAGAACGAGCGAGGGGGCAGGGGAAGTGAAGCAACAGAGCGAAACAAAAAGAAAAACCAAACATAGTAAAGAGTAAAACACTTGCAAACATTTCGTTCCTTTCGCGCACCACCTTTCCCATTACCTTGTTCTGTGCAAATCCTTCCCGCCTAAGTCGAGCTGTTGCCTGTGGGTTGTTATTCTTGTTTTAGTAATGCCAACAGGTAAATGTGCACTCTCTAAGCACACATACATATACTAATATATGCATGTATGTGTATGTAAGTGTTGGTGAATCGCTACATAGAATTCTGATTCGAAAGCAAACAATAAGAGTCTAATTGGAATCGATCATAGGCATATGGGCACACATTGGCGATGATAAGATTAGATATACATTAGTGCGCTTAGGCTGGGGCCACAAGGAAGTTTATATACTCGTATAACTCTATTAGAGGTACGCCGAGACTAACACACAAATTATTCTATAATTGACGTCAATCAGTAAACATGCTCAATTTGGAATTGGGTAGGGACATTTGGCATTCATTCTATTGCAATGTCTTTAATAATCGTATGCATATTTCACATTGCTTGTAATACAGTTGTCGCTCGATATGCGAGCGCTTTGTTTAAACAAATATTATAAAATATATTCGCCCAAGTGAGAATGCACTGCATTGCGCTGCACTGGGATTGGAATTTGGTTAACTTTCAAATATTGAAATATGCAAACGTTATTAACTAGAAGTGCGAAAGTGTAGGACACCGAATTGTGCACATGTAGTATGTACATAGATACATAATATCGAACAACATTTATTACTCACCTCGCTTTTGATGGGAGTAGCAACGATTCCGCTGGTCACAATGATAGGTGTTGTTGTTGCTGCTGCTGCTGCTGGAGTTGTTGCTGTTGTACTAAAGCTACTGTTATTCTCTTTGATACCGTTAGCGGCAGTTGTGACTTTAATAGTGTTGTTGTTATTTGTTGTGGCCGTTTCGCTTTTGGTAGGCGCTGTCGCCTCTATCGCTGACGTTGATGACACTGCCGCCGCCGCCGCCGCCGCTGCTGCTGTTGCTGCTGCTGCTGTCGTGCTTTTTGTTGCTGCTTCTAACGCTTCGTTATCCATAATACGCTCTCAGACTTATCTACCGCTGCCGGATTGTACTGCTTCTTCTTAATTGACGTTTAACAACACTAACAACAACAGCTGTGACCGCAAACAACAGAATTGAGTTTTTTAAATACTCGTTTTTAATTTTTTATTTTTTGTTCTCTTTTAATTGATTTGTATTTGATAATCCAAGATCCACCGCTGTGGACGCGTTGAGAAGAAAATTAACATGGCAATAACAAAAATAAAGTTAGACAAAAAGATGACAACAACAACATGCAGAAAACTTTACTGATCATCCTATACACACACATATACACACGAGTATTCTTCGGAGATTATGGGGGTAAAATGAAGTGCTAGTAGTAGAAGACCAATCCGAATCCGGTTCTAAACGGTTCTAAACACATTCAAGAAGCTGCACTCAATCAGTTCCTATACAAATACATTCATATATGTATGTACATATGTATGTGTGAATGCATATGCACTTAGTATGTATGCACGCATATATTAAATGCTACGGCTTATTTCACTAATAAGGTGCAAAATAACTGGTGAAAAGAGTATCTCTGTCTTTCGGCAGTTCCCTAAAATCGCAAACAGAAAATAAATAACAACAAAATATCAAAACACACAGACGCAATGCGACAGCAAGCAACAAGTTGCGAAGCAATGGCCGTCGATTAGAGTTGCCAGACTCAGAATTCATCCCAGGCCCATGCGAAAGTCAAGTGTGTGTGTGCGTGTGTGTGTAGGTGTAGACAACAACGTTTGTTGATATTCTTAGGGGGGAGTCGTGGTGTCTGAGCGGAATGTTGTTGCTGGGTCTTTCATTCCGCTACACGCAAATATATTGTTTGGACCTACCGATTATATGTAAAAAAAAGACATCAGCAATTTATATGTCACCTTTAAAAGCGCGAGGAGGAGGGCGACAGCTCTGCTCGTAACATGGGCGAAACAGAGAGAATGAGAAATAAAATGACTGTGTACTGTGCATAATTAATAGTTGCAGCAAAAAGTCAAGCCAAACAATAATAGATATGCATAACAAAAAAAAAAAAAAAAAAAAAATAGAAAAAAAATTAAGCTGTGTATGTGAATGTCAAATGGGGTAGCGTTTTGGGCTGGTTTAACAGTAAGAGGGAGCCGTCTATTTACCGCTAGAAGCTGCAAGATCTTATTCCATTTGCCTCTACTGCGATTTAACATTAAATATTTTGCTGATTAAAGATGTATTCCTGTTAATGTTTTTACGTAAAATGTGAATTCTAACACACTCACTCACACACACATACACACACACAGCTCGCAATCTCACTCGCACTGTTTTCTCGTTTATTCACTCAAGCTCTCGAGGCTGGGATATTTCTGTGTGAATTTTTTGCGCTTCACTTTTGTGCCATAATTTTCATCGTCCGATTGCGAATTTTACAAGACTGATGCGCACAACTCACGACGTGTTATCAGCACTATGATTTTAAGTTAACCTTTTTATCAAAAACACTTAACATCAAGGGCTAGTTTAATTATAAATTATTATTTTTGTGAAATATTTTGTTCACGCAACGTCGCTGCTTAATAGAAGTAGTGCTGCCAGACAGACCAATATCTGTCATTTTTTTAAGAATCGATAATTTCTATCAAAGCCAGTCTTATCGATAGATAAATTAAGTACTTCGATGCCCCAACGACTGCTTTATTTTTATAGGGAATATTCATTTTAATACATTTATAGCTGGCTTTTAATTTTTGTGTTTTGCATTATAAAAAGAGTCGCCAACAAATTTAATAAATTTAAGTTATAATAGCATTCACGGAAATTTGTCTTAAAATTGAACTATTGTTAGTTAAATATCGATTTTACTGATCGATTAATTCAGAGCTTCACACAAATTTTAGATATGAAAATTTAATATTAAATTTGAAATATTATCAAATTAAATTCATTGTAAGCCTACAAGATTTATAAGTGAACTATTTATTTAACAGATTATCAATTCGCGAGAAAATGCAAATATAGTGATTAGTGATTCATAATAAAAAGAGGAAGAGTCATTATTTTAGTTGATGACACTTGTTGGCTTACCTCAAAATTGGCAATGAATTAAATTCTTATCGATGTGGATAAGAATATTTGAAGTATCACAAATATCGGAATAGACTTGCATCACTAACTGGCAGATGTCAACTCTTAAATGCGATTTTTTGTTTATAAAATAAATAAGTTGTAAAAAGTGCACACACATAACAATTGTCATGCAAATAACAATTAAGGTGCTCAAGGGCAAAGATTGCACACTTGAGGTAGGTGTTATTTTATTGACGTGCTAAGCAATATTGAAATGTATCACTCTTGTTTTGCCAGGTGTCGCCGACGTCCACGATTCTGGAGTTGAAAGAAAAAATAGATGTCGCTCTAAAAATTCCCGCCACAAATCAGAAGCTCGTTTTGCTTGGACGCCCCTTAAACAATGACCAGACGATTGCATCCTATCCAAATATTAAAGAGGGCACTAAAATTAATCTTGTCGTGATGAAACCTGGACTACGCGACTGTATTCATCGTGCATTTCGCAAATACTACACGGAAACTCAATCGGAACGGCTGACCAATGAATTTATGACAGATTTCGAGGCAAAATTGAAGGAACAGAGCTTGGACGATTTGGAACGTTTCGCTGATAATTGCTTATAAAACTGATAAATCTATTAACATATTGACGCTGTGAAGAACACATATTATAATCGATTTTATTTAATTGTGTTCCGAGCATTGTAGTAAAAAAATGTACGACTGAGTTGATTTGAATAACTTGTCATATCCGATACGACTTAAATTTCGAACATGTGGCAACTCTGTGCTCTGCATTGGCAATTGAGCAAGTGTGAGTGAGTGTCAGAAATGCAGGCGTGCAATTTTCTTAGCCGAGTTGTTAACTCTACGAAGCCAAACGTCCGATCTTTTTCCAGAACACTTGGAGCCATGGTTAAGGTAGGCAACGCGCTTGTCATTACTCGAAATAAATTTGCATGCAATTTTTAAAATGTAAAAATTACATAAGCATAAGTAAAGGGCCTCATAAATATTGATTTCGGCGCAGAGATGTCACAAAGTGCAATGTATCAAGGTTACATCAGTCCTATCACCACTAATGTGTTTATATGTATGTATGTATATGTATATGTATGTACATGTACATGTGTGTACTTCAGGTTGGAGATAAAGTCCCGTCTGTGGACCTGTTTGAGGACTCGCCAGCGAATAAGATAAACACCGGCGAGCTAACAAATGGCAAAAAAGTGATCTTTTTTGGAGTGCCCGGTGCATTTACGCCTGGATGTTCAAAAGTAAGTTTACAATAGAAAAGATTATCGATTGACACTATTATGAAATAATTGATTGTCCTCAGACTCATTTGCCGGGCTATGTGAGTGGAGCAGACTCTCTTAAAGCCGACCAGGGCATAGATGAAATTGTTTGCGTCTCTGTCAACGATCCGTTTGTGATGTCCGCCTGGGGCAAGGAGCATGGAGCAACTGGCAAAGTACGCATGCTAGCCGATCCCGCTGGTCTCTTTGCGTCCGCCTTGGATGTGAACATTGACCTGCCACCGTTGGGCGGTGTGCGATCCAAGCGTTACTCCATGGTCGTGCAGAACGGCGAGGTTAAGGAGTTAAACATCGAACCCGATGGCACTGGGCTCAGCTGCTCGCTGGCCAACAACATTGGCAAGAAGTAAAAAATGAATCATACAATGATAATAATAGTGCCGAAATATCATGTTTTCAATTATAAAACAGCTTGTAGAGATTAAATAAAATTGCAATTAGATGAACTATGCGTAATGAATTATTTTCTTTAATATCTAGTTGGGTTAAGGTGTAAATTCTATCTCTAACGGTTGTCGGTGTTGGGTGCAATCTTCTGGGAGAGCAGTTTCCCGTAGCCGCCTCGCCCCGCATCGTAGTCTGTTCTATATTCATCTCGAACCTGTCCGCCAGTTTTGCCGCGTCCATATTGGCGGCCCTCAATAAAACCCGCATCCCAGTCCACACGAATCAGTCGATCGTCCAGTCGCGTGCCATTCACAAATCTATAATACAGAATTACTTAGTAATTTTGTTAAAATTGTTCATTTTTGGAACTGACCTCATGGCAGCTTCAGCTTCGGCTCGCGTGTAATATTCCACAAAGCAGAACCCACATGGAGTCTTCTTATACTTGTCCAGGCCCATCACAATGATGCGCACATCACCGCAGCGCGAGAAGAGTTCGTGTATTTGCTCCTCGGTTGTGTAAAATGATAAGTTTCCTACATAGAGTGTAGTGGAGTCGCGCAACGAACGCTCCTGTTCGGAACGTGAGCCCTGAAAAAAAGTGTCACAAAAATAATATATGTAGAAACAAAAAATGATACAAATCGTACTTACCTTGAAGTGCTGATCACGATATGAGCTCAAATCTACAGATGCAGTCATATTATTGTTCAATTTGATAAATAAAGCAATGCAAACATAAATTGTAAAGATTTATTTTGCTTAAAAGTAATGTGAGTGTGCACACACCATTCAGTTGACAATAATGCAGTAAATAGGGCTGCAAAGACAGTGAAATGGTCACACTGTCCTCTTATAAGAAGCAGTGTACCAAAACAAAATACAGCAACTGCGGCCCACTAGAAGCAAAATAAAAATAATTGAATAAATATTTCTTAAATTAAATGCACACTTAAGGAAATAAAAAAATTGTTTGTAGCCACAGTCAATCAAGTAGATCGTACTCACTACGATTCTGGGTCAAGCGATTCAAACAAATAAATGTCGAGTTTTCTGCTTAAAAGTGAATGTGCGTATGCACACACTGTTTTATAAATATGAACAACCAGGGCTACGTTAATATATATTTTTTTTAGCTGTAGTTGTAGGCACACTCGTATAAGAAACAGCGTAGCAAAACAAACTATAATCGGCTGCCAAGCTGACAAAACGACAACATAAAAAAGTATTAAATGCATAATTCTCATACGAATATCGGCATTAAAAGGCAACTCCGCTATCGGGGTGATGTCAGCGGAAACATCAGTCACATTGAGGTACTGCAGACCGAAGAAGCCCACAAACTACCAAAGGTCAAATCGCCAACAGTTGCGGATGACGTTGGCGTTCAAGCAACAGCTACACAGCAACGCCTTTATAACGGTAAATATGACAAATCGGAGAATCAATGAATCTATCTGAATAGTTGCCCCAACAGCCGGCTCAGAGACCAGCACATTTTACGACTTCTTCAAAGTGGAAATGACACGCGGTTATATGTTGGAGCATGACGAAGAGAGGTATTCTGCACGCCGGCAAAAAATCTATAGTTTTATGCGCATACCACGAGATCTAGAGCGTTTTATGGTTTACGGGATTATGCAGTGTGCTGACTCCTTCCTCTATATCCACACATTTCTACCGGTGAGATTTTTGCTTGCCGTTTGGTCACTACTGACACGGACTGTTGCACGAATTTTTCGACTGCGCGGCGGCAGTCAGCGACTGTTGTCTCCTGCAGAGATATGTGATTTACTCAAGGGCGCCATTTGGATAACGGTGACATTGATAATGCTGCTCGTGGACACGAATCGTGTCTATCACATTATCAAATCGCAGTCGATAATCAAACTGTACATATTTTACAATATGCTCGAGGTGGGCGACCGTTTGCTTTCCGCCTTTGGACAGGACACGATTGATGCGCTTTTTTGGACGGCTACGGAGCCAAAGAACTCGAAACGTGAACATTTTGGCGTACTAACGCATATTCTGTTTACGCTTATTTACGTCTTCTTGCATAGTGGCCTTATCATGTTTCAGGTGCGTGTTATCGATGACTATCGCCTATCGCCTATCGCTCATGCTAATCGAAATTATAACTTTTGCGCCCCTTTTAAAATGATCCTTAACTCTTGCAGGCTACCTGTCTAAATGTTGCAGTCAATTCGAACAATAAGGGTCTGCTCACAATTATGATCTCGAATAATTTTGTGGAGCTCAAAGGTTCGGTATTCAAAAAGTTCGATAAAAACAACCTGTTTCAGCTGACCTGCAGCGATGTGCGTGAACGTTTTCATTTAAGTGTGCTGCTGTTCATTGTGATGATACAGACGATGAAGGAATTCGACTGGAGCATCACACAGTTCTGTGTCATGTTGCCCGACTGCTTTGCTGTGCTGTTTACCGAAATACTTATCGACTGGGTGAAGCACGCGTTTATCACAAGATTCAACGAGCTGCCCGAGAGCATCTATCGGGAGTACACGACGAGCTTGGCCTATGATATGACTCAGACGCGCCAGAAGCACGCCTTTTCGGATCACTCGGACCTGGTGGCACGTCGCATGGGTTTCATACCATTCCCGCTAGCTGTGGTGCTCATTAAGGCCATCTATACGGCGGTGTCCTTCCACAATTTAGCTGCATGGCTGCTCTTTCTACTCGCCTATTTATTTGCCTTGGGTCTGCGCATTTGCTTGACCATCTGCGCCTTGGGGAAGGCGTGCAAACTGATGAAGGAGCATCAGACGGAAAGGAACACCTCCACGCCCAGTAGCATGACTAATGTGCCCGTTATGGGAGCAACTGGAGCTGCTGGGTTTGCCACCTCAAATGTGCAATTACTTAACAACAATAATATAAACAGCAGCAGCAACAACGGATCTTCCTTTAAGCCAAAAAGTGCGGCTACTTTACCTTTAGAACCATGTCTAAATTTCTCGCGTGCCACCTCGACATCTACACCGAAGAAGGCAACCAGCGAACAAGAGCTGGATGTGACCAATTCGCTGGAGTTAGGCGCCACTGCGTTGTTCTCCAACAGCGACGTCGATCTGGACGATGTCTGCCTCAATGAGCAGGTGACGAATGTAAATTCTAATGCTATGAATCAGGAAGTCTATCAGGACGAGGAGCTCGCACGGAGCGAGCCGGATTTGATGCAGCTTAGTGATGCAGTTGGTGCTGTGGCCAGTGTCAGTGCTCACCTTGAGCGTGCCAAGGGACTGCCAAAGCGCACACACAAGCGTTCCGAATCGGAGCCTTTTATGGGCATGCAGAGTCTCAACGAGAAGCCAGCTGTCCCAATTTCTGGCAACAATGCAACGTAGCTTAAATTGATTAGTTAATTATTTTTTTTTGCGTGTGTCTGCTGTAAATCGGGATTGGAAATCATAATTATGTCATATGTATGCCTAAGTAAAATGAATTTATATTTGAATGTATTTTATCAGTTAAGCAGAGTAAGGTGACAATGTTTTCTATAAGCTTACAAATTATTTTCACTTTAAGTGTGATCTGTTTCATTCATGCAGTAGCAAAGGAAAAGACTTATTCATCTATCAAAAGATTTCAATTCAGTTTCTATTCAAACTTCACCGCTAACCAGGGCTGCATTGTTTCGAGCCAATATGTGCGACGATTTCCAATACTGTTAATTGCTGTTAGTTTACATTAATATCCATATTCTTATAAAATGTGACGGATGCGAGTTTTATTCAAATCTAACAGATCGTCAGCACTGTTAAAAGACTCAGTTAGGTTACGCTACAGTTAAAAGAGACAGTGGGTTGCGCACACTGTTGAAAGTATTGCTCAGTCGTGCCCAGGACTAATATAGTCAGCACTGAACAGTGAATCAATTTACAGCACGGCTTAGCAGATAGTTAACAGACACAATTGCACTGTTAAGTGCTCGACAAACAATATTTTCTAGCATACTTTTCTAACTTTGATTATGTGTTCGTATTTTTTATTGGTTCAATGAATTGAAAAGTCAATTATTGCCATTAAAGTAAGCAATTAAATATAACTATTAAGTGAGTTTAACATTTTTCTACATTTCTAAATTTCTTTTAAATTCAAATTCAATTTTTATTTTTATTTTTATTTATTTTTTTATTCAGACATTTTAGTTAAACGAACCAAACCAAATGCATATTATATAATATTGGTGTTTTTAGTCAGCTTTCCATTCAATTATAGTTCGTCCAATATCACAAATTTAACCGGAACTGAAAATGTGTGTCAACTTCCTCAACGTCTGGGTTAACCTTTAGACATTCGTTGCATACTTGTGTGGGCAGCCCAATCCTGCCTGACCATTGCTTACAATGCTCTCACTTTCTTACTTGCTTGATAGTCCGGCAACTGGGTGCTATGAGTCAGTGCACCCTGGCATAGAGCTTACCCATTGAGTTAAAGCTGAGGCAAAAGTTAAGTAAGCTGTGTACTAAATAACGGGCGTCAAAGCGGCGTGCGGCGGGCTCCCTGTCAATGTTGAATGGGGTTTTATGAATGAAAATGGCTTTATTCGCTGGCATCGTGTTTACACGCGTAGAAAAATCAACAAGCTACAAATAGCACGCTTTTACCCACAGCGAACACTGATGCTAACAGCCCTCCGTCGCCGCCCCTGAGGCTTGCACGCGCGTGTACACACAAAAGCACACACACACACACACACACACACACACACACACACGCACACATTGGCACTGTTACATTTACATTCAATTTACCGCTACACACGCATCGCGCCGTTGGGCGTTTCATTTTTATGAATGAAATTCTACGCTGACCTTGAACGCAGTTACGTCAGAGCTGCTATTGGGGTAGTTTTTCAAGCTCTGCCTCACACCACATATACATACACTTGCACATATATCTATATATGTATATATGTATGTATTTGTATGCGTTTAGCGCGCATGTCAAGCGAATCGCATGAGCTCCCCTTTTTCGAAAGTCGACTTCGACTGGGGTTGCCTTTCATTCATGAAAAGCCAACGCCAAAGGCATTTCATGAATGGCTCTGGCCAAAACTCATTTTGTGGCCCCCTCCTTTTCAAGGACGCGTTTGGGCATCTTTATCGATTTTCTCATATATATTTCCTCCGTTTGTGACCTTTGTTGGTCAATCATTTTTCAATTAAAGTAATTTGTTGTGGAACCGTATAAATATATATATATTTATTTTATTTATATTTATAATATAATAAATACTTTGTTTCTGTCCATCTTTATTTTAAGTATTATTAAATTATTTCAAGTGTTGAATCTTTGCACCCTGGATTTCATGAATCATTCACTCATAAATATTTGTTACGCGCTCCTTGTATAATTCTGTATTAATTGTCTATAGATATATATACAATATATATATTTATATTTTATATAAATATATATATATATATATATTTTATTTTTTTATTTTTTAAATTGATTTTTATTTCTATTTTTCCATTTCCATGTTTATTTTCTATGTTTCCTATACGTTCCACGTACATTTAGATGCAGCATTAAATTTCAGTTATTATTTATTAAATTTTTGTATAAATTTTATATATTTTGTATAATTTTAAATATATGAAATCTTTTTTTTTCAATATCAGACAATTTGAGTAATTAAGTTCCTTTAAGGCAGCTTGGCGATGGTTCATAGACCCTTTAAAGACGCTTTAGAACAAACAAATAAAATTCCTGAGGATGTTTTTAATTTCTCTATGTTCTATTTGATATTTTGTAGTTTATATGCATTGAAAAGAAATAATAAGCATGGAAATTGCATTTTAAAAATTTTCCTGCATTTTTCCTGCAGTAAAGTTTTCCTCGAGTGTTGTGAAAACTGTCTCCCAACGCAATTTCCGGCCGGCTGGCATGCGATAAATATAGCCTTGTGTAAAGCGAGCAGAACGCGAGCGGAGAGTAAACGCACTCAGTTTTATGAATGAATGAGGGAGTGAATGCAAAAAAGGGAAAGGAGAGCCAGGGCCAGCGTCAGTGGAAGTTGTGTGAAGCCTTTTCGCTGGCACTCGGTGTGGAAAGTTTGGTAGGGCAGGGCCAATGTTTTGCCTTGCTCTTGACTGGCCTTAGCCCATAATTTATTGATTTTTGCCTGACTGTACTGGGAGACGACGCAGGCGCCCTGAAAGCCAGTTAGCCAGCCAGCCAGCCAGCCAGCCAGCCAGCCATCCAGCTGGCAGCCAGTTGGGCAGGTTATCTGTGTTGCAGATTGGCGTCACGTTTTGGGTGCTTGACAGCGAATAAAACTGTTGCGTCGCTGACGTCATAGATAGTCGAATGAGTGCACTAAGCAGTCGAAAACATTTTCAATATATAATATTTCAGCTCGTGAATCCATTTGAATTTTTGCATTAAGCAATTACATCAATCTAATCAGAATCGTTCTGCAGATACTAAACTTAGAAATGCATGGATTATGTTGCATTAGATAACCAAAGTAGACTGAGGATAAAATTGAATTTCCTAATTTTAATTTTCAATAATAATAGAAAATTTCAGGTTCTTGTAAGTTAAGCTTTTGAATTGCCGTTAACAGTTTCTCTTTCGGCCCAGAACTCAGCCAAGCAGGACTGCAATATCTTGAAGAGATCTGTTACACAATTTCTAATGCCTATCGCTGTTAGCTAAGGGCGACGTTAGGTTCCTTTATGTTCAAATTGAGCTGTCAGCCCACGATTGCGTAATACTAGGTTATGCAAAGCGGTCTGTTAAGTTAACAGTGAAACGTCACTTTATCAGAAATTGGTGCGCGCGCTCTGATCTTTGTATGAAAATGAAGCAAATTTGACACTGTTATCTATATATATGAAAGCCAGTAGACAAAATAATAACGTAAAGTGTTTTTTATTACCAGTTATATATAGATTCTTTAATCGGCAAATGATTTTATTATTTTTGTTTGCTCCAAGCTCTCTGTACTTTCGTGTTGAACAGCTCAGTATAAGTGTCCGCCAAACTTCACCTGGGATAACAGAGCACAATGTGATAATGTGACGTCGCAACAGAACTGTTAGTTAACATTAAAAGTAACGGAGCTCGTCTTTGCGTAACGTACTCAGTCTTTTAACTGTGTATCTGCACACCATTTCTTAGTACTGTTAATTAGCAGTTACTGTTAGCTGCTGGAGGCACAGCTTTGTAGCATACTTTTTTGGACTAATTATTGATTATTTATTGGATAAGTTTGTTCAGTTTGTACAGTTTGTGCAGTTTGTATTCGCAATGAACAGTAGAAGTTTGCTAGGTGCAGCAGCTCAGTCTTAAAATTGTACAAAAGTGCCGCTTTCAAACTGCTGGAACCAGGTATATCGCACAAGTTTCCTTTGAATCACGTTGCTCAAGAAATATATATGAATGGGTACAAAGCCCTGCGAATCGCTGTCATCATCGGAGTCTTCGTACGCTAGGTCGCCGTCGTCGTCCAAATTGGACAGATGAATATCAATGGCAATGGTGGCATGCATCAGATAGGTGATGGCGCAGAAGAGAGCGCTAATTGATTGCATTCGCATATACTTCATGAATGTATCCATTGGCAATTGTCCGAGACCCACGTAGTCGTCCATTGGCTCCCACAAAGTCCTGTCATGCTCGGCCTTTTGCATTATGATCAACGACAACATAACGTACAGGATGAAGCCAACTATGTTGCGTGCTATCTCTTCGACTAGGGAGACTCGGCGTCCAGTGCAAATATTGATGCTGGCGAAGACTGTTAAAACTGTGAACAAATAGAACATAATTGTGCAGAAATAATAAGCAAACTGCGTCCACGCCACGGCACCCAGAGGATGTGTGAAAAAGACTTCAACATGGCAGAACACAATTAGAACATTCAGCGCGAACTCCACTGTATCAAATAGGAACAGCACCGCACGCATTATATAGAGAGACAATTATATAGACTACATCGCCCGAGCGCTCTGAGATATAGGCATACATATTGTAGTATGTGTTTTTGTTCTTCTTCTTTTGTGGCAGCTTTCCCAGAGAATGTTTCGATGTTGTTGTAGTCTGTTCGTTACAAATCGATCGCAGCACTGCGGCTAAAGCTCTGAAACCATTCGTACTGCTCTAGTTTGGATTGCACCCACTCGCTCAAGAAGTAGACGCGCGCGGGTATGTAGTCGCCGGTCTCATGGTCATCGAAATCGTCGTAGAGTTGGCTGCCCCGTTCGTTGGATAGGAGCACATCGATGACAATGGTCGCATGCAGCAGATACATGACGCCGCAGGCAAGAGCACCAGCCGCCTGATAGCGCATATAGGTAAAGAATGGATGCAGTGGCTTCTCCACGCCCAACGAATCGTGGATATTCATGCTCAACACGTGCAAGTCCTGCTCCGCATCCTCCAGGGTCATCAGCGAAATGGTCACGTACAGCAGAAAGCCAATCACATTGCGAACGATCTCTTTGCACAGCGACAACCGGTGCCCGGTGCAGTTGTTGATACTTGCGAAAATGACCAGCACCGTAAAAACGTAAAAGCAGGCACAAAAGAAATAGTGAGCCACTTGCCTTTGGACTGTTAAATTATCCAGGTGCTGCGATAGAAAGCCGCGTATATGAAGGAACATGAGCACCAGGTTCAATAGGGTCTCTATGGTGTAAAACTGAAATAGGACCGTTCGCATTATTACTCCAACTTAGACACTATTCTTCAATACAATATATGTACAGATATATATCTATATATATATACCATATATATATATATATATATATATATATAAATGTATGTATATATATGTATGTACATATGAGTTTGGTTTTTTGTGTCTGTCTGTAATTCTCGTCTGACAGTTTTAGTACAGTATGTTTGACACGCTTTTGTTGGTTCCAACTGCTAAGCTACGGCAGTTGAAAGTGCTTTTCGCTCATCATAAAAAAAAACCACTTCAGAGTTGCCCCGTTGCCAATGTTGTGGTTGTTCTTGACGTTGTTGTTGGTCCTCGTCGGACTGTTGCTGGTGGAAACAGTAGCAACATTTTGCTGGCAGTTTGATGTTGTTGACGGCCCGTTGACGGCGATTATGTTGATGACACACAAGACCGCAACGAATTTACGCGCAATTCTCCATCGCTCCGCCAACTCGAGTGGCAAGCGGCAAGCGGCAAGCGGCATTTGTATTTAAATATACACCAACAAATGTTGCGAAAATGTTAGAACACATTTAGCTGAAACAGTAAATAGATACTGTACAATTGTCATCGATTGATTATCTGTTATCGATACTCCATTTATTTCTCCAATTAGAATGACAGCAAGTATTGAATTAACCTGCTGCCAGCGTTGCCACTTCGGCAAAAGAGTCTGCTAACCTATCAGCTATCAGATGGAGGATGGCCAAAACAAAATGCTAGCCAGAGTAGTAGAATAGCTTCAGCTTGTGTTCCTGTTTCTGTATTTAAGTTAAATCAAATTACGATAAACCACTTTTTCAATTTTTAATTTAAGGAATGATTCCCCCTAGATAGTTCTGATCTACTGCATCAATTGAACAATCGGACTTTATTCTGTTATGTTCTTAGCAACATTTTGGCGCTGGTGTATGTCGATGGCCAAAAACACTGAACCCACACTCACGGCAAAAGCAACAACAACCATGCAACGACAGTAGCTGCGGGAATATAACAAATCGGTTGCCGTTGTTGTTGTTACTGTTGTTGTTGTTGTTGTAGCTGTTATTGGTGTTGTTGTGGCTGGCAGGCACTGCTTAGCCGTTGGATGTGTGCAAAGTAAAAGGGTTAATTCATTTGGCTACAGTTGAAGAGCCATTCTGACTGCGTCATCTTGCCAAGAGATGTGTCTTTTGGTGTTGTTTTTGTTGTTGTGGCTGTTATTATTTGCGGTGGCGGCGGCTGCGGCGGCTGCGGCTGCGGATGCTGCAATTTTGACAAGCAAACAGCGCTTAAGCAAGTTAAGTGGTTGCGAGCAGCACAAAAGCCGTTCGGCGTTTGCATTTTGCCTTTGCCCAAGTCGAATTCCAGGGATCAACACCGCCAGCCAGCAGCCAAGCTGCAACACAGTAGTCAACTCAACCCATTGCCAACGTCATCCTCATCCTGATCGTCAGAGTCATAATTAGAGCTGTGTCACATCGTTCTGAATAAGTTCGTTTGAACGGCTCTTAAAAACGAACCAGCTAAGTGGTTCATAAAGAACGAGTTGCCTGAAGATATTCAGCTGTCGATTATAAAAACTGAATAAAAGTCGCTCATGACTGACTCATTTGGATGTACCGCCAAGGCTTCGCTAATCAAACTGAACTAGTGAATAAAGTTCACGACTCACAAATGAGCGATTATATTTATTCAACAAATTGAACTAGTTTTACCAACACTATTCATCTTCTTTGGTGCAAGTTAAGCTTGAGCACGTGTGCTTTCCTCTTTCTCTCTCTCTCTCTCACTCTCTCTCTTTCTCTTTATTATAATTGTTTTTTTTTTTTTGATTTGTCATCGTTTTGTGTACACAGTGTGGCACACGTTGGCCCGTCCTTAAAGGGGGCGTATGTACTTGCATGTAATGTGTATTAATGTGGAATGTGGCTCAGCTTTGGCGGTTGTTGCAATTAAGAGTGCTAAAAACTCTTATGTAATCGTCCGGGCTACCAAAACGCTCCAGTTACGCCCACCACCAAGGGGCCTGGCGGGCCACATGCCATTACAGTAAATGCAAGTGCATAAATAACAATTACAGCTGCACCACTAGCAACTAGTACCAACAGCACCACCGTCAGCAACCACCAGCAACAGCAACAGCAACAGCAACAACAACGAACGCTCAGGTGTCAATTGGGGGCCGCGCGTTGTCCGGCGGCCATTTTGCAAAGCGCATTTGCTGATCGCCATATATATCGACATATAATGCCCGTTGATTATTATGTTTACACTTGGCTTGCAATTTCACGGACTGCAATCATTTTGGCCAACAGTGCTGCGCCAATGTAATGAACCACGCGGGCCAAGAAATCTCAATGCAAATCAACGGCAATTAATAATTCATCGCCCGTTGGGCTCCTAGCATGGCGTCATAGCAATTACATGGCCGCGGCTGAGAAGAGAGTGTCAGGGAGAGAGTGTGAGAGAAAAGGTAGACAGTTCAGAGGGAGAGCAGTAAGTAATCAAATGCCAGTAATCTAAGTATACAACGAGGGCTGCCCCAAAAGTGCTCAGACTAAGCCATATTAGATCCGCAAGCAACTATCTTAATATATATATTGAAAAAGTTGTGAGTTGTTATTGTATGGTCTGGGAAAGCTAAAAGTATTTACGATCAATATGCAAGTAGATAATTGAGATCATATGTGTGTGTAGCAATACAATTGTAGGAAAAAAATTCAAATAAATTAAAAAATAGGTGATTTAAATTCCACATCCCTTTTAAAACTATGCAACACTGTTCAGCATTGCTACTGAGCATCGATATACGATAACTTGTGTCTATCGCTATTGTTAGTACAAGCTTAGTTTCTTAGCGACTTTCTTCAAGTCCCAATACTTTTTGAGCCCATGCTCGTTTACTTGTCCATATCTTTGTCTATATTCAATAAAATAAATTTAATATGCAAAACAGCCGGGCAACTGCTGCAGTGGCCGCCTGTCGTTCAATATCAGCAAATTTGCAATAAAATATTTGTCTGGCCCCGGTGTCCATTCAAAGTCTGAGTCTTGGTCTCAGCTCCAGCTCCAGCTCCAACAGTGGGTCGTCGAGTGTTGGCTACTGAAAATTATTTATTCGCACCTTTCGCCGCCGCCGTAGCTGCAGCCGCAGACATCGCTGTCGCTTGTCTGCACCGCCTCCTCCATCTCCATTCCGCCTGGATTGCCCCAGTTGGAGCTGCATTTCCATTTGCTTATCAAATCGCTTGCATCGTGCAAAAGAAATGCAGGGCAAATATAAATATTAGTGCGCTGGCACCTACGGCTGCCGGGAATGGAGGGGCGTAGACATATAGACCGATATGCGATCGGTCTATGAAATTAGGCGCTAGCAAAAACCAAAGCCCCTTCGGCTATGGCAAGCCTGTCTCGAGCATGAAAAGTGTGAAAACGAATTAGTGCAAAGGCGACGCAGAAGCAGTCGGAATTGCATCGGGGGGCAAAGCGTGTGGTCGAACATGTAGTAGGGCAGTGGCGCAAACTGCGACAGAGAGGGCATCTACACTACCAATAAAATCTATATATAGTCATGGTTACGTAAGGTGAAATTTGTGTTGAATTTTGTATAATTTAATGTTACGATTATCAAGCTATAGTTCCCAAATATTTGAAACTATTACAGCCAAAGCTTAAAAAGAAATCAAACATAGCAAGAATTCGTTAATATTTTAGTCATACTTGTATATATTTAATATTGCAGTAAAATCAATATATTTTGTTCAATATATACTTTTTACTTCATTTGAAGAGCACTTTTACTGATGTATCGATTGCTACAATATGTGAGGCATGTAAGGAATAAGCTCTATCAAGAAATACATGTGAATACTTCAGACGCCGAATTAAGGATATAATCGGACCAAGATACATGACAGACTCGGCTTGCGACTTGGCTCAAATAGCTAATTTTAATGGTAGTAATTGTAATGAGTACCAAATAAACGAAATGTGATCTCATATAAACTAAGACCCAGAGACTACTATATATTCGACTTATTGTTATTTCCCCAAGGGAGTGCGCTCTTCACTATCGTAAGGGAAACAGATGAAAATAATCATTTTATTTCAATTATATTCATATACACTTCAGACCATCGTAGTATGGCTGTTATTATAAGGCTCATTGAAATTTCTAAACTTAGCCAAGTGTCTGATATACCTGTTAAGCTGGGCCGCCAGCTGTACGCTTGGAGTGGAACGCAACGGCGGCTGTTTGATTTGCCGCACAACTTTTTTGGACACATGCTGCATGCAGCCCGTTGTACACTGTGCTCCACAAATGCCAGTCAAAGTTGAATTGTCACTTATACATGGGCGCCCAATAATTATAACAATGGGTGGGCTATACACACACACACAGCTGTAAACTGTGACATGTTCACAAATTTGTTAGCATTCCACGTTGTTCGCCGCTATGACAAAACGGCCGCCCAAAAGCGATGAAGTTGCCATGACAAATTTTGCTGTTCAAAAACGTGTTGCGTGTTTGTCGGAGTCCGAGTCGTAGATGGAGTTGGAGTTGCAGTTGGAGTCGGAGTCGGAGGAGCCACATTGCGTGGCGCATTGCGTGGAGTCGTGGCCACATATAGACAAATCACCACATGGCGGGCGGCCAATTAGCAATTGAACAACAGCCGACGAGTCGACGGCGACGCCGATGCCGTGGCTAAACAGTGAAAGCAAAGATAGTTGATGATGCAAATAATCTAAAACATTTATTGGTTGGACTCGGCTTCAAGAAAAACGAACTGCAAGTGCTGCATGTGACTATCCTCGAGAGGTGTCTCCAGCAATTCAAGTGTCGACTGTTTGGTAAACTGCGCACAAGAGGAAGGAAGGAAAGAGGAAGAGCTGACTCCAAGATACAGAGAATATATTGTTCATAGACGCTACTTACGTTTAGCTTGAACTCCTGATGGAGTAGCTCACCCTCCTGCAGATAGAGCCCTAGTGGCGGAATACCCAATCGCTCTATGCACCGCATATTGAAAAGGTTAAAAAGCACTTTGGGCGTCAGCTGTGGGCATCCAATTAAGTAGAGTTGTGTGAGCACTGGACTGCCTTTGACGAAGTCCACCACCTGCTTGTCTGTCAGATCAGAGCACTGACAAAATGCAGCATAGCTCAGCATGGGTAAGCTGCCCAGGGTGGTGACATCCATGTCCCCGAACTGGCAATCGATCAGCATAAGGCCATCTAGGCGTCGACAGCGCTGAAGCTCCAGACTGAGCAGCCATTCGACATGGCCCAGGCGGCTGCCATTGATCTGCAATGTTTTAATGTCCTTAATACGGTGATTCAGCACCAGGGATATGACCTGGAGTGTCATCTCGGCTGTGGCGTCTTTCTTCTGCAGCTCGAGAAACTTCAATTGAGGTAGTTGACATATCTCCGAAGCAGCGCACTCGTTGATGACCGCCACGGGCAGCGTCAGCTCCTTCAGCTTGGCACATTTCGAGATGCCGCTGATATTAGGAGTGCCACGCCCTAACATTTGCAGACACTTCAAGCGATCACAGCCCAACCAGATGGCGGCGAGCGCGTCAGTGGAGACTTCCTCGTGCAGTGCCAGCCACTTAAGCTGGCCGAAATGCTCGAAGAAGCTCCACTGGATGGGCATGTGAAGCTCGAGGCGATACAAATGTGGCAGTAGCTTCGGCAGCGAGTGCAGCGGCCACTTGGCGTAGCAGTCACCTTTGTTCCTATCCCATTTGATCACGCACTCGCGTACGCCTGGCAGCTCCGAAATACCGCTACGTTCCAATATATTGAGCTGCTCCTGCAGCTGATCGCAGTTGAAGTGCACATTGCAAAAGTGACGACGCATCTTGCGCAGAAATTGCAGCAGTGCATCGCCAAGCAATTGCTTTTGAAACTCTTGAAAGTCGAGACACTTGTAAGTCTCACGCCATGCGGCCACCAGCATCTTGGGCAGCTGCCGAGAGTTGCGTCTCACTGCCACCTGTTCGGCGACGCTAAACTTCTCTAGCACTCCGATCAATGCTACGGTTGCATCCTTGCCCACGCGCTTGTACTTGACCTGCACTGGCTTTGGTGTCACCGGAGCGGCCAAGGTGGAGTTGCTCATTGTCGGTGGAGCGGCGTTATCCTTTATATTAACTTTGAAATCAGTGTTGTCGAGGGCTTACTGGAGAGGATTTTCGATATTGTGTAAAAGTACATATGTATATACTATACATATATATATATATATAAACAGTTCGTTTATTTTGTGCCTCAAGATTTAGGTACGATTTTTCATAGCATGCTTCGATAGCAAAAAAAACAACTAAGAAAATTCTAGTTGGGGTGCCCGACTAGCAGATACCCTGAACCCCAAATGATCTCTGTTTTTTAACATTTATGTATGTATAAAAGCAGAAAAAAGTGTAAGCTTATCAAAATTGTAGACTAAAATAATCATATTTCCACGTCACTCAAACCCGAACCTTCACAATCAAATAGTATATATACAAAACAAGAAAAGAAGAAAAGAAAAGCGGGATTCAAACCTGCACCTTTGAGCTGACGTGCATCGCTTCACTGCTCGAGTGCCATGTAGCAATTCTAAACTAAAGTAGCAGCTGATAATTCAAACACAATTCAATCACAAATGCGATTCTTGCAACAGACGAGAATAACCGCATGAATTTATGCACACATACATACATGCATACAAAAAATGCGTACGCTTGGCGCTACCTGCCACGAGCTGTTGCCAATTGGTCAAATGTTTTGTTTAATAACTTTTCTGTTACTTAATGGGCTTCAATGCAATTTTCAGCATAAGATCTACATAAGAGTATTTGAATATTTGTCAATTTAGAAGCCGTGCAAACTCATCCATTCACATATTGGCTACATTTGCAACTGACCTTCAATTTAAATAATTTGTTAAAATGTGGAACTGGTATCCAAAATAAAACAAACAAACAAAAATTGCAAAATTGCATAAAATACACATAAAACTAAACACAAAATTTGGAGACTCTAGCTTCAAAGAGGTGCGAGATATAATTTGATAACAGAATTGATAACATACATTTTAACAACACCCTAATTTGCCATTATAACGGGACAGGGTATAAAAATACATAATTAATAAAATTATAGAATATACTATAAATTTTAAATAATGTTTATTATAAATATACAAATATATTTTCATTTTCAATGGGTTCAGGGTATAAAAAAGAGAAAATCCCGAGGGAGCCAAATTAGGCGAATACAGTGGCTGGTCAATAGTATTTACAGCATTTTTGGCCTTGTAATCGTTTCTTGTAATGGTTTTCTTGGTACAAATTCAACTCTTTGGAACGAGCCGAGCGGCGACTCGTCTCGTGCCCAAATGGTCCACCAAAATCCAGTCCAGTTCATGTGTTAGCCCTCTAACACTGACATGGCGATTTTCGAGCAAGATTTATTTTCCTTTCTTTATGTATTCGTCAGTGGTAGAGGTCGAAGGTCGTCCGGAACGAGGAAAGTCCTCGACGGTTTCCCGACAGTTTTTAAAGGCTTTGTACCAATTGTAGGATTGATAGAACAGAGTCCCCATAAGCCTTCTGCAACCTTTCGTTTAATGCAAATTCTTTGCTCAACATTGTAAAAATCGAAACATACTACTGAGGTCGACTGGTTTGGACAGTTGCTGTAAATACTCCGGTTGACAGATGGAGCTTATTTTTGGCATAGTAACTGAGGACATTTTCCGGTCACAATGTATATGCATACATACTTACATACATTGTTGGAATACCCCTAGTCAACAGATCAACATACAGAAATGATCATTGCACTACACTGTGTTAGTATTAACATGTTTAGTTAGTTTGGTAGTTAGTTAGGTTACATTTTCAGGCTTGTTGCCGTCTTCTTCTCTTGTAATTGGTCACGTGCACATGTATATGTAGGTCACTAATATAAACTATATCTATATCAAATATGAAGACATACATAGATACATAAGCACATACATATATAAATACAGATACACGTACATCTGCACATACAAACAAACAAGGAAATAGTAATAAATTCAGCAGCTTACCGGCTTTAAGCCTTGATCAAGCAGAAGACAGACTGTTCTTTCTTTTGATATGGATGCAGCTGACACTTGAGCTCCACTAAAAAATCTCCATGCATGCAATAATCAGCCGTTGGAGTTGGGGCTGTGGTGCCATGCGGTGCCTGTTAAATCAAATCATCGAAGACAGTAGCTCAGTTTGAATGGCCTGCACTTGTTGTTTGCCCTGGGGGCCATCAAATTACCAGATGGCTGGATGGGCTGCACGAGCTGGCTCGCTGGCTCGCTGGCTGGCCAGTTAGTAGTTACCAGTTGCCTGCTGCTAATAAAGCCGTAAAATTAAACGCCAAGAGGCCAGTGATAAACGCCCCAAAGATGTTTTGAATTGTTTATTTGCGTGCAAATAATTGCAGCTCACCTGAGATTGAGTTACCTTGGCTTGAATCACTCAAATTAAAGGCTGGGTGCGTAATCAGCGGCTCCTAACGACCTGCCATTGCGGGCAGCTATGTCATTTGATAGGCGTGGCAAACGAAAGGCGTGATTTGTCAGCGTTAATGAGCCGCTAATAAGAAAGCGCTGATCATCAAGCATCAGGTAGCAGGTGAAGAATTGCTTTCGATTCGATCTGGGCTATGCCAGCTAGATAGGTCTAAACACTTGCCAAATGGGGCGTTTTTTGGTTAATGGAAATATTTAAACGAAAATCCAGCATCAAATACAACTGCACAACATTCCCAAAACTAGTTTTTGGCCAAAATGTAAACGCCCCAAATGTCGGACTATATACACATACACATACCTATACATATATATATATATATATATATATATATATATATATATATTTATATTTAATATTTATATTTATAAATATATGCATGTATTTGTAACTATTTCTGCGTCTGATCCGTTTGGGCCGTTGTCTATTTGGCTCACCCGACAGGGCAATAAATGTTTGAATGGGCTGAATGTACAAAACGCGTTTTGCTCAAAACTTTTAAGACTCCATGTCTTGAGATGCAGACAAGGGAATACAAAAATATTTAGATATACTTTGAAATTTTTTATAGCTAAACAATTATTATTTATATTTTATATTTTATTTTCATTTGATATCTATCAATATTAAATGATGATATAATTTTTGCCTTGGACTTAAAAGCTATAATCTACAATACATATTTAAATATTCTGTGAGTAAAAAAAATATATATAGTTGATTTGTCATATTTTAAAATGTATTCATATTATTATTATAACTAAGACCTATATATTAAATAGTAGCTTAATATTATATTATTTTGTAGACGTTTTTCACTTTGTTTTTATTTTTTGGTGATATATTACAGTTTGAGACTCTTGCCAAATTGTTGATTTAGTTGACTAATGATGTTATGTGCTCAAGGCTTATCTAGCAATAATCTGAATACTTTGTGTGTCCCCGAGATTCTTAGTTCGATTCAAACCCTCAAATACCCTTGCTGAAGTGTTGCGTAAAAGTTTCTGTTTCCTTTAAGCAATACATGTGTCCAAGTTAACCCAACTCGTCGCATTAGATATTCTCATATATGCGGACAAGATATGAAATTCTCTAGAAAGTGACACCAACGGAATTGAGGCTATAAATGAAAAGGCTTTGTGCCATGTGCTGGAAGAAAGCCGATGTTTATGGTATGAAGCTAGGAGTTGCCAAAGTCGAGCTAAAAAAATACCAATTAATAATTTAATAAAAGAGATTTGCTTATTCCTTTGTTAGAAGCGTATTTAATGATTTGATTACTTTTTATGAAATCATAACATTAAGAACGATAAGCTTCAGCTGCTTCAGCGGTTTTTCTTGAACCCTGAATAAACTCTGCTGAAGATAAGCCAATCATTTTTCTTGTTTTTCAATATGCTTTTATGAAGCTTTCGTATTTCAACTTTTCGAATATTTTCAATGATTCTCTAAATTTGTTACTGTAATAAAAAAATATGTTTTTATAATTTGACTAAATTGCTAGAGATAAAGCACTATCAGATGAAATGCTTCTAAGCTTAGGTTTTTGTGCGAGAGACATCTTTGCGTGGCTAAGATCACGATATTAATTTATTTAGCTGTCAACTGCCTGCATGAATATTTATTCTTTTCCACAGACTAACCTCTGAATAACCGTTTTTCTCTATTAATGAAAAAGTGCAATTTGATAGCGACAGTTTTGTCGTCTGGCTTGCTTTTATCTTGGCTTAAGGCACATTTGCACATTTCTATTGCATGTGTCCAAGCTGTCATGGGTTAAACAATTGCTACGGCAATGACAGCAGAGAGGAAAAAAAGAAACAGAAAAATAAATCTTTAATTAACTTGCGTCAGAGCTGTTGAAAAATATTAATAAAACATTTCAATTTTCACGTATGTTATTTTTCTTCATTTCATTTTATTTCATTTCATTTTACCGCAAACCATTTTTCCGGCTGACATTTAACGAGTTGAGTCGAAGTTGGCCTGAAACTCGTTTCTCGCCACGGTAGCAGGGGAGTCGACGCGTCTCTTAATTGATGCAACAGCAAAATGTTTTGGAAACAAAGCAGAGAGATATGAGCAGCCAAGTGCCATAAATAAGAACCAAAATCAACCGAGCGGCTCATTAGCAGACGTGGCCACAACGCATGTCCAAAAAAGTATCGCGACACTAGACGCACAGCCCATGTGGCAAGTGGCGGCCGCACGCTGGCCTCCTGCCTGGGGGCGCACTAAAAGCGAATCACCTAGGCGCCAATCGAGCTTCAAATGAAAACATTGCCGCGTCTCATTAGAAGCCGCCCAGCAGGGCTGGCTTGTCTGAAAAAAACACAAATTTGAAACAAAGTTATTTAAATTTGTTGAACTGCCTCAAACATTGTAGGGGGTACGAATTCCTAGCTTAACAACATACTCGTATATGTAAGCTAATGATATTCGGAACTTCAATAAATTAATGCAAGTCTGACTCAACTTTTGATTATATTATTGTTCGAAGTCCTTTAAGAAGTAGACAGTTTGCAATTGAAGTCGCCGGCAGATGAGTTTTCAGGTTTGAAATGAACAACGAAGTAACGGAATTATTAAAATTTATTTGTATACCTTGAACCGATTGAAGTGGGAGTTTAGTTAATGGTTTGTGAAAATATTTGTCACAGCCAAAAGGAGGTGTATATTCTTGATCAGAAAGATGAGCTGAATCGCTCTATCGCTGTCCGGCCGTCTGTCCGTGTCAATGCAGCTATAGCTATAGCTATAGCAGTCAATGCAGCTATAGCTATAGCTATAGCTATAGCTCGTGCTGTTTCATTATTATCGATAAAAATCGATTTCAATTTAAGGTGAAAACATTCAATTTAATGTACTGGTTGCTGCAATGAATACACAGATTTTGTAGGCTTCGGATTTTGGATACCTCTCCCCTTATCCACAAATTCGTAAAAAAATGTATTTCAACTGTACAGGATGTGGAAGAAGAGCAGCTTGAGAATATCTATACTTTCCTCGATTACACCAATCACGAACCCTCACCAGTTTACAGAGCTTATTTGATTTTAAAAGATACACACAGTGCACAAACCTCAATATCAATGTTATCCGATCTGTGTTTAAAGCTCGTTATGAATTAACACTACTAGCAAATTATCTAGCCCAAAAAAAAAAGAAATGTTTTGCGAGATCAAAAAGTGCTCAAACTCCATTGGAATACCATTAGTACTGCAGACTTAAAAGAATTAGCTTCCCAGATAGGCTGTTCTGCTTTAAATAATAATTGATTATATTATTGTATATCTTAGTTACTTTCAATATTTGCCTTATCCCCAATTGTGATAGTTTGTCTATGTTAAAAAGTAGCTGAACATACGAACTTTGCGAAAATTCATTGAGTTTTATCTAAATACAAATAAATTAAACATTTTTATTAGTTAATATAAAAGTCCACATTTGTTTAAGTTAAAGCTTTTGAAAATTTGTATTTCTTTTCTTTGTGAATTATAAATTGCAGATTGTGTGCAAAACGAGGTAGAGGGGATTGGAAAATATTATCTTCTTTTGAAAGTAAATGGAATGTTTTTGAAATCGCGATTTCGTCGAGGTCGTCACACTTCACGCCTCAGAGATTCTCTTCACGCATATTGGATACGCCATTTTATCAATCACGTAGAATCGCGGCCATTTTGTTTTGGGCTTTTTGGGCAACAGTAGCGTTACGTGGTGTCCCTCCACAGACGCAAACACACTCGACATTGCGCGCTCGTTAACGTTGATTTATGCGCCCAATTTGTGGCATATAAAACACGTATTATTGAGGAGAAAAAGTTAAGCTCAGCTTGCGTCCTCTCATCCAGGATGATGGCCGCAAATTGTATTGAAAACGCGAATTGCAAACATTTTGTAGCTGAGCTAATGATCAACCATTTACTTAGCTAGTTTATGACATCAGCATCAGCAACAGAAACAGCAACAACAACAATAATAATAATAACAACAACAACAACAACACCAACAACACTGCAAGCGCATCGCTCTGTGGTTTTATGATTGCGAACACCAACGAGGACAGCGAACAGAGACGCCAATAGCGAAGCGTGTGTGGCATTTATGTCGCCTGTCATGTCAATGAACAGAACGGACGGACGGACGGACGGATTGGCCAGCCGGCCTTAAGCCTGGTGACAAAGTTGCGACAACAGCGAATGGTTCACAATCAAACAACTTACCAACGTGGTGTTGGTACCACCATCGGCACCACTGGCACCACTGCCACCATTGGCACCACTGGCACCACCACACGTCCGCCCGTCATGCTAATTGCCATTTACACCTAAAGCCACAATCAAATTGTAACAAATTCCAAGTATTAAGAGTACCTGACTCGACTATAAATATACCCTGTAATAGTGTAATAAAATTAGAACTTTCTGGGCTCGAGTAGAACACTTGTTTTAAGTCATATATAAAATATATTAAAGGTAACTTTCAACTTAAATGTAACTCTCACTGTGTCTCATGCCCCACTGCTAATATATCCGGTTGTTAAAATACTTTGAAGCGAACTACTTTGCTTACAATCAAATAAAATAAAAAAACAATAGATATTTTAATATATAAACCTTACAAACTTACTGTTCTAATCTAAATACTAATATTATTATTAATTAGGTATATATTTATTATTTACTATTATATACTATTTCAAATTGAGTTGATTTTAAAAGAATAATTATAATAATATATCTGCTATTATAAAAGATATAAACAATATATTTACAAATTTAATACAGGGAATAATCAAATATAAAATTTTCAATGGGTTCACGGTATGACAAGTATTAAGGCTCTAGTCAGGAGTGCCTGACTAGGATATACCCTAAGCCCTGAGCTGCTATGTCAATCACTCTTCGCTGCTTTTAGACATGCAGATCAACGAAATATAAGAAATTTACATTAAAAATTAAAATTCTCTAGTTTTTGTGGTTTAGGAGAAAAATACTAAAATATAATTATCAAAGTTATCTTTTTGAGAAGTTATGAAAGTTAAGTTCTCTGACCTATAACAAAGATATGATAGAACAGTTGCAACAGTTGCTTTACGCTTCTATCTGAATGTCACATACCTTGTATGCTTCCTAGTTGGACTCGTAACGATGACATCTAGGCACAGCCACTAAAACGTATATGATAGTTCGGCAACATATACACAACACGGTTCAGCAGTTAACATTTTGATAATAGTCTGCGATTTTATGAGTGCTGTCAGACCTTTCTCAGCGAGCAATCGTAAACTGTGCGGCTACGGAAGATGATGGAGCTTGGGTAGATGGTATAAAATACAAAATACCAGAAAAATGCCAAAGCTATCAATAAAATCGATTTTAATATGTAAATGATAGACAAAAGAAAACACTTTAGAAATTCCTGAAGACAAAAGGCCCCATGGCAACTGCGTCGTCGACAATTAATAACAATTTTGCGATAATATCGATCAGCGATAGTAAACTTTATCGCCAGATTGTAAAAATCAACGGCACGCTGTGTTATTGGATCAATTATTCAAAGCGAGACGGCCATCAACCAGCCAGTCGAGTCTCCAACTTTGAGTCGACTAGGTAACTCTAATGAACACATTACATAAAATGTTGGTTTTATGCTCCACTTCGAGTCATCGAGTCGGTTTTTCCTCTCCTCGGCAGTTTAGAAGTCGCGCCAATTAGAAGGGCTGGCCAAGACGCGGTTGCGTTTTAATGGCAAGCGACCGATGCTCGCATCGGCCCAGGCTTTAGTTTTATTGTCTAGCTACTGATCTGTATCTGTGTATTACTCATGTTACCCAATGCTGGCCAAAAGAAATGTGGCTGCGCCTCATCAGTCCGGTCATTACTTGATTAAGTTCATTTGCGTCGCCCAGTTGGGATGCGACTTGGAACCGTAACTTTAAGTTGGAAAAACGATACGTATGGGTAAATAATATCAGAGCCGGGTATCGAGCATCTGGTATCGGGCAACGGGCGACGGGCAACGGGCAACGGGCAACGTGCAACGGAAAGTGAGCTCCCCTTAAGTGTGCCAAGTTGCTGTTACTGGGCTATCGACGCATCATAAATCGCTGGCTTATGCGCTCGTGGCTTACATTTCACCTGTTTTTGTGGTGAATTGTTCATAACTAACATTTTAATTGCACTCAAATCTCGCGACAGACATCGAGTGAGTGAGTGAGTGGCAATTGTACGGGAGTTATTGGCCACTTCCTCAAATTTCACTGGTGAGCGACTTGTAATCGTGGAAGCTAAGCATGCGATCGAGTTCAGTGGGCTTCGATTTCGAGTTAAGTTTTATATTCGCTGATCTGTCTACAGTTGAGCAGCTACTTAACTAGCGTAGCATGACTTATGAGCCACTGATCGCAGTTAATCTTAATACAAAGTGAGTTATAGCATATCGCTAGCTGATGTAGACTTCTGTCAATTGAGTGCGATATCTAAATGTGGATTATACGAGACATTGCAGATCTCACTGGGTAAGATCATGGATATGTATCCGAATTTGTATGTAGGCATAGCGTAACATTCAGTTTCAATCTCATTGCTCCTATTTAACAACATTTTGTAATTATGCTAGCTTAATCCAAATAGATAAATGTTGTCAGTAGATAAAATGTTGAGTAATTTATAAAATGCGATCATGTGTCTTTTGGAATCTCACTTTTACTGGCAAGGCGGTTCTTAGACACATTGCTAAGCTTTGTGTATTGACGTTCCGCCCACACAGCGCAGATCGGAAGAATCTCCAGCTCAATGAGCTTGCATGGTAGAAACTTGTCTCTCGCTCTCCCTTTTTGTCTGCTTCTCTCTTTGGACCTGGGATCTGTCTGTCTTGTAGTTGTTAACTGTTTCGTAAGCTTTCATTCACACAAGATATGACGATCACGATGTTGTTTGTCTGATGGCCGTTGCTGCTGTCTAACCTCATCAATCATTCAAAGCGCCCCCAAAATCAAATCTATTTTTGCTAATATCGCATAATCTTGATTACTCATTTCCGGCGCACATCTCACAATAAATTGTCAAAGGCAATTGCCTGGTAACAACAGCGTCAACTGAACTAATGAATACCCTAGCTAGAAAACCATTTAATCACGTCTTATAGACTACAAATATTTACAAGATATTCGTAGTATAATGCGAAATCAAGAACAAAAAACAAAGTTTTTCAAGTAAAGCCAGGTTCATGAACTGGCTTTTAATATAAACATAATCAATAACAATTTTCAACTCTGATCCTTAATGGCCCAACGATTTGTTCACCTACTAAGCCATGTGTAGCGGGCGTTTATCCGTTAGATACTTTCTAAAACAATGGCATCTCAAGTAGTGCGCTAAGTACCACAATTGAGCGAAAAGAAATTGCACAGTCATTACAAACAGAGGAACGGACTCAGCCCGTCCGTCAAGTACTCAATAATTCACAAAATAATAAAAAAATCAAAGAGTTTACAAAATGAAAAGAAAAAACTAAAATGCTGAAAATCAAATGATCAATACGAACGACAAGGGGCAACAAGTAAAAGAGCAAAACGCGACGGGGCCAACAGCAACAGCAACAACAACAGCAACAACTACAACTACAACAAGAGCAAACGGGCAGCAAGACAAGAAATTGAAAAGCCACAAGTCATCTCAGCTGGTGGCTTAAAAGGCGCGTGCTAAGCCATTCATATTCATAAAAGAGCCACAGAGCGTCTGAGAGACCAAGCCGGCAAAAAAGAAGAAACGAAAAACAAAAATAATAATAATAAAAATTAAGGATTGTCAGAGAGCAGGGCCTGGCGAGATTGCGAATGTGAAGCTGCCACAGATGAGGCTGAAAACTGGACTGCTGCCAATGGAGGCTAACATACTGAGGCTTAGAATCCAGCCACGGCAACAGACAACAGACAGCAGACACCAGACGGCAGACAACAGACAACAGACAACAGACAACAGACAGCGACTGCGACAGCTACGGACGATCAACTATCGCTGGTTCCAGTTCCGCAATGTCGCCGGGCGACAGCATCAACTCAAGTCAACGTGCCCATAGAAGATGAAAACACATAAACAACTAGAACCAAAATATAGAAATTGTCTAAATCAATTCGAAACTTTGAATACTCTTTACAAATTGGACTTAAATAAGTCAGACCGCTTAACTGGACGAACAGACGGACATTGCACAAACCCAATATACTCATTTCACTTTCGTGAATGAGTATAAATATGAAACTTAATACAACGAGCCCAGCATTTCCAAAAAATAGGAATCAGAAGGATTATAAATATTTCTTTCTACATCAAAATAAAATAATAGCTGAAAGTTTAAAATAAATAATTAAATAAAATCATATTTCAAACGACATCATTTATGAGAGTTTACCCCACTTAAGCTAAGGACCATATACAAATTATATTATAATTGTTCATTAGGTTTACAAATACTATAGCTATAGTTTTATGCTGCTTTTTGGTTCCATGGTTTCCATGGATTTTTAGATTTACATTTTTTTACATAATCTTCAATAATTTCCCAACGATCCTAAGTATCAAAATAAAAATGTTTTTTTGAAATGAAACATATTTAATCTGAATTAATTTCCAAGGAAAAATCAACGTAACTAAAAAAGGTGTTTACATATCTAAAAGGTAAAGTAAAGTCGCTAATTATCATTACAATATAACTTATTTTTTTGTGAATATTTCAAAAAGGTTTTGAAATTGAATTTCTTGAAATAAATTCTTAAATTTCTTTGCATATTTTTTTCTCTCGAGCGGAGTTTGGCTCATTCAATTTTCTCAAACTCAATGAATAAGTGCTCATGATTGTCACATAGAGCATATGAAATCAACAATTCGTTTCTTTTACTCTTGTCGTTTTAATAATATTTCGTTATTTTTTCACTCTTCATCTTCCTCTGTCTCACTCTGTTTGCTGTTCATTGCTGAGTTTTTTAGGGATGGGCATATCCGATTTTTGTTACAAGTAAAACTTTACGTTAAGGCTTTTGTATTGTTGTTGCTAGTGTTGTTGTTGTGGCCGTTGTTGCTGTTGATGTTTTTATCTTGTAGTCAGTCAGTCACACAGACAGCCACTTCAACTATACGTGGTTGTTGTTGTTGTTGTTGCTGTTGGCTTACCTTTTGGATTGGCTTTGACTTGGTCTCTATGAACGCTGTGTGATTTTACAGTTTGATTGATTGGATTAGGTACTTATGTTATTAATTTACTTCTATTTAGAAACAAGCAAGTGGACAATGGACATTGTTGTTCAACTTGTGGCTTGTGGCTTGTGACTTGTGGCAAAGGCTTTTCGTCGTGGCTTTTTCAATTTTCATTCAAACAATCGTTGGCAATCCATGAATGGAACCCTGCGTCGCTTTGACAAATTGTAATTCAAAGATTAATGCAGCACTTCCGTTTGGGCCAACTATGAATCCATCTCGCTCACTCAGAGTCTTAATGTATGCGTTAATTTTTAGTTATTCTCTCGCTTTTCCTCTTTTTGTTTTCCTTATCTTTTTTTTTAGTTAAGTGTAAACAAATTAATATTTCAGCTATTTGACGTCTTATCGAAATGGAGTCGTGACATCTTGTCCGCTGCTCCGTAATCTGCGCCGTTTATCGAGCCCCAAGAAACAATCAAAGTATTTTCAACACTTTTCGATAATTGTAAGTTATATCGCGGCGGCATTTGCATTAATCGCTTTTTGGCGATAGGCATCAAGCGAAGGCTTGCCCAGCTACAGATTTTCATTAATTGATGCAACGGTACAGCCAGCGAGCGCTAGCAGAGAGACACATCGACTGACTGATAACCATCAACGGCTACAACAAGAGCTCTGCCACACGGCTGGTGGTCTCGACGCCCGGCCAAATGTCAAGCTCAACAGGCCGCATCATTAGTGGCGAGGTGCATACACGGTCGACGACAACGCCCCAGAGCAGGTGTAAATGTAAATAATCTCGGCCACGTTGACACTTACACACACTCACGCAGACACACACACACACACACGCACTCCACATGGGGCAGACAGTTAGCCAGTCAGCATTTGGCTCAATATCTTGTATTTTTTAATTAATTTTCGAAACGCATTCGACATTTGTCTAGCGCATATATTTCATAAGCTCATTCAAAGTAATTTCAATTAAAATTGGAAATCAAGTTAAATGCAAGTCGCCATTTACCCATTTACCAGCTCGACAAAACCAGAGCTCCAGTCGATTTGGAGCCCATGCATGCTGCTGCCTCGATGCTGCTTGGAATCCAGTTCCGTCTCCCCCAACACGACTTCAATTTTGAGTCTACAGTCTCCTCTCATCCTCTTGTGTGCGCTGGCAAAGCGCAGCAAATGCATTTAGCCATTTTGGGGACGTGGCTGACAAAGTTGTTGCTGTTGTTGTTGGGGTCTAGCGCCGCAGGGCTTGAAGTAGGAAGAGTTCCATACAAATCCATGACTGCGCCATGCCTCATGTGCCGTACCCATTTTCCATTTCCGTTGGGGAAATAAATGTGTACTTTATCTGCAGCTCGAAATCGAAGTTTTTGGCAGCAGCATGATCGGTTAAAATAAGGTATCTTCCTTGGTTAATGATCGCTTATAGAGATCGCTTATATTCGGTTTAATCTAGCGTTGATCTAAACTGTAGTCATATGGAAGTCAAGATCAGAAACCTTTTAGCTTATCACCCAAAAGACTTTAAAGATGTTTAAACTGAATTCAATCAGCATTGAATATGCTAAACACTGTTTATACATACATACATACATATGTACATGAATGAATGTTTTAAAAGTCAGAGTTGGAGAAACGAGAACAGACCTTTTCACAATAAGCGATGTATAAATTGCACAGAAAAAAGCCCTGGAAAAAAGTACCCATCCCTATGTGAAAAAAACAAAAGAAAAGTTATTAAGCAAGCAAACGAATGGAGAAGACGTGTGTGCTTGCAGTAGGGAAGTCGGATGTTATTATCGAAAGCCCAACATCGATGTTCGATATTTATCGAAAGCCCAACATCGATGTTTGATTACATCGATTATGATATTTGCATTAATGATTGACAAAGAAATAAAATACAGTGAAACAACAAATTATTACATATTCGTTCATATTAGAAACACATCCAAGTTGACATAATCGAAAACCCAACATCGATGTTACGATATTCATCACATAGCAACATCGATGTTTTAACATGCTTTTTGCTTCCAACATCGATAATCATCGACCATCAATCTACATCGAGCATCCCTAGCTTGCAGTGGCTGGCACTTTATTTATTAATTTAAATAAACAGAAAAATATAAATTATGAAGTCAACTAATTTTTAAATAAAGCTGTTCAAATTAAAAAATTATAATTTGTTGAATGCTTTGAATATAATTACGCTTAACAAACTTTAAACTCATGTAGCTAATTTTTTTGATCACTATGCAAATTTCAGACCGATCGAGTGCCTTTATGGGTACAGCCACAGCCGCCTATAAAACCTTTAATTGTAAGCTTTTACTTGATCGATCATAAATGCTTATATATATAGACTTAGTGGTCATTTAGACGAGTTTCGGTTTCATCTATTGCTGAGCCTACCCCGACCACATGCTGAACCTTTTCTCTTCTTTATTATTTTTAGTCAGCAGTGAAATTTGTAAATGAGACGCAAAAGAGGAGCATAAAAATTAAAGGAACACCAAAAACGGCACACGGCAGTCGTAAAGTAAATGGTCAGAACTCAACGTCGGACCGTCGAGGGGTTTCCATGCTCCGAATGCCAAACCCAGATACCCAGATTCCCCTTCTTTCCTTCCCTTCCCTTCCCTTCCCTTCCCTTTCCTTTGCTTCTCTCGGCAAGCCACAGAGCTGATCAGCTTGGTAGTGAGGGCCTCTTACGGGTTGCGTGTCTTTCATTTGGTGACATTCTCGTCGTTGAGTTGTTGTTATGGCCAGGAATTGTTGTTGTTCTTGTAGTTGTTGTTGTTGCTTGTCATTTTGAAAATTATATGTCACACTTTTGGCGTTAAAACCGGCACAATACCAGTGTTGGAGACGCAGCGCGACGACCCGCCAGGCGACCTGTTTTTAGAGTCCTGATTTTTATTGTCATGTTTTGATCTTTGTTTTTATTTTTTTCCTGTTCATATTTGTTGTTGTTGTTGTGGCAGTTGGTTTTGGTTGATGTTGTCGTGGAATGCGCATAAAAATTTTTATGCTGTCAGCGCTCGACGTCTGTTCAAGTTCAGCTGCACTTCTTGATCACACTTTTTGATCACACACACACACTTAGTTTCTGTTTATTTGTTACGCATTAACTAATTTGTCTTTAAATACAATTTCAATTTGACTGAAAGCTTTAACATTTTCCTGCTCCATTTACCCAGCGAAGCGTTTAATTTGAAAATTGGTGAATTTGTCAGCAGCTCGTCAAGAAAATCTGAGGGTCAGTAGTGTGGGTGGTAAATTGTTGGAGCAGCGAGCTCTTTAGGTAGTCCATCAATCGTAGTTTATATGTCCAACATCCCGCATCTGAAGCTCAGCCCAAGACAAAGGAATTTCCAAACTGTGTTAATTGATTTTTCGTTTTTATTTTCTTTTCGTGTAGTTTTGACCCAAAAGCATTTATAAACGCTTCGATTTGAGTTTCTCGATTCTCGTTTCTCGTTTCTCGTTTTTTTGTTTTAGTCTATTCCTCGTTAAAGTTGTCAATAAGTGCACCATTTTCGGCTGCTTATCAGCGAAGAAAAACTAACGAAAATGTATAAATACATAAGCTGGCAGAAACAATTTAAATGCTAATTTGTGTCTGACTACGTTTTGTTTTCATACATATGTTGTGATAATTACCTCAAGTTATTTTCTTATTTTTTATTTATTTTTTGTGATACACATGTGTGCTGGGGAGTAGTTTGCTTATCTATGTGCTTTACATTAAATACCGTTGGGAAATTTGTAAAGAAATGTTAATTCGTTGTCATTGGCTGCGTGTGGCCCGGCACGACTAACTAATTGGTTTTCCAGCCGAAAGCTTAAATAAATTTCTGCCTAAATGGTAGATAAGTGCAGTCAAAGCGGCGACGGCAGCAACTGGCAACAGCAGAAGCAGCAGAAGCAGCATCAGCAACTGTTGCCCGTTTGGCTTAGCTTAACCAAGTTATTACAATTCTTGTCACCTGGCATGGAAATTTACAAGGGCCTACAAATAATTGAACAACAATTTTCCATTTTCGCCAGAAATAGCCAAGGACGTGAGTTGTTCAAGTTGTGAAGTGGTACGTCAGAGGGAGGGGCGAGTAGTGGCGGCAGCAGCAGCAGCAGCAGCACCAGCAGCCGGAGCCGCAGCGGCGGCAGTAGCAGCAAATCTAAATTGATTTTACACTGCCTGCCCGCAGGATACACAGGTCCACAAATGTTGAAAGAGCTCCTCGAGTCCAAGTGGACGCAGATTAGCACTGGGCAACACATGTTGCTGCTGTTGCTGTAGTTGGTGTTGCTGCTCATCAGCAACGAGGCACGCAAGTTGTAGCTACAAGTTGTACATGGCATCAGGGTTGAGTAGGCAGTGCTGCCTGCAAGATTTTTGGCGTTAAGCAAAAATTTCTGTTCAACGGCATGTCGCAATTTTAATTGAACCAGCCATTAATTAATTTCAACACGCCACAATTCAAGGGTGAGCTAAGCCTCCAAAAGGAACAGCACAAATACGAACTGGACACGTGACCAGTAGCCAGCAAGACCATTGTTCATAGTTGGTTAATAAGTTCGCAATACGCTTGTGGACTGATATAATTTGTACAATATAAGTATTCCCTAGATAATATATATAATTCAACTTTATAACTAATTTAATGAAATAAATTGCCATCGAGTTCGATTTGCATTAATTACAATAACAATACAAATTACTTAAATAATAATACAAATTGAAATCCGTTCGGATTCCAATTTGAGCTGAATTAGTGGCTCCACTCGCTGGTATTTCCCATCGTTGGTTTCAACCATCAATACTATTGATGACTCCATCGATCGACTTAACAGCTCCAATGCTTATGTGGAAAACAATTTTTATTATTTCTTTATTAAATAATTACTGAAAATCATTCATCTTCTCTGTGAGACGATAATTTTATGCTCTATAGCAAAAATTCGATAATAAAATCAATACTATCGATGGCTTTAGCAGCTCTAGTTCCAATTATTAATTCGCGTTTAAGACTGATGCCGTTAATAAATAATGTTTATAATGAAATCTTAAACAATTTTCTCAACTTAGCCCAAACGGGGTTTTTAGAAGGAACCTTAAAAGTGCTTTGAATTTATTTGCTATTGATAACTTCTCCTTCTTTATTCGTAAGTTAACGTTTGCTTTAAAGCTGTATGTTTCTCAAGCATCTCTCTGTTTCTCTGAACATTTCATATTTTATTTGGAGCTTTATATCTTTTGCTTCATGAATCACTACAACCCATTCGTGTTTCTTTTCAAGTTCTAAATGGATCTGAGCTACACATTTTGTGTTCTTGGTGAGTTGCAGGTTGAGTCGCTTAACACATCAGAGGAAGAAACTGTCATTTTGAAAAGGCAATCTTGCACTTAAAGTCAGAGCTTGCCTAAAAGTCAAGTGCTCAGTGGATTTGAGTGCGAGTCGTGCCGTTGCCTATTTGGTTGTGCTGTATACAGAAGTCTAGCGCTTAAATATATTTTTTACCTTTTAAGCAGCCCCACATTCTCGATCAGCTTAGAGCTCGCTTCCACTCACTCCGCTCACCCATGGCTCTGATGGAAGTGTATGGCTGGCTTCCAGCTTGGCCAGTCAGATGCAGATGCAAATATATTGGCAACACGGTCGCCCAATGTGGCGGCAATAATTTCAAGATTGATGACCGCGTAGTTCAGTTAACGGCAACGATCGACAACAGATCCGCTGAACGGGGCGATCAACCGTTGGCAGCCTTTGCATAAATAATAATAGACTTGTAGGCCAATTGTGCTAACATGGCTGGTGGTTAGCGTAATAATTCATTGGCCCCACGATGGGGCCATCATTAGGCAGTCAAAACGGCTACTGAATTTGTGATCGAGCAGCCGAAAAACAAAAAAAAGTGGAAAGAAAAGAAGAGAAACACCAAGTCGTTCGTTGATCGTCGATCGTAGATCGATTTGAGAGTCTGCACCTGAGCGAATCTTTCGCTTTGCAAATTGGGGCGTATTCGTTTGGGGATCTTGATAATCAACATTAATTGTGAATCAATGAATGCACGCCTTGGTCAATGGGGGCGAGGCTGACTCAAAGGCCTCTCCTAGATAATTGGTTCAAATGTGCGCAAAGCGCGTTGCCAAGTTTGTTTAAAAGACCATTAATTAGAGCGCATAATTGCAGCAAAGAGATTCAGAGATTAATTGCAATATCGCAGATATGGAAAGCCAGAAAGTCTCAGCAATCTTACAACTTTGGTAGAGAGCAAAGAATATACAGAGTTGTGACAAAATATTGGAAAGTTTGCCGCCATAAATTGTCCTGGTTAATTGCAGCAGCCCAACTCTAGGTGGCGCTAGCCACGAATCGTTAATTGCCGTCGGGACAAACTTATTGATGGCTGGGCTCTTGATGAAAATTAGAGATGAGTGCGTGATGAATTCTTCATTTGAAGCACGAATTCGAATCAGGAAAATAAAAAGAACATTTTTGCCATATTTGAGTAATCATACATATTCGATAAAAACAAACAAACAAAACAATTAAAATAAAGAAAACGGCGGGCTTACTAATGAGTTACATTTTGTTGTAGTTAAAAACTAAGTGTGTTCTGTCATATATCTACATTCTTACATATATGCAGATATCTAGATATGTATAATATTGTATATCTCGGTACTCGTATACTTAGTATGAATTATATATGACAGCCTTATGTAGGTGCGCAACTGAATTCCAATTCAGTGTACGGATCCATATTTCATAAATAATAAATATGTCTTCTTTGATATTAGTAAGTAAATTTTAAGCCGGTTTATTGTAAAAGAAATTTCTCATAGGCATTTATAAAATATACTTGATTTATACCTTTAACATTATTCGTATATAAATGTATTTAAAATTATTTGGTCGTTTTTCGGAGTGCCTTTATCGAGCTGATTTGAGATTCTTCGTGTCGTCTTGCGCTCATCTACCATCTCTACAGATTCTTGAGTCCCCATTGCATTGCAGACTCCATGACGCTATCTATTTAATGTTTCGGTTTTAATTCTGCAGCACTTCCTGTAATTATATGGAGAGTGAGCGAGACACTCTCGAGCATATCGGGTATATCGATGTTGGGCTTCTTTATGGGAAATTATTGCTATTTTTAATGCAAATACGCTAATTACAAACACTGATAAGCGCGTGGCTACCAATGCCAGCCTATGCATTTATCAGACATACCAAGACGGTCGACTAAGCCCAAAGAGGGACCAGTTGGCCGGTTGAGCAGTTTGGCCAGTGTCTATTGGCGAGTGCCAAAGGCTCGGACTACGACTACGGCTGAGGCTGTGGCTGTGGCTGTGTCTGTGGCTGTGGCAGCGGCGCCTTTGGTCGCCAAACGCCCGCGGCACAATACCTTGACAAAGTGGCACGCTTCCGCAATGTCGCCAGATCGACCAGCTTCCAGTCCCCTCTCAATTACCTGCCAATCACTTCCCGATCCCCGCCCTCTCCCGATTCTCTGGCCCAAGCTCCCGTCTGTCTGCATAGCCAACTAAAATAAAACCGAAAATGAATTAAATTGATCTAGTTTCTTTATGGCCATGAAATGCTTCTGTGCGACGACAGACTCCACGCTCGATGTTCGACTATGAAATATGCGGCCATAGATACGCAGTCTGGACAGTATTCAGAGCTGAATCCAGACCTGGAGCTAGAGCTAGAGTTTGGTCTTCCACTTGGACTAATGCATTGGCAGCGCACATGATGAATTAGTTTTGATTAGGCAACCCCTCCATAGGCACTGAGCTCTTGGCATTTGTGCACTTTTTCAGTGTCGCATAGGTCGTCGGCCATAACTTTCGCTGATCTTGGCATAATATATCAGAGCTATTCAATTAGTCAAATGTCATTCGTGGTGCGATATGGCTCATTATTAATTGCATTTCGGCTACCGACTGAGCATTGTTCATCTCATTTTTGCTCAGCTACTTTAACAATTTTAGATACATTTCTAATATGCACAGGTATATCAAGATTTGACTCAAACATGTTTGACTTCTATGTATTAGGTCAGCTTTAAATTCAACTATTTAACAAATATGTATTTTGAGTGCTCGAAGTATTTATAATAAAAATTATATTTCAGGCTTATTTAAGATTTAGATTTAAAAAATCTGTATAAAAATAATGAACATTATAATTTCTGAAGTTTTTTTTTTCAATTTGGTAAAATAATATTATATAGTATAATAATATTAATGTATTCTATAATATTCAAATAATGTTAACCACAAATATTTGTTGTCATCTTTTAAATTGTGTTTGTTAATATTAAAAAATAATAAAATAAACAAGTAAGAAAACTGTAGTCGGTAGTGCCCGACTAGGAGATCCCCTGAACCCTGTCCGATCTGCATTTTAAAATATATTTAGTTATGAATTCATTAACGCAGAAAAAATGTAGGTAAATTATGTAATTAGTGTAAATTATGAAAAAAAAAACATTTTTAAACCGGTATCCAAAATATAACAAAAATCAAAATTGTATAAAATATAATTGAATCTAAATACAAAATTTGGAGACTCTAGGTCAAAAGAGGTACGAGATATAATTTAATAGCTTGATTTCGATAAGGTTTTTGATCGGTAACAATAAAACAAAAAAGGTTTCGATTTTTTAAAACAAACTTGCCATGAGCGTGCTTTACAGGGACATACAACAAATTTCTAGTCTCTAGCTTTTATATGTTCTGAGATCGACGCGTTCATACATACGGACGGACGGACAGACGACAGACGAACAGACGGACAGACGAACAGACGGACAGACGGACAGACAGACAGGCAGATGGACAGGGCTAAATCGAATCAGCTCGCCTCCCTGATCAAGAATATATATACTTTATGGGGTCTGCCACGCCTACATACATATGAAATTTCAACAAAGCCATTTTACCCTAATTTCCCAGATATATAAGGAGGAGATATTATTAACTTCCGAACTTATATTTTTATCTCAAAATATTTTTTTTAGAATAATAATAATATATTCTATGTATAATATATTATAATAATTTAATAATAATAACTACAAGTGTTTATTTTTTATATTCTAACTTTAAAACATAATATTAATAAATTAAAGAATAAATTGATTAAATATTAAAAATAAATGTATTAAATTTATACGATATAATACAATACAAATTGTTTTCACTGCGTCTGCTTAGCTTGGGACTACTGTTTAATCTAGTAGCTGTAACAAAATAGGATCCCTTACCTGATTCATAGAATATACAGCAGAGATAAAGAAAGAAAGATAAGATGAGTAATTTAACTAAAAGCCATTTTGGACAAGTATAAAACTGTAATAAAACAAAAAAATTATTAAGAAATCGAATTTATGAATATATGAAATATAAAAATTTATAATATTAAGTTTAAACTGACTTCGAAAGGTCTCATAATATTTATGGAAATGCTACGGAAAAGTTTCAAATATGATTTGCAGCAACACTCCAAATTTTTCGTTAGTTTTGCTTTTGCTTTTTTGGTAAAATCGTGCTGTTGTTGTTGTTGCTTCGCATTTGGAAACGGAAAATGCAATTGTGTCTCGTGTTGCATGTGGCATGCAAAGTTGAGTTGGTAACTACCAGCAATTCTATTCATTTACGAAATAAATCACTAACGGCTACTCATTAGCTGTTAGGCAAAGATATTAAGCCAAGGCCCAGTAGAGATTGTTCGCATGACATTTTCAGCATGGGCCTAGGCCGGTTGCCGAGACTCTCACCCAGTCGCCGTTCGTTGTTTGGCTGGAGCAGAGAAGACTCATCAGTTGGGATGTGACTGGCGACACCTCGCCTGCTGATAGGCAAAATGTTGGGGCTCCGCTTTGGCTGGGTGACTGTGACGCTAAACGCTGGAAAGTATTTGAGATCGCCACGTTCGAATTTTGACTGCGATAAGAGATCGTACTAGACGGTCATATATTGACGCTACCGAACGACAAGTTGGAAATTGTCGCCGCTTATCGAATCGAAATCGAAATCAATTTGGCAACCATATCTGTGGTCTGCCATCAAGACTGCTAAACAACTCCAGTTGGCGCACTTAAAGCGACATTATACATATATTGCCTGGGATGCGAACGGGTAGTTCATCACCTGTTCGACTCCAAGGATTACTACTGCTGGCTGACTCAAATAATTTTGTTTGCGCCTGTCATAAGCGGGCCAAACTTGGCTAACTGGCCATTGGTAGCCACAGCTCGCGGCTCAAATTGTACCGCAAGCACACAAATCACAAAAACTGCTCCAGCTGTAGCTGAAGCTGAAACTGAAGCTAAATGTGAAGCTACAGCTACAGCTGCAGCTCCTCCTCCCGATGCCCGCCCAGCGATGATTGCTGCGCAGACAAGAATTTCTAGTTTGAAGCGAAGGCAAACCTTAACTGTGGCAGGCCGGGACAGACCAGGCCAGGCCAGGCTAGGCCAGGACGGGGCTAGGCTTGAAGCAGGCCGTGAAAGCATTTTGCATTTCAATACTCTTGCTGAGTGTCTGCTAACTATTTTATAAGAAACGAGAAAGCGAATTTTACATTTCGGCTATTGTTTTACTTTGAGAAATAAAAAATGTTCAAGAAAAGTCTTAAAAAGTACAAAATATATGAATGTGTATAATAAATTTGATCAGTGAATTAATAGAAGCAACTCGGAAAAACGTTATCAATTGAAAACCTGAAAGATATATATTATTTCTAAATACTAGAAAATTAAAAGGAGAGATTATAAAATATATTGTAAGAATAATATATTAATATAAATATAATATATAAAATACGAAAAAATAATATTATATATATATTAATATATAAATATAATTATATAACATATAGTATACAATACATTGTATGAATAATATATTTTGTTATGTATATAAATAATACATAATTTATGTTCAAATATAATTTATAAAATTGTTCATTCATACAAATTTATTAAGACTCAGTAAACAGCATTTGAATAAATAATAATAAAGAATAAATTATAAAAAGCTTTTCTTGGATTAACTAGTAAACATAACTAGCTTTATAAAACTTAATTTCATTTTGTAATTGTGTGAATGAAACAGAAGGAAGCAATCGGAAAAAGGCCTGAGAGATAATGTATTGTAGTACATGGTATGGACAGTTTTCCAAAATATTGCATGAGGTGATACATTTTGATATCTGAAGTATAAGCACCGCTTGGTAAACAATATTAGTAATGCTAAGAAAGTTTTGTAAGGGTATTTGGAATGCGGTTTGGTTGAAGTTGCTTTCATTTCTCGGGCATTTTTACGATAGAATTGCGCTCATAACTTTGGTCGGCTAACGTCGCGTCGCCGCGCTGCGTCGCATCGGCTGCTTGTCTTTGCCTGGCTAGGCCAAACTGAAGAATTTCAGGCCCGACATGCGCCTGTCGCTGGCGGCTGCCGGCTGCGCAGTCAACACACGGCATGGCCGGTACGGGCGGTACGGGCAGCTCAAGTAGGGGCAGCAGCTAGCTGGGTTCGCTAGTCGGGCGACTTTCGAGCGCGTGTGGCTGCCACCAAGTGGAGGAGCGCATCGTTTTAGAGTTTGGAACATTTCATTAGTTTTGAGTGCCGGCATATATCGTCGATCTGGCCGCTGGCCGCTGGCCACTGGTCGCTGGTCATCGTCGTCGTCGTCTTCAACTCGACTTTGGCTATTATTTTCAATTTTATTGCGGGCTTTTATTAGCGCTCTGCATTTCGTTGCTCATACCTGCAATATGGACAGTGCTTTATATGGCATACAGATATGCCTGATTGAAATGTATGTTGCTGTAATTTATATGGCCATAGTGAAAGACACATCTGAATCTGAATTTTTTCTGTTTTATTTGTTCAAAAAGTTGTTTCTTGCCAAATTAGCATATTGTTATTATCATTTTATATATTTAATATATTTATTTAGTTTGTATGGTTGAATATATGACACAAAATATAAACTTATGACTAGGAATATATATATATATATATATATATATATAATATATATATATATATATATATATATATATATATATATATATATATATATATAAAGATCTATAGATATATTTTTATATATATACATATATATATATATATTATATATCATACAAGAGTCGTTGATAGCAAAAAACTTATACAGCTACAAGTTCAAGTGAAATTGATATATACGTATGTATATGTCGTACATATGAAGGGCCATCTTATACACGCAGATAGTTAGAACTAAATTCTTAGAGTTCTGATTCGGAATGCTTAAGATTAACGCAGGGACAGTCTTTAAAATTAGAGATGAGAATTGAGAGATCTTATTGTAAGTCTTGAAATGTACTTGTACTCGTACCACTTCTTATCTAATGTGCACATTTTCGACATTTAGAAAGAAACATTAATACTGGATTCAAGCTGAATGAAGTAACATATAATACGGTCTTAGTTTGTTCTATAAGTAACGCACACATAAAAACATTTTCAATTCAACATCTATGTATATAAAAAACGCAATCGCAAGCTGCAACTTGTATTATTTTCTACTCAGTTTTACTTTGAGCATTTGTAACTAATTTAATTTAATATATTTGTAATATTCGTCTCTTGATTAGCTACAAATAGTTTTCAACTAGCTAAGAATGCATCAATAAATACATTTATCCAAATGTTCCAAATTCTGAATTCTATCCAATCTATATATTTTGTTTAAATGTATGGAAGAAAAACTGTCCATAAGCAACATCAATAAATAATTAATTTCATCTTTGTAGTTCATGTAAGTATGTACATGTTACACTCAGATACATACGCACACAGATGTGGGACATACATTTTCTTTAAGCACTTTTCCGTTTAGTTTTCTGAATACACAAGAATTAAATATTTTGACATTGAACCATGCATTGAATAAACAATATAAATCACAACGTTTTAATTTTCAGATTTAATTCAATTCATTTTTTATATGTATACATATATATATATATATATATGTATTAATGTATATTTTTTTTTGTGACAAATATTTTTGATTTTTTTTCAGCTTGTTTTTTTTTTTTTCAAATTTTTCAGCTCAAATTTAATTTTTAGGTTTTTTGATGGCACATACGTTTCACACATTTAAAAATTTAAATTTGTTATATTTTATATCTTTTTTTGAAGGCTCTTAGCGACCTGTTTTCCTTTTTCATCAGTTTTGTACATTTAAGACATTCAAAATGGTATTTCTTTTTATTGAATATGCACTCTGACAATTAATATGAATTACCAAATTTCTTATTAAGCTAACATATATTTTGGAATTTGCATTTGTGCTCGATCCCAAGCTTAAAACTAAATTTTGTGTCTCATGCCAGCGGCTATGCAAAATATGCTCGTATCATATAGGCATATTTCACTGTAGAATAAAATATGTAGCTCAAACCATTCGTTCCATTCGTTATTCAGCTATCGTTGCTTAAGTGGCACTCGAGTTCCATGTAGTTTCTAACTTTACCTGGTTTGTTCGTTAGACTCTTAAGGCTAGATGATTGACCCATATAAATATATATGTATATATATTCATATATTCAATATGTATGTGATACTGAAAATAATAAAGAGTTCGGCAATAAACATAGAGAATGAAAGAAATAAACAAAAATATGTTTTGTGTATTGTTTTTTGCAGATTTTTTTTTTTTTTGAAATTGTTATATATTTTTGAAAATAAAGTAAACTAATTATAAAAAAAGGTTTAAACTTAGATTTAAAGCAATTTCAAACTAAAAACTACAATATAATATATATAATATATATATTTTTCAATGATTTCTTTTGTTGTTTTATCTTTAATTTAAATAAGAATTAGAATTAGAATTAGATTTAAATTATTGTTGCCGTTGATTTCGAATCAATTAAGGAAGTACAAGAGGCATTTTCAACACGCGATTCACAATGTTTTTTTTAGTATTTCTCAAATAATAATAATAATATATATACATATATATATATATATATATATATATAATTAACTGTAATTTGTTGCACAAGTTAATTTTTGTTTTTGTTCCTTACGTAACACACATTCAACTTAAGTCCTTAAGTCCTGTAACTTATGACATGCACAAAAATGGCTCTCGTATCTCTTAGCTTAATACAAAAAATGATATGCTAAAGTTTATTTATTTTCTTTTCTGTTTTTTTTTTCGATGTGAGTGTGTGTGTGTGTGTTAAACCTAAACACTAAGATGCTAAATAAGTTAATAAGATACTTTAAAATGCTTTACTGCAATAAATTAGTTTCTTGTGTTAGAATTCTTATTTGTTTTTGATTTTTTGTGTTTTTTTTTTTATAGTTTTAAATGATCATTAGCTACGCAAAGTTGAAAGGGATTTTAATTGTATTAAAAATTAATATTTTTAATTTTAAGTTTTTAGTTATAGGAAATTAAAATTAATAATTATTACACATGAGATCACAGTATTAGAGACATAAGTTAAATATTTGTAAATATTATTTTTTCTTTTTAGTATCTGTTTTTTGTTTTTTTCTCTTTTAGTTTTAAGACTTTGTTGGGTTAGTAACTATGATTTTATTTTTGTTTTTGTATTTGTTATTGTTATTGTTTTTATTTTGTTTTGTTTAGTGCGGCTGCTTGATGACGCTTGAGTTTAGTTTTTTAAATATTATATTTAGGCTATGTTTAACATATATGTCTTGCGTAGATTTTTCTGCTGGCACAACCCAAAAATTACGGCTACAACTTTTGTAATTATTTAGCTAATTGTTTTTTCTCGTTTTTCTTGTTTACTATTTTTGTTTTTTTTGTTTTGTTTTTGTTTTTGTATTTTTGTTTTTGTTGCTTAAATTCAGCATCAGCGATTGATTCCTGCATGAGATAGGTAGTCGAAATATATTGAACTTTTATTGTATTTTGTTGCAGTTTAAAGCCCTTGGCTATACGAATCCTGACTGCACAGTAATAGCTCGCTCGTGGGCGGACTAGCCAACACATAGTTGAACTCCAGCGAGCTGGTCAGCGGTGACAGTGTGTCATAGTCGGATGTCAAGGTGAGCTCAAATGACTGCGGACTCTCGTCGATATCAATGGCCAGGCTGAGATCGATGCCAAACTCCTCATAGTCCGTCGGCCGTCGTCGGTCGCTGCTGAAATCAATCGATGACGATGAGTTCTCTGTGGCCTACATGCTGGTCGCACTGGAGGTCACGTTAGCCAAATCGGCAGCATGCAGCAGATGATGATGTTGATATTGCTGATGTTGCTGCTGGTGATGTTGCTGCTGTTGCAATTGTTGTTGCTGTGCGGCTGCTGCGGCGGCTGCAGCTTGCTGTTGCTGCTGTTGCTGTTGTTGATGCTGTTCGCGACTTAGCTTGGACTCCTTCTTGATGCGCTGCTTTAGGTGCACCTTGGCATGGCGTTTCTTCTCATCAGAGCGCGCGAATTTTCGTCCGCAAATGTCACAGCTGAAGGGCTTCTCGCCGGTGTGGGTGCGTATGTGGGTGGTCAGGTGATCGCTGCGACTGAAGCTGCGCATACAGATGCGACACTGGAATGGCTTCTGGCCCGTGTGTATGCGTATGTGGCGGGTGAGCTCGTCCGAGCGCGAGAAACGCCTGTCGCAATTCTCCACGGGGCACGCATATGGACGCTCGTGCACGGGCGTCTTGCTGGGCCGATTGGGATACTTGCGGGGCTTAACTGGCACCAGCTTCAATGGTACACTGCTCTGTTGGTAGACCTGCGACAATATCTCGTGTCCCTTGCTAGTGGATGGACTGTATTCAGCCAGTTGCACGGCGGCAGCAGCTGCGGCAGCTGCAGCAGCCGAGGCGCTGGAGTAACCCGTACCATTTGAGCTGGGCTGCATATCCGTGTAAGTCTCTTGCTTGGGTATGAGCACGCCGAGCGCTGCATTGCTTGAGCTAGCCGAGGATGTGGGCCCAGGCAGAACTAGGGTTTGTTGTTGCTGCTGCTGTTGTTGTTGCTGCTGCTGGACAACAGCAGCGGCCGCCACATAGTCAGCGGGCGTATCCAGCCATTGATATTTGGGCGTGCTCACGGATAGCTGTGAGCGAACGGCATATTGTTGCTGCTGCTGTTGCAGTTGCTCGTGGCTGCTGTGCAGCTCGGCGAGGCCCGCAAAGTTAGCGGTTGATACAGTGGCGCCCGTATAGATCGATGTCTGCTTCAAGGGCGTGCAGTCCATGGTAAGACCCAATAGTTCGGCATGCTGTGCAGCAGTCACTGCAGCGCGTCCATCATCGTAGGGCGATGGCGTGGCAGCGGTTGCTTGCTGTTGCTGGTGCTGCTGTTGCTGTTGCTGTTGCTGCTGCTGCAGTGCGTAGTGGGCGGGCAGACTGAACATTGGCGGCTGGAAAAGTGACTTGTCCGGACTGGGCAGGCCCCAGCTGTTGCCCAAACTGTTTGACGGCGGTGACATCTGACCGGGCAGCACACTCAGCTGTGGGGATGCCAATTGCTGTTGGTGTTGCTGTTGCTGCTGGTGCTGCTGCTGTTGCTGTAGTTGTTGTGCAGCGTTCATGGTGTTGTTGTTGGTGTTGCCTGTCGTGGTGAAAACGGCACGATATGAGATTTTACCAGGCAGTTGTTGTTGTTGTTGTTGTAGTGCATGTTGTTGGTAGTGTTGCTGTTGTTGTTGTTGGTGTTGTTGTTGTTGTTGCTGCTGTTGTTGGTGTTGCTGATGTTGCTGTTGGTGTTGATGGTGATTATGATGATGGTGATGATGATGATGGTGATGGTGTGGCAATTGTTGCTGTTGTTGTTGGTGTAGTATTTGGTGTTGTTGTTGTAGTTGGTATTGTTGTTGGTGTTGTGGCGAGCTCATATGCTGCTGATGTTGTGGTTGTTGTTGGTGACTGTGTTGACAGTGGCTATTGTTATTGTTGTTGTTGTGCTGCAGCTGTTGTTGTTGTTGTTGTTGTTGTGAGTGTGTGTTGTTGCTGCTGGTGCCAGCTGCTGTTGTGGTTGTTGCTGCGGGCGAGCGAACGCTTTCAGTGTTGCTGGCATCGCTCGCTGTTTGTTTTGCAGTTGCTGTGTCGGTTGTTGTTGCTATTGTTGATGTTGTTGTTGAAGTTGTGTGGTGGCTGTTGTTGTTGTTGTTGTGTAGTGGGTACATGTTACAACTATTATTACTTGATTCTTCCTTGACAATGGACAACGCGGGCGGCGTGCTGCGCTCCTCCTTTAACGGGCTGCAAGAGGACAGCACGGGACTGGCAGCGGATACTACTTGCGGCTCCAGCGACAGATCTTCGGATGCAATTGAGCCTGTAAAGAGGTGAAAATGGATTTCAAAACTTTAGTTATTTTTTTCTAGTTTTTGATGCTTGATATTATCAAAGCTTGGCCTAAAAGCTGGATAGCAATGATGGGACTGTTTTTTTACTTTTCTTTCTCGTTTCTGTTTCTGCCTCTGTTCGATATCAATCACAGTTCGCTTGAACGGCCCTGGCATTGAAGTTAGTGTTATATGGGCTGCTGCTGCAGCTGGGCGCGCTTTGATTTCGCGGAAATCGAACGACACGGGAGGTCGCATCATCGCTCATCGTTGCCGCTGAAGTTGGCAAAGTTACAGCTAGCGATGGCAACCAACCATCATCAGCAATGCACGACTAGCAGCACGCGTGTTTCAGCATTGAGCTAAGGACTTAAAGGTGGTAATAGCAATGCTCTGAGCCTCTTTTAATTCAGTTTGTACGAATTAACTCTTTTAATACCATTTTTTTGACTAAAGACTGAACATCAAAATTGTCGCATACAAATAAAAATTGGAGAAATTTATACGAATTATTTTTTAATGTTTATCTATGTTTACAAAAGCATACGAAAATATCATGTAAATCCATATGGAAATCTTACTGGAATAATAAAAAAAATAAATTAATAAATAAAACAAATAAACAAAACAATTAATTTGGACTACCAAACAAACTCTATAAAAATATTGTACTATGAAAAATTATCTCAAATCCAATTGCATTGGAAAGATACATGTATTCTGTTTAAAGATGATGCAGATGACTTTTAAGACAAAAGATTTTATCTTTAAAACAATTGATATGTTTACTAAATTATTGAGCACGTAATAAAACAAGTTCTTAGTTAATATGTATAAACTTAACTAGGGAAACTTGGGACTGCAGAAAAGTAATAAAAAATCATAAGAGAAACACGATATTTGAAAAAAATATATGTACGAGTATATATTCGTATTTGCTTTAGAGGTATGCGATAGACAACATGCTCATCGTGTTTGTCTTGTCACGCGCTCATCTCTAACGAGGCAAAAGTGTCGGCCAGAAGACTAATTACGCGGCTACCGCTGGGCTCGCAGCCAGGCCCGTTTGGACTTTTGCTGGACGCGTTGTTGTTGTTGCTGTTGTATTTTGCTTTTTTTCTTATGTGGCCAGAGCATTGCATGCTGATGATGATCATTGTCATAGTCATTAATGCCACAGCCGTTGGCTTAACGTATTGATTGAGTTGCATTGCGCCTAATGTGCTGCGACATCAATCTCGGCCAAAGCTTTTGAACGGGGCATGCGCTTGAATTCACAGAATTATTTTACATATATATGCATATATATATCTATATATATATATATGTATATATATATATGAATATATATGTATTAGTGACTTGAGAAGTCGCCTTAGTCATTGCCATTTATTGCAGGCATAATTAATGTTTAGTTTATTTGGCAGTGGCTAACGCAATTTTCGGAGACAACAGACAATGGCATTTGGTCTATTTGTTGCGCCCTTAGCACGCTGTTTGCTACTTGCCACTTGCCACTTGCCACATGCCACATGCATAACTCATCCAGTTGGCCATAAGTTATGCCAGTAGCCGCTGCCAAGTTTAGCGATTAAAAGCTGCTTTATCATTGTCCGGCAGCCAACTAGAAGAGAAATACGCGTCCCCCCCCACTCAGCTCTAACCCGCTCGCTTGTTTGCATTTATTCTTATATTGTTAGATTTTTTGTTTTCTTTTTTCTTGATATATATTTTAATTTTTTTGCTGACAATTTGTTTGCTGCGTGGGCCGCTTGTCAGGCGACTGCGCCAAATTTATGAGTAAATGTTTTTTTTTGCTGGCGCGTCCAATTTTTAGAATTTGTTTGCCACTAAATATATTGCACATATATTTATATATCTATACATCTATATATCTATACCTATTGTCCGATTTTATGCATTTTCAATTGCTCGCAAAGATCCTAACCGAAAATCTGAGCCTGGACGAAACTTTTGTTACAATTTCTTTCTGTCTGCAAGAAACAAAATAAATATGACGCGAGCAATTAAACTCAATTGCTTTTGATAGTGCTCGGAAAATCTAGTATACTTTATTTGCTTTGCCTTAATTCAATTAGAAGTGTATTGCATTCTTCTTCTTTTCGTTTCATTTGTGCATATGTCATGCTCAGAGCTATAGTGTATATATATGTATGTGTACTACATGTATCGTTGATATCGTCTCTGGACTCTGGCGTCGTATCTCGAGCCGAGTAAATTGCGCTCGAAACATTGACACTGAACGGAAATGTTTAATACATGTGCCATTGTTCTTGTTGTTGCTATTATGTATTATTATTATTATAGTTGTTGCTGTTGTTGTTGTTGTTGTTTTGTTGATTAATTAAGTGCCTTTTGTTTTATTGTGCAGTCTTAGAAGAGATCTCTCATTCGCGCACTCTCTCGCGAGCTCCCTCTCTGGATGCAATTGAATTTATTTGCAATTAATAAAAAGATATTTTACGACTACTTTTATTAACCAGCCAAAAAAGCGCTGAAGTCATTAAATGTTCCAAAATTATATCAAATCGAGGCACAAAATCAAAAAAGAAATGTATATAAATAAATATATATACATATATATATATATTTTCATGTCTATATTTACTTATTTATGTCAAGCTCTTCTGTGACTCTTAACACGGCCCATAATTAATAAAAGAAATCACAAAACAGAAAAAAATCAAAATTTCAATAAAATTGGTACTTGAAATTTTCGAATGTTTGTTTTCTGATTTTGAACTTGTTTTGCGTTGTCTGCTGAATGAGTGTTAAAACGATAGACCACAACGAGTGTGCCAGAAAGGGACCAAGAAAGTGGGGGATAGAGAGGGAAAGAGAGAGAGAGAGAGAGACAGAGAGATCGAGCTGACTTGCTTTCTGGCCTCGACTGAGGCTGATTTATGTAGCGGCTTAAGCTTGACAACGGATTAGTTGCATATTTAGAGTCCGCGCAGTCTTTTTGGTAGACTGCAACTGCAACTGCAACTGCAACTGCAGCATGTGGCAGCTGCATCCATTAGCAGCGCTCAGATAAAGAAACTCCAAGCCAAAGTAAGCGCATATCGCTGTCGTTCGCAGACATACCCTTACACTTAAGCTCTGCTAGCTGTGTGAAGCTGTTTGCCAAGCGTTACAGTTGAACGAATATTTTTAGAAATTCATTTTGATAGTTTCTTATAGCTTTTAAAGGAATAACATATGCGAGCTGGACTCGCAATTAATTTCCTGTTGCAGCTGATGCTTATGAAGACATCGCGCGAAGAGAGCTGTATCATATTGTAGAATCATGTGATGCACTCGGGTGGACTAGACTCTCAGTGCAGCTTCTGATATTAAGTTTAGTATGCAGAGTGATGTGGACCACAAAAAAATATGTCTCACAGCGTAATCGTATCATAGTTAACAATCTTTGGGAACCTAACACTCAGCTAGGCTATTAGTAGCTTGTAGCATAGTTTAAGTGAGGAATTTCTCAGTTCTCACATTATTGCTATTAGGCTTCACTTACCAGTTATTGGCGGTGGTTCAACCACTGTGGATGGGCCAAAGAACGATGGAATATCGCTTGATGTGGTCACCGGCGTATTGAGATCGCCGGGCAAAGCCTCGATCAGCTGTTTGGCCTCCACGGCCACGCCGTGCTCTGTGGCTGTTACGGGACTCTGTTGGCTGGTATTCAACAGGCTGAGGTGTGATGCGGAGCTGCGGCCGCTGCTTGCGGCTGCTGCGCTGCCGGCACTTGGCTGAGCTGCCACGTTGCCTGGACTGCCGCCCTGAGTGGGTGTGGCTGTCTGATTGCGTGCTCGCAGCACCGAGTTGTTGTTGTTGTTGTTATTGTTGTTGTGATTGTGACTGACCGCTGTCGTGTAGTGGAGCAGAGTTTGACCACTGCTGCTGCTGGCAACCGTGGATGAACCACTGCCGTTGCTGGCCGCGCCAAACTGTGCGGCGCCCAGGTAACTGGCAGCCGAGGGGCTGCCGCTCTGCGCCGTGCTGGTCTTGAACAGGCACGTGTCAAAGCTCAGCACATTGAAGTGGGCCGCGGCGGCTGTTTCGGTGAGCAGGAATGCGTGATGCGTAGGCGCCACCAGGGTTTCAAGCCCTTCCATGATCATGGCCGCTGATGGAGTTCCAGGGGCTACGCCGCCTACACAGAGGAGCGAGAGCAAAATGTATATGATTAGAAAATGTTGTCAATGTTAAATGAGAACTATAAATTTTGTAAAATTATTCGGATTCATGTATCATTATCATATATATTTGTATATATATATATATATGTATATGTATATATGTATTGTATTTTATTATATATTTAAAAATTTTGTTATAATTCATAAATAAATTTAGATCATATAAAACATGTTTTTAAATTTTATAAAGAAAATTCGACATTGTTTAATTTAAAGCATTGGCTTAGGCCAAAGAGCAGGCCTGCGTATAGCGTAGAGTGTTGATCGCGTTTACAGATTTGCTAATAGACACATGAATACGGCTGTGCCAATCGACAAATCGACAAATCGACAACAATTACTGATTTTGTGGATTAATTGCACTTCGCACCGTTGCGGCTTAATTAGGCGCATAAATCGAGCAGTGCCAATGCAACTTGTCGCCTGTTTTAATTCGTTATGAATTGCTGGTGGATAAAAAAAGTATTTAAAAAACTAAAGTCTGCCACAGCGGGTGGTGTCGACACCGATAATCGGGCAAGCTGGCAGACTGTGAATTGCAGGTCGCCAGGCTGTTTTTTTTATTTGTATTTTTTTAACTTTTTTGAAACAATTTTTAATTGATTTGCCATGACAGCTGTTCAATTGCATAACACGCAGCCGTTTACCACAATTTATGAGCCACAAACAGTTTAATTTGCCACAAATTTCGTGTCATGTGTGGCATCTCGTTGTCAAGACTTTCGTTTTTAGCCGCTCAAACTGGGAACTGCGCCTGCGCCCACGCACCAGTCAGCAGTCAGCAGTCAGCAGCCAGCAGTCAGCAGTTCGCATTCGAGCTAAGCAATTAAATTAATATCGATTAAATTCTTAAGTGGACAGTGAGAAGTAGAACATGACGCTTTCCCACAGCTGCACACCTCCAAGCAAGTGGGTCACCTAATGGCTACACATTGGGTCAAGCGCTGACCTTACGCAATGCTCAACAAAAACTTGAGCGCAGAGAAATACACACAAAATGCAGTTGCGCAATGCGTAATTAAATGCTGTGCATATGCCATAAACTTGGCTTATAATTTGGCAAACGGCGCTGATTTGACTGGCTGTGGCTGTGGCTGTGGCTGAGGCTATGCCAAGATCTCCAAGATATCCAAGATCTACGTCAACTGAGTCTTATGGCAACTGTGGCGTCATCTTGGAGTGCGTCTTGCGTCGTTGTTCGACTTGACCGCGTTGATTTGCATTACAAGTGCACTCGTGTTGACAGCCAGCTATGCGCCAAAATAACTACCGTGCCAGCAGTTGGCCGGCCACCAGCTAAACCCTCCACACACACACACTCGGCTACAGCAGCATCTTCTCTCAGTTCGCCCCGTCTCCAGCTGGTTTTGCTGTTTTGGCACTTTTGCTTTTTTTATTTACATTTGATTTCACGCATAATTTCCGTGGCAAAGTGCACTCGAGACGAGACAAGCAGCGATCGAGCGAGCGACGGAGCAGTGAAATTACATTCAAGACAAACACACATACACAAGCACACATAATACATAGATACAGATACAAATACAGATACAGATACAGATACAGCTATAGCTATATGGCAGCGCGTGCTGTGTTTCTGTATCTGTTGCCTTTGCTGTTGTTCCATTCATTCATAAAATTATGCGGCGCAGTCAATAATTTTTACAGTCGATCAAAGATTTGTATCTGAATGCGAGTAGCCCATGAATCATTCACAGCTCGAACTGTGTTTCTTTTTTTTTTGGTTTTGGTTTTTCTTTTTTTGCGTCGAACTGGTCCCCGCCGGCTGGCTGCTCAATCTGAGCTCTGATCTTGGCCAGCTTCAACATCGGCTTCAGCTTCTTCTTGTGCGCTTAATAACTTGGCTAACAATTGACACTCCCTTAAAAAAAGACAGACATAGAGAAAGAGAGAGAGAGAGAGAGAGAGAGAGAGAGAGAGAGGGAGAGAGAGGGAGAGACAAAGCAACGAGCGTTCAGGCCGTTGTTGTGGCTGTTCGTGCCGCAGACATTTACATTTTAAGTTGGCCTACTACAGTGCGCATTGCCTAAGTGCTGCTGCTAACACTTGCACTCGAGAGAGAGACCCGTGGATCCAAAAGGCATATTTGTGAGTAGTAGAAGCTACACGATTATTGTCGTCCACTTTAGAGCAGATATCCATAGAAAACAACAAATCTGGTCTAGTTTAATATTTCAAGTCTACTGTCTAGTCTAGTGTCATATTCATCGGTAATGCAATTCATCTAGTTATGTGGTATAGTCGAGTATATATAGTCTAATATACTCTACACACACTCATTACAGATACATGAAGTATCTATCCCCGACGGATAGATACACACGGCTATATTGAGTTTCCTTCTATTGATCTGATCTCTTCAGAAGAGACTAGCCTGTGAAATATAAGTGGATTTTGCCGTCCCATGTGATGCAGCCTTAACTTATTGACATTTCTAAGCTCGAGTTTATCAGCTATTGTATTGTATTATGCAAACTGTATTAAAGGGGTATATTGGCTTTCTGCTTAAATTTCAAACACATCATTTTCAAGAATGATGCAGCTAATCTTGATGTGCTAGAATATTATTAAACTATTCTATTTCAAAAAGATAGTCTATGTTAGTTGAGCTCAAAGTTCAGTTTAGTTAGCGCACACTGTATTAAGCACATATAAGCTTTATATGTATAGTAAATCTTGTGTGTGTCTGTCGCCCGTTTCTTTCACTCTGCATAATTTTGCATAGCATTTTGGTATAGTAGTCGCCGTCTTAGTCGTCTTTAGACAGATCGAGTCGAGTCGAGTGTTCAAGATTTTTGCCATGAATGAATATTGGCACACAGCTTCGAGCCGCAACTCCAATGAGGAAGAAAGAAAAGCAAAAAAAAAGAAAAAAGTCTATACAACAAAAATAAAATAAAAATTGTTATGTTGATATTATTTTAATTAAGTTTTGCCAAACCGGTTGTTGTTATTGTTGTTGTTGTGTGTATGTGTGTGTGTGTGTGTGTGTGTGTGTCTGACTGGTGGCGCAGTTTCATTTGGGGTTCTGCTCTTCGAGTGTTAACAATTCGATAGATGGGCGCCAATTTGTTTAGCTTGGCAAGTGGAGCCTGAGCTCGAAGCTGACCCACAGTCAGACAAAGGCCGAGACGCGAACAGCTTCAATGCATCTTCGGTGCGTGCTGTGCTTTATTGTTGTTTTTAGGTATTTATGGAGGCCTCATTGAGGATTAGGTGGCGCGACCTTATCGACTTGGCTACTTAGCGGCTCCAAAAATAAATGCAATCTGTTGTCTTTCGGTTATTATTTTATGTACAGAGTTATTTTTATTTTGTTGTTGTTGGTGTTGCTGTTGTTGTTGTTATTGCTGTTGTTGTTGTCGTTGTTGTCGTTATGCAATGACAGACAGCAGCAGTAGAGATTTGCATAAAGAGCTGTGAGATTCGATATCTTAAGCTAACCTTGGGCAAAAAGCATCCAAGCAAATGCCCAAAGGCCGAACAATTAACAGCAACAAGAATTGCTGTTGTTGTTATTATTATTGTTGTTGTTGCTGTTGTTGTTGGTGTTGTTGTTGTTGTTGTTGCTGTTGCTGGTTATTAACATAAAAAGAAATTGGAGAAACGCCTTGAGAGGCGGCGTCATTAGTCAAAATGCAAAAGACGTGCAGTAAAAGTATCTGGCAGCGGGCATAGATACAAACATGCAACTCGCATGCAACAGTTGCTGCAACAACTCGCTGCCATATCAGAGAGTTGGCAGATGCAGGAGACAAAGACAAAGTCCATCATTCACGCAGCGGGCAGCATCGGCTCGGACAGCCTGCCACGGACAACTGGACAACTCAGCCAACCAGCCAACAAGTTAAGCAGTGCAGCAACAACAACAGCAACAACAACTGCAACATGGAAAATGTATCTTTTGCCGACGCCGTCTTTGCATGCGTAACACTTTGTCACACTTTTCATGCCAACAGCTTCGACTGGGCATGTTGTTGGTATTGCTGTTGTTGTTGCTGTTGGTGTTGCTGCTGTGTTTCCTCATGAGAACAATTAATGAAAATAAACAGCCGCAGGCACTAAGGCAATAGCAGCAACAGTGTCCAACAACAACAGCTCGAAACTCTTGTACCCTCTACAAAAATGAATTATTATATTCATATTCATATTATTCATGTATAAATCTTATATATTATATATGCATATATATATATATATATACTTTTTAAAAATTGTATAAGTTAATTAAATAAAATATTGAATATAAATTAATTGACATGATGCAAAGAGCTAACTGAGCATCAAATATAATAATCTATTCTTGAGAAAATAATAATAATAATAAAAATCAAAAAATTTCTATACTATAGAATATATTTAGCTATCGGGTTTTCTAACTATGTTTTAAAGAATAGTTGCTCCTCTTAGTTGATATACTTTCACAAGACTCTTCTGAGCTGGTCAAAATAAGATAATATTAGCCTAGTCAAATGCATGTTGAGCGGATCTTCCTTTAGTTTTAGCGGCACATAGCTCTTACGCAGCGCTGTTTACAGGGTATAAATGTGTAAAAACATGTATGTGTATTTTTATAAAATTTGAAAATTATTTTAGTGGGCACTTAGTTGGGCGGGCGTCGCCTTTGCTTGTTTGGCTTGGCAGCCCCCAACCATAGGCAACACCACAGCACCACAGCACCACTGGCCACTGGTGGCTGCTGGGTCTTTGTTGGTGGTGTCAAAGAGCCATTCGCATGGCGAGAGTGTTAAGCGACTCTTCGACGAGCCGTCGGTATTTTGTTTTGATGTCATAATTATTTGGTTAAATACACATAAAAAGAAAGAAAAAAAAGCTAAAGAAAAATTGTTTGTGAAATGCACAAAATGAAAACTGGGAAAATTGAAAAATTAATTTTCGAGAAGTCAGCGAATGTTGCTGTTGTTGTTGTTGTTGTCGCTGGACATGGGAGGCTGCGTGTAAATCATTTTGCTAATTGTTTTTCTTTTTATACACACTTTTCTTTTCAGCGTGTTTTTCTTTCTGTTTTATTATGTATTCCTTCTTGGCTTTTCACGTCTGGCTGCTGCTGCTTTGGGCCGAGTTAGTGGGCTCCCTCTTAACACTTTTGGCGCACTGTCCACGCAGCCGCCAAGATGTGCCATTAAATTGTAAACAAAAATATGTTGTTGTTGTTGTTGTTGCTGTCGTTGTTGTTGTTGTTGTTGTTGTTGCTCGCGCTTCTCAAATTAAGCGCAAAGTGCAATGACAATAATTTAATTACAAAAACTGCAGCTAAATAAACAGCTGATGATGGTATGGGGATACACAGATACACAGACATGCATATGGCTATGGCCATATAAATATATAGCCACGCATACATAGTTGCAGTTGCAGCCAGATTTTGTAGCTGCGGCTGCTGTCAGGTGTGTGTTGTGTGTGTGTTTTCTTCTATCTGGTTTTTATATTTAATAACGTGCAGAAATGTTTATTATGCGTTAAATGAATTTATGCATCATTCGCATGGCGAAAATCTAACAAAATTGCAATCGTTGCTAAGTTCAGATAGCTAAAGATCAGCCAGAGAGAGGGCAAGGCGAAAGCACATTGCAGCCTGGGCGTGTAATCTAAAGAAATACGTATAAACGCAGAAATACATCTTTAGCTAAAAATTTAGTTATAAATTTTCCCTAGCTAGGATTTTAATAAGAATCTAGTGTATATATATATATATATATATATATATATATATATATATATATATATATATATATATTTATTTATTTATTTATTTAAATAAATAAAAAGTATTTCATAATATTATTTTCTCAGTTTCTAATAGTACTAATTAACTAAATAAATATATAAATATTTTAAAAATGTACTTTTCAGATATACGAAATAATTCTGTATTATATAGTTTTGCCAGATTTGACATTAAATAAATTATATTGTCACATGCCATAATTTATTATTATTTTTATAATCACTAATTGACTAAGAAACACGATATTCTACTCGTTTTTAGATTTATTGAATCTTGATTTAGAGCTCAGAGATATTTCTCTGATTCTCTGATTATCTGGCTGCATAAATAAAACACTACATATAAATTAAATTTGATTGTGTAGCACATAAACTAATCCAGGAGCTTGAAGTGGGCATTTATTTATTTGCAAAATTCTTATGGGAAACCAAGTGAAAAGTTGTGTTAAACTAAAAACGTATATGCCTAATTTATATGAGCTTAAAAAAGCTCTAATAGACGTATTTCTTGTTAAATGTAATAATTAACGAACTAGCCATAAAATATGGACAGCTATAATAACTGACTCACAAATTCTAAATGAAATATCATAAATCTTCAATCTTCCTTTAAACAGTTTGTTTCGCTGTATTAAAATTTTGTTCTGTATTTTTTTTTATTCGGATGATGTCGAGACATTCAACAAATTAACGCACACAAAGCTTTCGTTCAATAAAAAAATGTTATTGGTTTGCTTAGAAGTCTTCCATAAAAATAGGATCAAAATTATTTGCACAAATTAAAAATGTGACAAGCGTTTTATCTTACGACTTCCGGTTCGACAAACACGAAAAATGATTTCAGATACAAAATTGAAAATAAAATAAATATAAACACGCTTTTTATCAATTTTCTAATTCGCATTTCTTGAATTATATTTCTGAGTATTTTATGCATTAGTAATATTCACCTGGATCGCAATGGCACGTGCTGAAGAATTCAAAGGTTGCTTTCCCTTTAGTTTAGCGCACACACAGGTACACACACACACACACACACACACACTCTGCAATTTCCACAGACTGTTCACTAAAAATGTTGCCCTCTGGCTACGTAAAATCAATAAAAATTCGACGAATGCCTAAGTTAACATTTTTTGGGGCAAGTGCCTTTAGTTAGCATTGACTGTAATTGTATTTTGTGTTTGGCTTTGGCTTTGGCTTTTTGCGTACGTCACAATTCACTGTGTTGCCGGCGCACAGTTTTTGATTCATCAGATTTTGTGGTAGAGCGAACAGACGTCTTTTCAGCTGCAAAATATCCTTTCGCTCTCTTTAGCTTTGCTGATTTGCAAGTAAACTTATTTATATATTTTCAATGACACTTTTGTTTGCACAATATTTTGTTTGGTATATTTGATAGCGATAGATATATCTACATATATGTGTATATCTTTGTGTTGTTGCCGCTTGAAATTATCTTATTAGAATTTTCTTTCTGTTTGCTGTTGAGCTTTCAAACCGTCGCGTTTGCTTGTTCGAACACAACTGAGGCACGAGATGTGCCCTCTTTTGGTTTTTATGAATGAAACTCAACATCGGCATAGCCGCATAGCTTGCGAAAGAGCGAGCGCGTGCGAGAGAGTGAGTAAGTGAGAGGGAGAGAGAGAGAGAGAGAAAGAGAGAGAGGGACGGACACACACAGACCCAGACACATTGCCCCTACTTGGCAGCAGCTGGCACGCGCCGCGTAGCTAAGCGGCGTCAAATTCGATATCGAATCGAATACGTGTTGAGTATGCTGAGCGCCGCTGCATGGGGAACTCGCGCGTCACAGCACATGCATACACACACACACACACAAACACAGTCGCTCACTAGCAGCCGGTCGGCTGGCGTATCCAATCAGGTGGCTCGTTGCCTCCCTACGGCTGCAGCCATTTTCGTGGCGCACGCGCAGAGCAGCCAATCAACAGTTTGCCAGGCCTGTTTGGTAGTCACGCTCTGTATGTGTGTGTGTGTGTGTGTGTGTGTGCGACTGAACTGTGGTGAGTTTTCTTTAGCGATCTCTCAACGTTGCTCTCTTTCCACTGAAGGGGCACTGAGGTAAAAATAAGACAACAGGTACCCCACTTCGAAGTTCTCTCTCACTGTGTGTGCATGTGTGTTTGTGAGACTATATGCGTGTAGTGTTATGATTTTCCAAAATACGTCATCAACGCTCATATAGCACGACTGCGGCCCATTAACTTTTCAATCTACGTAAACACAATGAAGGAGCCACCGCCGAAATAAAACAACAACAAGATTTAAACAAATGATTCACTTGACCATTTATGGACAGTTTGCAACGATCCGCCGGATTTATTTAGATCGTATCCGAAAATTTCTATATCTATAGCTGCGTAGCTGGGTGGCTGGGTGGCTGGGTCAGGGTAAACGCAGCCGGAAGTTGAACCACATATTTGCGATTGGGTGGGTCAAGGAAGTACACGATGGAAACGGGGCGTATACCGATCGAGCATAATCTGATCTACAGCTTGATCGTTTTTATACCAATCCACAATTTATCTATGATGAGACTGAAAACTTAGATTGTAAACTGTTGCATTTTTCCTTAAGTAAGCTGGAATAAGAAAGATCCTCAAACGGATTTTGGGTATTTTGTACGGAAAATCTATTACATTTTTTCCTGGTACATGAGTATTAGGGTTAATGGGATATTGTGCTTTACATTATATAATTTTAAGTATTTAAGTAAATTAAATAAAATACAATAAATACAATAAATACAAGTAAAAACAATAAAATATATATAATATAATAATACTAATAATCATCATTATTATTATACAAGTCAGACAGGAAAACTAGAAATAAAAATTTGATTTTTTTTATAAATACTCAGGGATCAAATCATTTTATAAAGATTTTATAATATTTAATTTGTAAGTTTTTAACATGTTATACATATTTTTTTTTTAAATTATCTAATTTATTCTAAAAGTATTAATATTGTATTTAGGGAATTATAAATGAAGAAAATTTAATAATTTGTTTATTTATCATCCGCACTCCCTCCCTCAGTCACAACTCAATCTATAGTTCCGCATTCTCATTTTATTTATGCAACAAGGCAGGTCACGTCAAATTTCCATGCAACACACAATTTTTCCGCCTTTGCCTATTGACAGACATTTTCCAAATATTTTATATCGCACATTTTCCTCGACGCGGACAGTAAACAAAACAAAACAAAAAAAAAAAAACAGTTTTCATGTGCTAAGGACAAGGTTGCAATAAAAGGAACAGCAACAAAAGCTCAGCGCATTCCGCATTGTTGCAAACACGAAACATAAACAAAATGCCACATAAGCAAAAGAGAAAAAAGAGGAAGCAACACAAGTAAATGTAATCTAGTGGGGAGTGCTCGACTAGAAGATACGCTAACTCAATTTTATTTCGAATTTAGATTTTATTTCTATTTTTCATAAATGGGAGAATTTAATTTAGAGCCGCTCGTAAAATAAATATATAAAAATTATCAATTATTATAAAACAAAGAGATATGCTCAGATAAAAGAAGTTTCATATCGGACTTTAATCAATTTCATGGAAGTTAGAAAGTTAATGAGCGGAATAGCAGATATGCAAGCTGAATGCTCTCTGTTGGCTCTTACAGTGAATAAACACAGTTTACTGGCTCGTCCAAGCCTTCGTCTGTGTGTTTCGTTTGATTTAAAGAAATCACAGGGAATCAACCATCTAAAACACTTTTCAATGGGGCAATCAAATATATTGAAAAGCTGCCAGCGAGCAAACACTTGAGTAAAATGTATAAATTTTACAAAATTTTAAAATTGTAAAAAGTTAACTTATTTATGAGTTGTGATTTGAGCTTTACTATGAACCGCTTAGTGCGGTTGCGACTGAGAGTATAAACTAGGTTAGCCCTGACCATGGCCCAAAGCAACTTACCCGGCCGGCTAAATTCAACCCAAACACATAGCCAGAAATCGTTTGTTTTTTGGAGTCAAGAGCAGAACGCCATGACCTAAAAATAAACGCGATACAATTGGCAAAAACTTTTTTTACGTCGGCAAAGTTTTCTAACAGACGGCGCGGAATTACGTGCTGTTATCTGGCCAGATACATCGATACAGATACAGATAGAGATAGAGAGATATACAAACACAGATACGGCTAGAGATATATATACCAAAAATAGAACTTTGCCTCATTTGTGAAAGTTTTTTTGGGCTGGTGAGAATGCAGAGCAAAGCCAAAACAAAGCGTCGAGCACTATTTTTAAAAGCGTTCACATGATGTGCACTACGAGTATTTGTTTATTTGGGCAAGCTGCGCGAAACAAGTAGCGAAGGGGGGAGGGCAAGGAGGCGTGGCTGAGACGATAGGTGGGTGTGGGGCGGTATGCCACCTGTAGACCTCAGTGCGCGCTGTTTGTCTAGTGAAAATGAAAACTCATTACGCCAGTGGGCCAAAAATACCGAAGCCATTCACAGACAGAAACGTTTTATGACGTCGTCGCCTTCAACTTGGCCATAAATAGAGGCTGCAATCTATCAGCTACCGGGCCTGGCTATAAACAACTGTGCACAACAATTCGTACTGCAAGTGCCTCATTTATCGGGGTAATAGCTTTTAGGAGGCTTTTCCCTCCTGGCCGCAGTGCCAGCCCCTCCCACGCGGCACCACCAACAACAACAACAAGGCACCCACGAAAATGCATTTCAGATTCGCGCACGCGATCAACCCCTGAAACTCTAAATAAATATTAAAATAAAGCATGATTACGATAACAACTTGATTGGCAGATACCCTGTAAAAGGCTAAAGCTCTAAGACTAAGGCATGCACATCAGATTATTTTGTAGACTGATTGATCTGGCTTGGAGCTTGAACCATTCTGATTTGAGTCTGTGAATCCAGGCTTTTTAATCTCTCTTGATATTATATAATACATACATATATAATTACAATCGCAAACCGTCATATTTACATATTGAATTATACAACTAAATGAATTTTATTCGCATTTCAGCAAAAAATATACAAAAGTAATAAGTAAGTCAAAAGATTTGATATGATGTAAAGAACGTAGCTTAACAATTAATTTTGTTAATGTTTTTTTGTTATGTTAACAGTAATTATAATAATATATAATATATATATATTTTTTTATTTATACTTTTGTATTTTTCTCCGTCAATGCTTCATCATACAGAAGTTTTCAAATTCTTTATTGAATGAAACCGTTCTAATAATATGCTGACATTTGAGAAAAAAAATTATATAAATTCTCAATTGTTTGGTCAAAATTGAAATGGCCATTTTAGGCTTGTTTATTAAATACCCTTACTTGATGTCTCTAGGGTATACAGAAGCGATGACAGTTGCACAATAAAGTATTTTTCTGGTGTTTGAGTGATTGTCAATTTGCGTACCGATTGCTGATGAAAAGCCAAAGATGGAAATGAATGAGATGAGTGCACAGGCGAAAACCAAATGGGAAGCTCCGTCTGAGATTGGAGCTGGAAGCTGTGGCTGGGGCTGTAGCTGTGGCTGTGGCTCGCACTTGGAGGCTGTTGGCTGCACCTCTTCCTCAATTGTCAGCGCACCCAGCGACTAATAAACATTCATAAATTTGCTAACATTCATTTATACCTAGCTCGCCGATGCATTTGCTGTAGTTGTTGTCGTCGCATTAGCAAACTAATTGAAGTTTGCCATGGCAGAGAATAAAAATACACATCACTAGCAGTGTACGAATATACAGCAGGGTTCATTCAAATAGAAATATACGTAGTAAAGACCCAGTCATGCGCCTAGTGCAGTGGCACTCATCTGATTGCTTACGACTTATAAATAAACTTGAATTCGCGTGAATTCACAGAAATAGCAAAAGGCATCAACTATAAATAGCAGCATATATCAATATATCAATTTTACATTCCCAGAGTGGGTGTTACCTCGCCTCGGAGATGGTCAATCGGAAGAATATGGAATGTGCAAACTATTGTATAAACAACAACAAAAGATTCAGATTCAGATACGAAGTAAATATCTGCGAAATACTTTCGATTGATCTATAATTTATTTATAATTGTTAACTTGCATATACTCAAATATAAATAGTTAATATATATAATAAAAATGATATGTGACTTAATAAATGTATCTAAAAATACAAATGAAATATTACAAAGTGTTTTGATTTAGATTTCATTAATGTGCAGCAGCTAAATATGAAGCACATTTACAATAGATATATTTTTTATCTTAACTGCATTTTATATGAATTGATTTAATCAACTTTAATATTTAAGTTTTAAGTTGTAATTGTAAATTGACTTGATTAATTTTTAATTTGTATAATAATTTAATGTTGAGTGTTAGAAAATGCCCGTTTGAATTGCAATTTAACCTATGAATTTTGTATAATTAACATTAATGACAAGCTGAATTACATTTTTACTTTTGAGGATTTAATATAATTTAAATAAATATTGCTCAAAACTTTAATAATTGAGTTGAGTATAGAATGAGTTCGGTCTTGCGTTTCTAATCATAGGCGTCGCATTGTGTGGAATAACCATATACTTATATACTCGTAGGTATATCTGCCCATATGCCAATTGTGTGTGTCGTGTGGGCTTTCTATGTCGTGTTATCTCTAGTTGAGAACTTTGTTGGTTTGCTGTTGTTGCTTTGGCTGCTGCTGTTGCTGCTGCTGCTGCTGCTGCTGCTGCTGCTGGTACTGCTTATGCGTGGGTCAGTGGGGAGACGGCGTCTACGTTAGCTGTTGGATGGCTGTTGATGAGGCAGAGGCGTTAGATAGTCGCAAGTCGCGAGTCGTAAGTCGCAAGTTGCATGACACATGGCACGCGCCTCAAAAAATCCAAACAAAACAAACATTAAGACAGAGTCACAGAGATAGAGAAAGAGAGAGAGACAATGTGAACGCCAATGCCAAACTGCCATATCTCTTCCCCCCGTGTCTCTCAGTTTCTCTTTCTCTCTCTCTCTCTCTATCTCTCTTTCTCTCTCTCTTTCTATCTCTCTCTTTCTCTCTCTCTGTGTATCTGAACACGTTCTCCATAGATACGTCGAGCAAGGTCCGCATTGCCATAAATGGTGGCCAGGCTGAGAGTCTTGTTAGGGCAGCGAGCGTCGTCGAGCGTCTCGTGTAGGCTGCAATTAAAAGCGTATTGACTGTCGCATACTTTAGCTTCGATTGCATTGCCAGCAGCAGCTGGCAGCTATCTCGGTCGCACGATTTTAAATCTTTAAGATACCATTTGTGTGTTAGCCACTTGATATTATTGGCTGAGTCTGCCCTCTTAGCAATTGTTTCTTTGCCGCCAATGGGCGCTTTGTTAAGGTTTCCCCATCCCTTTCTGCTCGAGTGCTGGCCTCTGATTTCTATTGTAAGACATTTTGTTTGCTCGACTGCCAGCTGCGCATTACGCAAGTCAACTTCATTTTCTATCGCTCAAATTGGAGAGGCTATATGGGCTATATAACCATAAGCAATCCGGCTATAAACCAGTGGCCAGTGGGCGTTGTCATTCAGCGAGTTTTCGAGTCGCTCCATCGAGGTGTGAATAAATTTATGTACACACAAATACACCTAAGCATATATAAATATATATATATATATAGGTATAGGTATATCTGTTTTGATAATGCTTAATTTTCATATTGTAAATCTTTTTAGATGTATATCTCATATGTCAGATATACACATACATCCATCTATTTATATGTATTTATTTTTCATGCACTCATTTTTATTATTTGTGTAAAATTCATAAATATAAAAAATGTTGTGTTAAACTTATATATTATATTATATTGGATAATTTATGAGCATCATAATATGCTTTATGGGATTGGCATGTTGCCGTAAATTGCTCCAGTCAACAGAAAATAGAACAACAACAACAACAACACCAATAACAGCTCGCATACAAATTAAAAATTTAAACAGTCAAATTATAGAAAAATTTCCATTGGTCGAACTGGAGCACATGAAAACAAATCTTAAAGGTGAGAATTTTTGTGAATTCCTACGAAACAATTTCATATATTTTTACAATGTTTGTATTTAAACTAAAAGTATGTTTAAAACTGATATACTAATTAATTTTATATCTTAAATAAATTATTGCTAACAAAATAATACTAAACAACAGCTATTCAAGGAAAATTTGTCAAATATGAAAAAAGATTACAAAAATATATTCAAAATAAACACCAATTAGCAATATTATTGTATATAAAATGTAAGAACTATTTACTGATGCGCTCTGTGAATAATAAAAATATTTATTTTTTTATTTAAGCATTAGAAAAGTCTCTATTTCTCTATGCTCAAATATACTTATTTCAGCGACAAAATAATAAACATAAATAAAACAGATCATAAATTAGACTATAAAAATGTTCAAAACTATTTGAAAACAACTAAGAGTGCTCTAGCAGAAAGGTAGCCGACTGGAAGATACCTTCGAGTAGGAGGAATACATCTAAAATAGATAAAGGCTGTAAGGGTAAATGGAAAAGTCATCGATTACCCAAAACAAACAAATTCTGCGTGTGTCATAGCTCTCCTTCAGTTTTTCTAGGGTCAGAATTTGACGTACAGTACGTACGTACTGGGTCAGATCGTTCAGCAGTCAGACTCTATTGTTGTACCCCATTTTTAAGGGTATAATAATATTTATTAACATAGTCGTCGCGTTGAAGGCTACAGACAGCCAAATTGGCTAATAGTTTTTAATTTTAATAATTTATTCGAAAGGAATATAGAAATAAGTAAAAATTATTTTTGGTATATTGATTTTTTGACAACTTTACGTATACTTATTATTGTAAGACATTCATCAATACATTTATGTTCACTTTTATTATAATATATAAGTATATATAGGGTCCAAAAACTGTATTCAATTATCGATATTTTCGTTTTTTCTTTGTGTGGAGAAAAAGATCTGTCCAATTTGGGAACTCAAGTTCTAGAATTGTGCTTACAGATTGTTTTTGTGCTTCAATATGTTCAACCAACAGAGAAGGTCCGCAAAAACTCAATTATACAATTTTAATTTTCTACCAACGAGCGACACAGACGGACATTGCTTAAAACAAATACAATATTTTCACTTCGCGAAAGAGTATAAAAATAAAGCAACAAATTTTTTTTGCTCAGCGTTTCTTAATGTAATTGTCCATAATGGGAATGGGAAAGCTAATCTGATAATATTTTATGTGCAAACATATACTTTTATATTATTTGATTACTTTTTGGTCTCTCAATTCGAAAGCTGAGCCAATCTGTCTGGCTAAAGTATTTATCGCCTCCCACAGGCCGGCAGCTGTTGTTATTGCTGACTCTCAGTCTAATTGTAAACTTTTATTGTTTTTTCTGTATAAAAATATGAATATTCATAAATATAATATATAAGTGCATATGTGTGCGTGAGCATGCCTAAATAGGCATAAGCTGGTGAAAGTGGGTCAACAAATTGCGCCAAAATAACTCGCAAGAAAATTAGTGACAAGTGCCCGATTTCTTTGCCCCTTGAATTATGTCTGGCTGCACTGTCGATCTATCAGTACCCGTTCCTTCTCTATCTCACTCTCTTTCGCTCTCTATCTGTGTGTGTTTGTGAGGCCATGGCAATCATCTAAATATAAAACGCGTGCCTCATTCCACTAAATTTAAAAACTTTTTGATGAACATGTTTAGAGGAAAAAAAACACACGCGAGATATTCATAATTATCTTATTTCAATTTTTTCTTTCAATTTTTCAATTTTTGTCTACGTACATGAAACAAAGAAAAAAAAAGAGAAGAATGAAAACTTAAATTTGGGTTAGTAAAGATCTAATACCCTTATACATCTATGATTGATCTATAATTTTGAGTTTACCGACTTTCCATGGGCAACTTAATATCACATCAGAAAATATTTGCTGATTGAAAATTTGGAAGATTTCTTTCAAATTCCATCTCTTTATCTAAAGATTTTTCTATACAACTAACATATTTTTAACACTAACAAAAAATATAATTGAAGTTTTAGAAAAGATCAAAGTACTAAATATGATATTAAAAAAAAAGAAAATATTAATAGATATATTTTAATAAATATTATATGTTAGATATATATATTATAAATATTATTATATTACATATTATTATGAAAAAAATAACAATGTAAATATTTTAAAGAAATATCATGTATTTTATTATTATTATTATTTTTCAAAGTGTTTATTAGGATTGTTAGAAAGTTGGTTTTAATCTGTGTATCGTTGATCTCATTAAACATATCTCTAAATATTGTTACTTTAATAATTTTTTTATTAAATCTATGCTGTTTTTAAATAATACATTAACGTAACAAATTACGTTACGAAATGCATTCAAAAGTAATGCTACACTAGGTTAGCTGCTATTTCTCACTGCTAATCAGCTGGTCAATGTGTTTTTTGAGAGCGTGTGCCAATGTAGAACCTGGCTAAAATCTCAGGGCGGCATCATGCCTAAATTGGAATTACGCTGACCCACGCGCTCCTTATGCCTCCCACCCTGTAGATCTCTCTCCTTCTCCATCTCTCTGTCTCTATATGCCTAGTATAGATTTAAGTAAACAATGAACTGATTCGTTGTATAGAATCCATCTGTTTATAGTTGGGCAGGTTGTGACGTGAAAAGCGCCTCGTGCAAATAGCAAAATAATTACAAATAGAATTTTTCACGTCAAGTACATAAATTCTATGTGGGCTTAATCAGCTCGTCTCTCTTTAGATGCTCACGTATGGCGGACAGACGAATGGACAGATGGACAGATGGGCGTGTGTGTGTGTGTGCTGATTGTGCCAGCTATTTATAGTTTTTAGTGTTCTATTTGGGCATCGCCTCGCGCCTCGGTCAAGGTAATTTTTAGGCACTCTTTATAAATGACGTGCAAAGCCTCGCGATGCCCCGCTCTATAAATAGCTGATGCCAATGATTGGGCAAGAGCTGGGCATTTGTGCACGATCCATAGAGTGACAGCCACTTTTGCTGCCCAAATGCAAATATAGATGCATTTTTCTTAATTTTCTTTTTTAATTTGTTTCTCGATTTCCTGGGATGCTTTGGATTCCACTTTAATGACTTTATTTACGAGGCGCACACAGAAATGTGTAGATATTTATATGACAACGACGGCCACAAAAAGTTAATCCCACTAAATGCCGTTTATAGTTTATAGCACAAAAATCTTGTCCGTGTGAGCAAAATGGTGTTTTCTTCTTCAGCTGAATACCCTAGGCAAGGAGTATCAGAACGTTGAACTAGTATGAACTGTATAATATATAATATATTTCCATTAAACTTGTGCAAGCTGTAAAATAATTTAGTAGCTTGTGCATCACAAATTCGATATAGTTTTAAGTCACTAAGCAGGAGTCAGTTCTTCTGTGTTTATTATGAATATTTATTTCTTGGACTTAGATTATTTATTTAAAGTCCATACTGAAATATTTGCAATCCATATTATTTTAGAATAATTATGTGTCTATTTGTGTATGCTTTTTAATTAGGAATTACTTTTCGGAAAAAGCATTTAAGCTGATAAAGTTTCATATTTAAATTATATTTAAATATTTATGGACTTGGAATTTAAGTATTCATTTTTGATATACAAAGCTTCAAAGGGATGCAAAGTGCTCTAGTGTCCAGGTATTGTAACTTGGTATGGAATATACATAGTTTATCTACAATATATCAATAATTACATAAGTGTATTTAATCTTCTTTATTTGCAGTTATCTTTTCTGCATTTAATCTGTTGTAATTAGAAACTGTGACAAATGGAAAGAATGCGCAACTTTCTCGCTTGACAAATACTACTACAAATACTTGCATAGAGAATGAGGTTCCATTTTTGGAATGTATTTCTATTGATGATCAGCTAAATGGACTTATCTTGAGCGACTTGCATGGCTGCTGGGACATTTTATGTTTAATATTTTTGGCAATGAGTTGGCAATTTATTCGATGGGCTCTTTTTTGCATGCTAACTCTTATCGTTCATCAGTTGCGAAAACACGTCACAGATTGTGAAAGAGGTGTAGATATAGGTGCAGTTAGGGTAGATATCGATAAGCACGTCAGCGTCACACACAATCACATTGTGCGTCAATCGTTTTACTATACACATATACGTTTGAATGTGTGACAGGCTAAAAATAATCGTATATAGATATATATATATATATATATATGTGCATGATATATCTATAGATATTCGGCTGTGGCTATGTATGTATATCATTTGATTAAAAGACAACTCGCAGCGGCGTGAAAGGCCCGGCTAATGAGCGCTCCGAAACATTTGAAGGCATCTTCTACTTAAGATCCATGACACACTTCCGCTGCGCCAAGTTACATCATTAATTTTCCTTGTTCCATATGGTTTTCTGGCTGGCTGGCTGGCTGGCTGGCTGGCTAATGCTTTTCATTTGACAATAGACCAGGCCAGCAAACGAAAACAAATTTTTGTCGTGTTTGCGCCGCGTTGTTGCCATTAATTTTTTGGTATGTGCCACGTCGAACTATCTGCAGTCTGGCTATAGCTTGTAATTTTTATGTTCGCAGCGCTGCTCAACAGGGGCAGCAGCTACTCGATGATGCTTCTGTGGCAATAAATGTATCTCTATCTCAATCTTTATATCTATACATCTAGCTGCATCTTCTGGTGATCTTAAGTGTGTCACGCACTGTTAGACTTTTGATTTCTGTTCTGTTTTTATTGATTTAGTGGCCCATTTGGCTGGGCATTATTTATAGAGCTAGAAAACAAAAAAAAACTGAATTCAACTAAAAATCCATGACGTGCGCCGATAATTGCAAATACTATATACACCCCCTAATCTAATTTTAGACGCTCCAGACTGAGCACTATAGTTAGAATGTGTTTATTTGTTTTTCTCCTCTTGTGTGGGTGGGATTTTCGTGTCTCTAAGAACAGCAGCGACTACTACGTCATTGTTGTTGTTTGCGTATTTGCGAATCTTTCAGCTAAACTTGAGGCGTCAGCGGGCGTTAAATACTTTCTTATTATTTTTTTGTTTTTTTGTTTTATTTTTATTTTTGGGAAAAAACATTTTGTTTATAATCAACAGCTAATATTCGTTACGTGAAACATTATAAATAGCTTCGGCATGTTTTAAATTTAGTCAGCAGCACACAAAACTGTGCTCAGATACACAAAATATCTTGTGTCTATTATTTGTTTTTTTTTTTTGTATTCTGTTTTTTATCTGTTGACGTGGCTAAGCCAAACAAATGGCAGCGCAAAAAGTCAACTCAATTTTTTTTTCGGGTGTCCGAATCGCTTCCTCAATTCCCCCTTGGCTGGCTAATACTTTTCTCCAATTCTCTAGTTGCTGTCATTTTTCATAGCACAAAGTCGCGGGCTGACAGAGAGTCGGTGAGTTTTTTGGGGGCGACTTAAATCCCTTCAAATGCCGAGACATGTAAATATTTTCAAGAGTCGACGCGACAATCACAATAACAACAACAACAACAACTCGAATAACAAGAAGAAGCAGCATCAGCAGCAGTAGGAATATGAAGTCACATTGCATTGCATATAAAATATAATTTCATTCTATATGAAAAATGCAAAGTGACAACATAATTCGCCAGTTTATCATAATCAAAATACGCCTACATTGTTCGCTGGATGCATAATGCAAGCGACAGGCGAACACTTTTCAGCCACACTTCAACAGCAACAGCAACAGCAACAACAACATCAACAAGCCACACATGGAACAATGACACAGACGCCTGTCAGGCCAAGTGGCAAAAATAACTTCAAATAGTTTTGGTTCAGCAAAAAAATATAATTTTAAAAAAAGTTTTATTCTTTTTATTTTTGTTAGTAAAAACACGAATTTTCTCTTGCATTTCGTATATTTCCCCATTCCAGATTTTTTAGCATTTCAAAATATTGTCCGAGACGCACCGCAAATTAATGTTGAACACGTTGGAAAACAGTTTTGTAATGCGATCAAATTAATCAACTTTAATGCATTTGATATTAAGTGAAAATCTTTCTCTGAAGTGTTTCAGATATATTCTCTAAAATTAGCTAAGCAGCAATAAAGCTAAGAGAACTTACAACAAAATATAATATAAGATTATTATAATGTGTACAATTATATGTGAAGAAATATATATTATTTTAATATTGGACAATTTTATTTCATTTCTAAATTTATTTTATTTACAAAACTTAAAAATAAATATATTGAAAGTTCGTTTTAAACAGGTTATCGATAATCAAGTAGGAAGTAATTGTTATTGAATTTCGATTCTATTTAGGGCTTGCGTTTTTTTTTTAAATTTTATTTCTTACACTTTTCTATTTTTATACCCTGAACCCATTGAAAATGGGACATCAGGGTATAATGGTTTTGTTAAACTGTCAAATGTATGTAACAGGCAGAAGGTGAGTGGCAGACCCCATAAAGTATATATATTCTTGATCAGGGAGACGAGCTGAGTCGATTTAGCCCTGTCCGTCTGTCTGTCCGTCTGTCCGTTTGTCCTTTGTTTGTAGGTCCCTGTATAGCAGGCGCATATCGAATTTAATTTAAAAAATCGATAACTTTTCCCGTTTTATTGTTATCGATTAAAAACCTTATCGAAATTAAGTTATTAAATTATATCTCGTACATCTTTCGAGCTAGAGTCTCCAAATTTTGTATTTAGATTCATTTGTTGTTATATTTTGGATACCAGCCGAAAAAAAACTTAAATTTAGATTTACACACAAATCTACATTTAATAAAACCATAACTCAGTATATTTAAAAACGCAGATCGGAAGGGGTTCAGGGAATTTCTTAGTCAGGCATCACCGACTATAGTTTTCTTACTTGTTATTATTGCATTGCAAAGATATTTTTTGAATAGAAAAGATTGTATATTTGAATAGTATTGTTAATCTGTGATCTTATTATCAACTTCAAGTTCCAGTAGCAATGATATAATTTTGCATCGCTCTTGACATGCCATGAAGTGTAGCATGATCTCGAAGATGTGGAAGGTTATGCATCATTATCTGTTAAGGTATTTGAATTACTGCATTGAATGTACGATTATTGTTGGCGCACTCTCACAATGCTCTCCATGTATATTGCAATGAAATCACTTTGAATTTGATCCGAAAGAAGAAGCCGCCAGTTGTTGTTCCATTCAAGTACGGTTGCTTCAACATTACCCTTATAACAAAGGGGTATAAATAAAATAAACTGGCATGCCTCTTAGTATTAAAGCAAATATTTGGGTAAAAATTTGGTTTATGTATTCCCTTTAGGTCCTCATGCTGGAAGCAGTGTTTTACTATAATAACGTTTATTTCCTAAGACTCGTTGACGGTCAAAAATTATAAAGCTTCAGATTTACCACGGTCCAGTAAGCGGATCATAAAGTATGGAGGTCAACACTGATGTACTTACAAAACTTGAGATCGTATCTCAACTACTTGTCATAGTACCAATATTTTCCAATTTAATAATACATTAGCTTAGTCATGAATTTAAAAAGGAATATAATCGTTAAGCTTTTCACTTAAAATAAATAATGAACTAATCATGTTATCTGGTTTTCAGATATCTGAACACACTTTTATTTTAGTTTTATATGGTTCAGTCTTGATGCTTAAGTTGAGTTAGTCACATGTCACACTCATGAGGCTGGTTGAAATGAAATGTCAAGTGCTTAAATTCATAAAAACCGAATCATTTTATTTGTTTTGGCTGCGACCAAGCATATATAAATACAATAAATTCGTGTGGCTTACAGGCAAAATGCAAATATTATTAAGAAGAAAAACGGGTCAAGAGACAAAAAACTTTTTTTGAATGAGTATGGGTACCAGCTATACAAGTCTTATATACAATACCCAAAAATTTCGAGAAACCAAAAAATCGACCGATGAACGTTCGGCCATATTTGGTCAAAAGTAGGCATCACAAATTTTGGGCACATCAGTGTTGTTTCTCTTGCTTCTCCCTTTTGACAGTCATTGTGGTTTTTGTTGTTGCTATTCTCTTGTTCGTTACTCAAGTCTTAACCAATTTTGGGTAAACTTTGTGATTTGTGCTTAATTGCGGTTTCGCTTGGGTCGCCGCACCAAAAACGGCAACATTTGCTTCCCAGCCACAAAAACAAGTTAACAATTTCATGGGACTGCGTAATCATCACCAACAACGTGACGTTGACTATTTTTAACTGAATTAGCCATCCAATGTCTGGCGGGGCATTTTAGTTGCGAACTCTTCACACATATCGAACCTCTGCTCTAAAAAATAAATTGCTAACAATTTCAAAATAATTTATAATGCTTACTTAAAATAATAATTTCTTAAAATAATATTTCCGTTTTAAAATAAATTTATAAACAAGTTTCAAAGTTTAGAGTTTTCCGTAATATCTATAAAACTCTTTTAATTTGTTATTCTTCCTCATACATACCTATGTATATACGCTATATACATACATACACTTATATATTATATAATTTTTTTTTACTTTGGAATATAATAATAATATTATTACTAATATTAATATTAAAGTTTTTCAAAAATAATTTATTGAATAAATTATTCATTTTTATTATTTTTTACTTTTTTATGTGTTTTAATGTGAACCATTATTATTTATATAAAAATATATATTTTTATAAAGGATAGCTTAAAACAGTATTTAATTTTTTTTATAACTTTATTTGAAATGTTTATTTTAAGATTTTATTAATATGTATTTTTAAAAACTAAAAATAACATGAAACATTTGCACGGTATTTTAAATAAAACAATAAATATATTAAAAATATTTTTGTTATTCTTTATGATTTCATATGTTTTCACTTAGTACAATTGTTAAATTAGGCATAGTAAATTAAAATAGTTATGAATTTGTAGAAAAATATTTTAAATTTCATTTCATTATACTTCATTACGAAGAGTTTAGAGTTATTGGTTTTGTGCAATGTCCGTCTTACTGTCTGTCCGCCAGTTCGTATGAACGAAAGCCATTTGAAATTTGGAACCCAAGATAAAAACAAGTAAGAACGTTGCAGTCGGGCGCAACCGACTGCGTGATACTCTGTTCCCATAGGGGCTTCTGGCATATTACATTTTAAAGTTTATCTTAATTTGTTAAAGTCGCCGCTCGAATTAGCTTCTGACTCAAAATAACTATATATTTATTAAAATTCTAAAAATATATATATGTAAATGAGTAAAATTTTTATAAATTATGGCTTGCTTCAATCGTTTGTATGAATATGATGATTTTATGAGCTAGACAAAAAAATATAACTGCACCATGCATTTTATAATTTTTATGCAAAGCAGTCTGTTAACTAACCGTCTGTTAACAGACGGACAGACGGCCAGACGGACAGACGGCCAGACGGACAGACGGACAGACGGACGGACAGCAAGACGGACATTGCACAAAACCAATATACTCTTTTTCCCTTTGGGAACAGAGTATAAATATATAGTAGATATATCTAGTTGAGTGGCGATTTGACTGTCATTTCTTGTAACTTGCTCGAATTGCATATTCTTGACTAAAAGTTAGTTTAAATTTGATTTGTAGAAATTCTGGCAAAAAGTTCTTTTTTTTTACCCATTTTTGCTTTATAAATTGCCTTTTAAATATTATTTTTCATTAATTTGTACTATTTTTCTATATCTTAAATTAGTTTTCAAAGTAGTTGATTTAAGACTAACAAAAGATTTCATTCATTCAATTCGTTGAGGCTTTATTAGCTCACCTTCTTGCGTAAGGCTTCTCAGAAGTATATTGTTTGGCTATGAATAACTTGCCACTGCTTGCAATTCGATGGGCAATTGTTACATTTCTAGCTGGTTTTATTTTTAGTTACTTACTTACTTAGTACAAATATTAGCTTGCATGAAGCTAACGAAAATTTATGGGCGGCATCATTTTCATGGCTTTGCCTGCGTCACAGACAACAGAAAACAGCTATTAGAAAAAATTACACCTGTTGTCGCAGTCAAGGCCGCTTCGCTTTCGTCACAGCACACACACACATATGTATATATAAGAGCCCGCCGCTGGGGTGGCAACGCAGGCGCGCTGTTAAGTATGCTATGATTTTTGCATTCATTCATAAAATTTTACCGGGAAAGTTTACGCAAGCAACGGTTGACATCAGCCCAGCAACCGGCAATTTTTAGCTCCATCGATTTTTGCTTCTCGACACAACAATAGCGAAAGAGCGAGTGAAAGTTGTCGAACAGCTCTCTCTCTCTCTCTCTCTGCATGTCTCCCTTTTAACTTTGCCTCTACCTCCAGCTCTCTCTGTCTCTCTCTCTCTCTTTCTAGTGCATCTCTCTTTCCCCTTGACTTTGACTTGCAGCAATGAGACTTCGGTGGCCAACAAAGTGTGGCCCGGCTTGTCGCATTGCTGTGACGCCTTCAAAACCGGTGCACATTTATCATCGCAGCAGTCAGTCAAGCAGCCAACCAACCCGATTTGTTCAGGTCTCGCCACGAAGGCGTTCAAAATTAAAAGTCGCTCAACTGCAGCAACAACAACAACAGCAACCACAAACGCAATGGCATTAAGGCGATTGCATTGCGCAAATGCGAAATGATATTAAAATGAAAAGTTTGCCAAGTAATAAACTGATAAAGAGGCGACGTCTGCGCCGTCTGACGGCGACATATCGCAAAGGTAACTTATTAAACAACATGGCGCTGAATCTTAATGAACTGCATAATGCACAGTATACTCTCGCTATGTGATGCAGTTGAACATTTCGAAATAGTTCATAAACAACCATGGGTATTTTAAGAGTTTGGGCAATGAATTTATAATTTATATATATATTGATGACTTTCAAAAGTGTTTATTAGGACTCGATTAGGTCCAGACCTATTTTTAAATATAGACTGTTGTCGATCAAACCTTTTCTATCATACCAACTGCTGATCAAAGCTGTTGCTTTGTTGTTGCTTAAAAAATAGTAATATACGAATATAGTGAATATAGCAAAAGTTAAGTTTACCAGGCCCTCGACTAACAAAATCAACACATTTAATTACAAATTTATATTAGCCCAAAAAAAGCTGGAGTTTATAGTAATAAATATTAAATGAATTTTGAAGTAATTTAAATAATTTTGGAGGATTCTCGATGCATCAAATATGATAAAAGTTACAAAATATAATAATATTTAATATTATTATAATTATAAATATGTTTCATATATTAATTTTTGTTGGTATTATAAAACTAATATTAAATATAATTTGAAAATTTATAGTAAATATAAATGATGTAATATAATCTCATATAATACAAATGATATATTTAGTTATAAATGTTTAAATTATATTTAATATTTTGTATTTATTACAATTATTCGAATATTGAATTCCCCTAGAGTGCAAACAAAATTCGACTAGTAAAAATATGTTTTGTTTTTGTCTGGAAAATAAAAACTAAACAAAATATACGCACAAATATTGCGATACAGTTTGTTAATGTTGTTGTGTTGTTGTTGCTGCTGTTGTTGTTGTACTGCGGCTGCCTCGTTGCAGCAGATAAATGTAAATTATTATGTCGTAAATTTGTTGACTGCCATGTTGGCCAGGCTCCTTTGACATGGGGCCCCAACAATGCGGCAAGCGTCGATTTGCAAAGCACAAAAAAAATCAAAATTAAATTAAAAGTCACAAAAAAAAATAGAAACAATATATATATATATATATATATATATATATATATATATATATATATAAATATATATATATATATATATATATATATATATATATATATATATATATATATTTTTATTTATATGAATATATACAAATAATATATTTATATACATTTAGAGTAAGTAAGTAAAAATATTGCTTTCGGGCGCAACCGACTGCATAATACTTGTTCACGGTCTAAGAGCAGAGGGAGAGAAGGAGGTAGAGCAAGACGGACGACGGACGACGTACACAAAGATACTCTTTGCACTTCGTGATCGAGTATGAAAAATAAGAATTGAGCTGGGGCGAACCGGATGGGATAGGCGTGCATCAGCACCATGCAGCATGCGGCATGCAGCATGTTGTTAATTTATTTGAGCCGGCACACGACCAGCCGACGACCACGTCCAATGCGATGGGCGACAAATGACACGCAGAAAAGTGCAAGTTACGCTTGGCAGAGCAAAGAAAGAGAGAGAGAGAGAGGTATATATATTTATAAATATATATGGCTAATACGTGGGCCAATACGGCAACCAGGCGCGTGCCAGCAAACGCCCAGTCAGAAAAAAGAAACACATTCTAAAATGTTTGTGAAAAGGTTTGCGCTGCCCTTGAACTTATGTTCAGGCAGTTGACCGACATTTTGGCGGTATAGGTGGGTGGAGAATGCCGGCCGGCGGGCTTGTTGGCAAAGTGAGTGTGAGAGTGTGTGCGTGTGGGCATATGTGAGAAAAAAGCAAACAAAATAAGCGCAAGCACAACAAACAACCCCCGCAATATTCGCGACCAGACGCGACGACGCGACGTCAACAAAAGCGTCCCCTACACTTGTCGATGCAAAACAGAGAAGAATTTCTCATACACATGCATGTATGTGTGTGCGTGTGTGCGTGTGTGTAGGTGGCAGAGGATGGTGTTGCTGCTGACGTGAGCCGGTCGCGTGCCACTTTGTCCTACACATGGTCAGGTGGGGTCACTCAACTAAAACTAAGCCCCACTCACGCTCCATAAAAACAGATCTGAGAGCGATCATTTGATCTCTCAGTGTAGATCACATGGAATGGAGGCGTTGCTCGTCGAAGTTGCCACGCGACCACGGTCGCCAAATTGGTAAGTCAAGTGGGTTGCACTTAATACTAAGCAAGTTGTCAATACTAAGCTAGTGATGGAAAAACAATCATTGATAATACGATCATTTCTGGGGAAAAAAAGAAACTGTCATTGAAAAATGGCAAAGTTCCAGAAATATTTTTTGATAATTTTGATCATTTAAAGCTCACTTAAGCTCAAGAATCGGAACCATGGAAAATAAAGTAAATTTGCATTTATTTTATTTTACATTTTATATGATCGGTCACGCCCCCTTCTGTATGTTGACTATACTTTAACAGAAACATATTTTTAATTCCCATTTCTTTAAGAAGTTCTTTCAGTGCAGCTTTAATTTTTCACCCAACTAACTTTTCCTTTAACAAATCAAAATCAAACAAGTGAGAAATTTCTAGTCGGTGGTGCCCGACTAGGAGATCCCTTGAACTCCGTCCGATCTGCGTTTTTAAATATACTCAGTTATGTATTTATTGACGCAGAAAAAATATAAGCTTGTAAAATGTGGAAAATTTTGAGACTCTAGCCCAAAAGATGTACGAGATATAATTTAATAACTTTATTTCAATAAGGTTTTTAATCGGATAGACGGACAGTCGGACAGAGGGACAGAGGGACAGACGGGCAGCGCTAAATCGACTTAGTTCGTCTCCCTGATCAAGAATATGTATACTTTATGGGGTCTGCCACGCCTCCTTCCGCCTGTTGCATACATTTGACACTTTAACAAAACCATTATACCCTGATTTTCCATTTTCAATGGGTTCAGGGTATAAAAATGCATCGATTCTTTAAATAAAGTTATACATATCGATTTATCGATGATTCGTTCAACGTTGTTTCGTAAGTTTGTTTGTTTGGTTAGTCTAGCCGGGTTGAGTGTGGGAACATTTCGCACTTGAAATGCATTCTGAATTATTGCACATAAATTTCACACACACAACGGGTACGCCCACCTCAATTAAATAACGGACCCAGAAACTATGTATACGAAACGCGACGATCGCCTTTAATTTAATTAGTTGCGCGTGCGACGATCTGCAGGTTGCATGCCCCAGTGGCTGCGCGGTTGCCCGTTATTTATGCGTCGCCTTCTTTATGGCTTCCCATATAAATTTTCATTCTGCTTGTCAGCATTTTTGTTTTTCGGGTGGAATCTTTTCCTGTGCATTTGGGGCTCGTCGGGGCCATAAACTATGTCGCTCGACTTTCAAGAACCAAAACATGTTCATAATTCCATATGCAACATTGTCTTCAATCTCGATCGAGTCAATAAATGAGCTAACGATTCATATCTGCATCTCACGTGATCTGGATTCGAGCCGTATAGATGTTAGTTCAAAACCCATAAATATCTTGTAATGCTAGCTTTATTGCTATATTAATACTCTCGTTATGACTTTTCTCTAAAGACTGGACAAAATTTGTGGTATATTTAAATTCTATTAAAACTACGTGAGCATTAAAAAAATTAGTTTACAGTAATAAAATAATAAAAAATACAATTTTTGTTTTTATCTTAATATTACATACATATCTATACATTAATCTAGCATATATTATCTAAAGTATTTTAAAAACCAAATAGTTTTTTTTTATTAATAATCTGTTTTTATTTATTTTTTATTACTATTTTCAAGAAGTATTATTTTTCTTTTAAAAATACAATTAGGCGTAATGCTTACAAATTATTTTCCACAATTTTTTTTGAGTTCATACAAACCCTTGAATATTTGTTGGTAATGAAATCAGGGAAGAGTCTTCACTAACTAAACTATCCCATTTTGGGGCTCTAGCTCCAACACTTTGGAAGAGACAGTTTTTCCGATTTGCCACGACCTTAAAAGGCATAATATACATATATAATGTTTGGTAAATAGAGGAGGACAACTTAGTCTTTAAGTTTTGAGTTTTTCTTTGTAAGACTGTAGAAGAGACAGCTTCTCCGATCTGCCACGCCCCAGTGGTCGTGGACATTTAATTGCTTAGTAGTTTAGACTCTAGAGTAACACAACTATCAAGTTTAGGGACCAAAACTCCAAAACTGTGGAAAATACAGTGTATTTTCGAGTTGGTTTACAGTAACTCAATAATCGAATGTTTAAGTTTCTAGCTCTAAAACATTCGCTTTGTCACGCCCCAGTGACGACGTAGATATATAAACTATATATTTATATTTTTTTATAAGGAAGTTGCTTACACGACTATATATATACAAAATTTCGAGTCTCTAGAATCAATACTGTTGAACATATAACAGAAATTGTACAAAACTCTATATAGTCAGATCCAATTTGCCATATGATTTCAACGATCTGTAAACAATCTTAGTAGTAACTCACTTGCCAAGTTTGAGCATTTTAGCTCTTATGCTGTGTTATAGCTTTACTCGATTCGGCACGCCTCCAATGGGTGTAGCAATTCAGATATTTCTATCTATATTTCTATAAATCACTATACATATGCTTTTTCTTGGATTCTTAACGCGAGTATATATTCTAAATTTTAAGTCTCTAGCTTCGAGCAAGACGTATATCGCAGAGAACCAACACACTCTGTCGTAAGAAACTCATTTCAAATAGTAGAGTCTTGTGCATTGCAGGTCGTATTCATAAGCTCTGCAAATGATATTCTTTTATATAATGTTTTTAGTCAAAGCTAATTTGTCAGCTTAACATAAATAAGTAATTGCAATTATTTATTCTATGCTAATCTTTAAGTTAATACAGTAATGATAAACGGTTTGTCTATTGTCTATGACAACCTAGTGGGCAAATCGTTCGATTTCTATGGATGACTGCTTCGAATTTCCTTTTTATTCGAGCTATGCAGACAGGAAATGGAATAACAAGACGTTAGACTAAGACAGCCAATCAGAGAAACGAGTACTTGACCGGGTCACAATGCTGCCGAACGAAGCCGAAGCTTCGATCTTGGGCTATAAATCGAAGTATCTAATTTGTTTTTCTCTTTGAATTTTTTATTTTTTGTTTGTTTTATGTAATGGACGCCCACCTGGTAAATGTCTTTTGCTGTAATAATTTATTATCACATTCACGGCTTGGCAGAGTCCAGCAATTAATATGAACAGTGAATAGCGTAGAGGGGAGGGGAAGGGAAAGGTAAGGGGAAAAATCAAATGAATGAATGAATCAACGCAATAGGCAGCTGACACGGACAAGGCAAATGTCAGAGAGACGGCAGCCAAAGCAGAAATCATCAATGAAAAACAACCAGCTCGTAGCGGAGCTAACTCAAAATGTATCTATGTATGTATTCTGTGTATCTTTGTATCTGTAGAGTGTTGGCGTAGCAAAAGGCAATCGGCAGCTTTTGAGTTAGCAAAGCGTTTGGCAATGCAGAAATCGAATTAGCCGCTACAAGCAGTTTAGACAGACTCTGCTGCTGAGCTGCGTATCTCGAAGATACGTGGCGTGTGGGCTGCGGTCAGTGCGTAGGTAGTTGTTAGCAGCCCCAGCAGCAGCACTAGCAGCAGCAGCAGCAGCGACAGCACCCTGTATCTATATCTACGAGGCAGCATAATAAAATTCAACAATTTATTGCAGTTGCCGCTTTAATTTGTTGTTGTTGCTTGGCCAAAAAAATATAAAAAAGTTTTTCATTCACAAAACGGCGGCCGTTGTATGCAAATTGACCGCCAGCTTTCAAAACTACGCCGTACGACACACTTGGCAAACGATGTTCAGCGATTGCAACAGCAGCAACGACAGCAACAGCAACAGCAACATCAACAACAACAACTACAACTGAGCCGCCACAAATGAATGAAACTGTGTCCAGGGGCAGGGCGAACAATTGACTGGGCGTACGTGTCGTCTACGTAATGGCATATATTTAATTATTATACACTTTGGAGCTTGTTCATAGTGACATTTAGATCAGGCATGAGTAAATACTTGTTAAATATATAACTGACATTTAGATCAGGCATAAGCAAATACTTATTTTATATATGTATATATAGACAAGAATTATTAATGATAATCATATACTTATATATATATATATATATATATATATATATATATATATATATATATATATATATAAAATTTAAGTAACTGTGCGACTTCAGTAATTCATTTCAATCTATTTATTTCTAAGAATTCAATGAGTATATTGCTGTCCGCCTGGCTGTCTGACCATCTGTTGATATGATGCAATTAATTTCGCAGCGTTTGAAGATAGAATAAAGTACTTTGAAAACAAGATGAATTAAAAGTCCAGGATTTATAAAAAAAAAAAAAAATAGTTTTTTTGGAAAAATTTTTTGGAACGATATATTTTGTCGGGGGGGGGGGGGGGTTTTTGTTTTTTTTTTTTAGGTTGGGGAGGGGGGGTGGTGGAATGTGTTTTTGGGGATTTCTTTGTTTGTTTGTGAAAAAAATTTAAGTACTATATTTACTTTAGTTACGTCGAGTAAAAATATCATATTGATATATAAATTACATTTATAAAAGAGTCCCTTTTGTGTAGAATGATACAAAGAATAAATAAATTATGTGGATCACTGTTCACATTCTCTACAGGTTAGATTTTATTATCATCATGATAGCGTTCTACATTTGGTAGATTTAATTATCTTCATAACATTTAAATTAAAAATTGAGTTACATTAAATTAAATAATTCAACAAATCAATATAGATAAAATTAATGATATATAAAAAAATGTTTAAGTCATTTCGTTTCGTAGGTAGTTTCTGAAGAACTCTGAACTCTGAGATCAGTCAAAGTCGTGTCGATCAGGACGACAAGCTGGGACGATCTAACTGCAAAACCTGAGCATTTGAAATTTGACATATACAGTCGAGTCGGATAATTGAAGGAGGGGTGTTTTTTTTTTTATTTGTTTGGGGGTTTTTTTTTTTTTGTTTGTTGGGGGTTATATATATGCCATACGCAGTATGAGTTTTGAGTAACTTATCCCATCTCGTCTTAATCAATCAAAATAAATTGGTTTGGTTTTTATAATCGTAGCTTAAATAACACAAAAGATGAAGGTTGCTGAATTTGATATATGCTGAGCATATTCCTGTGATTAATACGTTGATGTAGAATATTTCACATTTTCGATACCGTTTCCTTTTGCGCAGGGTACAGGGCATCTCCAAGTCGGGCACTCCCGACTAGAGCACATTAACTTTTGGTTTTGGCCAACTTTCGTTGTTGACTTTTGCATTTTGCATTTGCATTTATTTATTTAAAGCATTAAACAAAGACACAGACACAAATGTTGTTGTCGCCGCTGCTGCAGTTGCTGTTGTTGTTGTTTCTGCTGGCGACATGCAACAAATGTTAGACATTCAATTTGTTGTTGACACTTCATTAGCAAACCAAGAAAAAAAATAAAAAAAAGGAATTGGGTTAAATGTTGCTAAAATTAAGCGATGCGCAGAGGAGAAACTGCAACCAAATTGAGCGAATCAGCGATCTGCAGTCGGAATGGGAAGCAGCTGGTTTTACCCATTGACAGGCTAACATACATATTGTATATTGTTTGTGATCTTCTTCTCCCCACTTCTCTTCGTTGCACTCTCTGCTGTTCTCTTCGCTTTTCTTCCCTTTTTCGCTGTTTTCTTTAATTTACTTGTTTTTAATATCTTTCGATTCTCATCTGAGCTCTAGTCTTCTCTATGTATTTACTTATTTAGGACCAACAGCCTAGTCGCTTTGGCAGTGTCCATGTGTCCATACATAACACAGAATGGTTGGCATATCGTTTCGGCTTGGTCTACATCTCGGTCTTCACTCTTACTTGAAGTTTTTGGTTTTCTTTTTTTCGTATGTGGAGTAGCCCGCAGCTTAACCTAATAAAATCAACGATCGGGCTTTGGGTATACGATTACAGTTGCAGGGCAAGGCACGCGCTTGTCTGATAAGTTTTTATGAATGAAATAGTAAATTCGCCCACGCTGCGCGCCACATGATGAAATCATGAATGAATCGATGAATGACTGACTGACTGAATGACTGAATCAAGCCAGCAGAGATCACCAGGTGCCAAAAGGGCACATGCGATGTGAACGTGGGCAGCAAATGCAAATTAATGGCCATGGCTAAGATGCTCGTCTCCATTAGCCACGCACACCGGAACCGCATTAGCATCTGCAGTCGATGATCATGAGGAAGATGCTGGAAAACCGGAAAGCCACACTTTTAGTGAATGCAAACAAATTAACTGTCAAATGCTTCGACATCATTTGATGCATTCAACGAAAACATTTCGAAATCTTTTTATGAATGAATTTTCTGTTATCTCTCGCCCAGCTTTTGTTTAGCCAGTCGAAAGCTGCATTCGGGAAATATGCAGACAAAGATCAGCAGTCAGGCAAGCAGCATTTGTTTATTTCTTTCGATTTTTGTATAGCTCAATATCATATTTCAATGATTGTCAACGGCTGTCATTGTTTGCCATAGAAAAAGTTCTAATATTTTTCAGCTCGTTAAATCGTAAGATCGAAGGCATTAAAACTTAAATATTATGTGTTCCCGTTTATTTTTTTATCTTTTTGGGAATTTTAGAGCATGAGAATCTTAGACTATCTGCGGCACAACTGACCATTAAGCGCGAGCAAGTATGTGGACTATTCATATTGTGAGTTCTCTTCAGCACAAAAATTTTATAATTTGTTACTGACATTTTCGAGAAATTCCTTTTTAAAAGATTTTAGAGATTTCTTAGAGCTACAAGGTTAAAAAGGTCAAACGAAGAGTTCCTCTCGTGCAAATAATTCCAATATAAAAATCAGAAGCGTTACAAAAGACAAATATTGGAGAGCTGGGCATCGGATCGGATCAGCTCGAAGTTATCTTAAATCACAGAGGAACAATATGCCAAAAGATAAAAGCAAGTTAAATAAATTAGCACACGTTTCGATTATCAAGAGCTTCAGTCGACGGAGCCTCAATGTTCATGAAGTCAATTCTTAAATGTCAACGAAAAGTCCGTATGCAGCCTGACTCAGGCGTCTACGCCGACCTCTAGGTCGTAGCTTATGATGGACACTACTTTGCTAAAATATACATTGGTCCAAATTCTCTGAGTAAGGTTTCAAACTTACAAAGAAGAACACACAAAACTTAGTTTAGTCTAGTCCAAGCAACCAGTTCGTCTTTATTTTATTTTATTATTATATTTAGATAGATATTGAAGATAGATATAAAATGCTATCACATATGAGAAGAAAATAAATGGTTTTTCAAAATCGAGTTTCAGCTTTTAATAATACTAAAAGAAGAAAATATTTCAGCGATTTTCACTAAATAAAATATATTTAGTTTCTACATTTAATTTCTCCTAACTTTATTTTAGTCAAGCAAAAGCCAAAAAAGTTTACATAAACACTCTCTTAGCCATTTGTCTATATCTCTATGTTCTTTTTCTGCATTTGCCGATGTCTAAAATGAAAAGTAAATCGAGCTATGAGGAGAGTTCTTACAACCCACACACACAAATATACATGAGATGTATTTACATATCTATCTACACATAAACATTTGAGTGCCAACTTAATTATGGAATGCTTTGCACGTATATTGATTGTAGCTAAGTTGATTCCGCCAATGGCTTTGCATATTGTGTAGTTGTTGTTTGGCTTGGCTTTCAGGTTGCTGTCAAGGCGCTGGCCAAAATCAAATTCTCACACAGCTGGCGGGCATTACAAGTTTATAGCTGGTAAACAACGCATAACGATTGCAACCGCTCCAAAGGCTGCACCACTCCACCACTGCACTACTGAAGCACAGCCATGGTCAGGCTGACGTCATATGTGCATATAAAAGCGGCGACGATGACATAAATTGCATTTGAATATTGGCCAACAGCAGAAAACCATAACTGACTTTATTTTCTTAGATGCCCTGTACCCAAAGAAAATGGTAAGGCAGACTATATTGGTTATGCAAACCAGTTTGTAACAGCCAGAAGGAGGCAAAAAACGGGACAAGAACAGAAGCACATGTGATAAGGGAAAAGAAGAAAAGAGAACAGAAGAGAAGATGAACAAAACAGTAAAGACGGCATGAGAAAGTGACATGAAAAGAGAAGGGGTAAGTGACGTCTTCGTCTCAACGCAAGACATCTGATAAATTGCGATATCTTTTCGATATTAAATTAATTGCTAATAATATTATATGATATATAATATTGTATAATATGATAAGTAGATCTTTGTTATTATCTCTGTTGTAATATTTCATACTTCTGTGCACTGATAGTCACCTAGAAGCACAGGGTATCACCTAGTCGCGCACTTGGGAGTAGATCACATTAACTTGTTTCTTCGTGCCTCTCGCTTGTCACGACGCGACGCTAACATCGATGTTGACGTCGACGTCGACGTCAGCGACTTTGGTCGATTTTTTGGCATGAAAAGTGACAAAATTGCAGCGAACGCTGCGCCTGCGCTTTGAACAAAACGAAAAGCGTTTAATGAATGGGGCGCAGCAGCAAAACTGAAAAAAAAAACATAAACAAAAACAACAAACAGCAATTGTTGTCGAAGCAACAACATCCGCTGCCGCTGCCACTGCCGCTGCCACTGCCGCAGCCATAGCTGCTGCCACAGCCAACGTCGACTGCAGCGTCAGTTTTTTTCGGTACTTGCGCGTGGGCAGCTTCATTCATAACGAACATTTCGTAGCGCTGAATGAATTGCAGTTTCGTAGCGCCTAAAGTGCTGGCTTATGGGCCAAATAACGGGACAATGCGCTACGCCCGCCGCCAGCTGCTGCTCGGCAGAGCAGCCAGCGTACAAGGAGCTGCAGGAGCAACACGTAACAACAAATAAAACGACGCGTTGATTGGAACCGAAAAAGAAAAAAGAAAAAAAAAACAACACAGATTTACATAAATCAGCTGCAAATTTGTTCCACTGTTCAAATGCAATGTCGCCAAGTGCGAGCGAGAGGTTCGAGGAAGTCGCAGCAGCTTCTACGACACAGCAACAAGGCAGGTAGTAGGAGGAGGAGGCGAGAGAGATAGAGAGGGGCTTGGCGTGGTTTCGTGTAGCCAAAGTCAACGCGTGTCGGCTTAGAAAAACTCACAGTTGTAGCAACTGCTCTTTTTCGGGTTTTTTTTTCCTGTATCAGCTTTGCGGGGGCCGCTGCCAAAGTAAAGTAGCTTTGTGTAGTTTTGTTGTCTGCTGTCGTCGTCGTACGACTGGAAGAGTTTTGAAGTTGGAAGTCGTTGCGATTTAGTGGCCTGATTGCAATTGTTGATGTTAGCCATATGCGAATGTGTGTGTGCATGCGATTAGAGGATGTGCAGTACAGTGTGGACGCAGTATTCATATGTTTGTAAATGCACAGCCGAATGCGATTGTTTGCTTAACGAATGTTTAATAAATGCGTTTTGATTGCGTGCAACACATCTAAGCAATAGAAGCAGCGACTTTTCATTACGCATTTAAGCAATAGACACAGTAAACTTTTCCCACTGTGACAAACTATAGTTGCTAAAATATGGTCAAGAACCAACAAATGCAGATTTTCCAATTGGAATTTTTTAATTCTAGCTGACAGAATAGCCTTTATTAATAATTGGAATTCGCGGATTTTTACAATTTACTTATATTTGTATTGTAAATACATTTAGTTTTCTTACCTAATTTATATGTGATTGTAAGAATAATAAGAGCTACTAAAATATTTGTCGCCGCCAATATGGTCACCTTAATCAGCAGCGATTTGTCAATCAAGTTAGTTATAGTTTGCAATAAATGCTTTTCTCTATCTTTGCAGTTCATTTTTGATTGATATAATTTGTAAAGCAAATATTATTGTATCGTTAAATAAGTAATGTAATAATTTGGTCAAATTTTAGTTCACAGCGAATAGATATAAATATCCTTCCAGCTGGCAACGCCCCCAGCGATCTGGCAAGCTGAAATTGATCCTTTTTTGTCGGTGTAATAAATACGGTCACCCTGCTGTCAACAAAACTCCAATTTGTCGTGTGTGAAAGTAAATGTATTCAAAAGTCATAAAAAAAAGTGTTAAACTTTGTGCTAAATTGATTAAAAAGTGTAAAGTGCATTGCTGTGAAGTGGTGAAAGTTTCGTTTCTTTTCTTCTATTCATTTTTATGCATATTGTGCGAATGTATGCGACTCATACATACATGCATGCAGGTATGTATGTATGTATGTACATGTTTAGCGGAGCGCCTAGTTTAATGAAGAGTGCAAGAATGTACATACATATGTACATATGTATGTACATAATGCATACATACGCGTATGTCTTATATGCTGAAAAATTACTTTAATTATATACGTATGTATATTTACTTATTTTATGCTATTCAGGTCTTATGTTTGTGGCATTAGATGTTCAGGTAAGAATTGAACGATTTACTACCAGGTGAGCGTTGCCGACAAATGTCAGCTTACATACTTCATGTACATATGTGTACGTATGTACTTACATACATACGTCTGTAGGTGCGTTTGTGTTTGTGTTAAATTATTAAGCTATTCATGGAATAAAACTTTTTATTTTCGTATATTGGCAAAAATTCAATCTGTTCAGGTTAGAACTGAACGGCAAAGTTGATGTTGCGTAAAAGACAAAATTTAGTGAAACTGATAAGCTCTTCCGATTCTTTGTATGTTTGTTTTGTGAACACTTATCCCATTAGCCGCGCTAATTAGGCTGCTTTCTGTGTGCTTTAGCCACAAATCGTCGCATCTTTCAAAATTGACAGCAAAAAGGAAAAAAAAAACAAAAACAGACACGTCTTTGACTTTGTGCTAACGATATCTAAAGAAAAAGAAAAACTTGGCAAACGCCCGTGGCACTTGCTCCAAAATCAACCGAATACCCCCTTCCCTTCATATCACTATATGCATATAGAGATTTTTCTGTCAAGATGCTTCAAGGGAAACCAAGCATAAATCTTAGACAGACATACAGATGGAAATGAATGTTCTTCTTGTTGGCTGAAATGGAAATCTTTTGACCGTTCCCAATGAGCCAAATCGCTGAAAACCATGGCGATCTGTGCGGCTCATTTGAAAACAATTTGTTGGAGTCTCTTTCTTATACCTTGAAAATTGCTAGGCTGGGTACAATTTTTGTATTTAAAATGTATGTAACAAACAGAAGGAACCGAGGGCGACAACATAAAGGATTCTAAGCAGATTCCTGCTAAGTTGCAAGTTGTAAGCTAATATTTAGGTAGTTATTTCTTATGTACGTAATTCATGTTTGATTTTATTTGATTTCTCTTATTGGAGCATATCCAGAACGTTTTATTAGTTTTAGTCACCAATTTGTATACTCTGAATCCATTAAAAATTGAACTGTTTTGAGAAAATGTATGTAACAGGCGAAAGGAGGCTACAAGCTGGGGCCATCTGACTGCAAAAGATGGAGACTTGAAATTTTGCCCGTATACAATACAAGTTTCTCATTTTATCCGATAATAATCTATAAGTTGATTTGATTGAATACTACAAGTGCTGAAGGTTTCTAATTTTACTTTGTGTGCTCATGGATGAATACACAGACTTCGATTATTTTGGATTTTGGATACCTGGCCATTCTACGTCCATTCTCCTCCCAATCGGAACTACCCACATCTGGATGTGATTATTGCTATGTGAAAATGTAATTAAGACAGTGCATCTTGACGAAAAGTTAATCAATAACTAATTTCCCAGCCCAAGCGAGTCGTTGTATAAGGTGCGCAGTAAGCGCAGCGATTGCTTAGGTGTGTAGCACACTTACTTGTTTACATGCTTCTATTTTCGTATTGGCTGCTGGTGCGACTGCTTCATTGAAATATGTCAAGTGGCCAGCCGAGGGAAACGCACTTGAAACTTGGGCTAACAGCATTGACCACCAATCAAATTTGAGCAACTGCCTCGGCGGCGATTCCTAAAAAGCGGCACCAAAAAAGGCAAACGCCAACTGAGTGGGTCGAAAGCTGCGCGCGCGTTACGCCCACCCATAAAACTAACTCGAATAAAAAACAATAACAAAAAACTTCAAATCACGCAACAACAACAAGAAACAAAACAATAAACGGCATAAAGTTGATGTAAATTATTTGACTACCAAATTTAGTTGGAAATCTAGTGAACTGGCTGACTGCCTCTCTTTCATATACTCTTGGTAAGGTCTAGGGTCCTATAAGCAAACGTATTTAGTTTGTAACTACAAAGAATGTGCGAGTGAAGTTTGTGCTAAGTAAATATTAATATTATATTTATAATAAATATTTATAAAAAATAATAATAAAAAATATTTATATTTTTATTTATTTATTGGACATTTTTACAAATTAATTGTTTAAATTAAAAAGAGTTTTTCTTTTCTTTTTGAATTTTTAATATATTTACCAATGAAAGAAATATATTTCTTCATGTATATGTACATAGATCGTTCATATGCAGATATATCATTGTAAAATCGATAATATATATACAGATCATGTTTATTATTATATAAAGATAGGTCATCTACAAATGATAAACTATCACACATAAATAGATAAGAAATATAACAGTAAAATACAAAAGTGTTCGTTAGGATTCATAAATATTTGGGCATCTTTTATATTCACAAATATTTTATCTTTCTAGTCGGGTTATTTACTAGGGTATAAGGCAATTCCTCGAACTGTTATTATAAATCATATTTGTCATAAAGCCTCTTAGTGGCCAAAAGAGCTCAGCAGCCCATGATGTTGAGTTGGTCGAGCGCTCTACAGTGAAGCACTGAAACAGTGAAACGAACAAACGTTTTGAGCACTGACTGACATTTCGCCTCAAAACTCAAATGTCAGACGAGACGAGAGTTGATTGTGGCAACGACTCCAACTGCGAATGGAGCTCCGTTTGTGGCATGACAGTTCAAATAGTTCAGTATATATATAGTATATATATATAAGATTTGCTCTGTATGAATTTCCATTGAGCTTGTCCAAGAGCATGATAAAGTGTAGCTCTTAGAGTCGAAGCTCGACTCTAGCTTTAGCTTAAGTTTTCGATTGTTTGCCTTGCCACACATTTGAAGCGTCCTGAATGAGAGAAAGAGCAATGTTTTTGCAGTTGTTTTTTTTTTTTTTTTGCTGTTATTGTACCGGAAACCCATTGCGGACAGCCTATAATTTGCAAATTTAATTTGCAACACACGCCAACATGTGACCCCAAAAAATATATGCATATATAAATAATATGCAGTTGCAGTTGCCAGTTGCCAGTTGGAATTGGTGGTAGGTGTTGTTCGGTGGCTTACCTTAAACTAGAAATGTGCAACTTATGAATGGAGCTGCGGCTCATGAATGAAATCAACTCCGATACAGATACAGCTACAGATGCAGATACAGATATAAATATAGATACAGATACAGGCGAGGCTGCGACTGTGGCTGTGGACGTATATGTATCTGTGCTTCCATGTTCCGATTTCTGTCAGCTATTTTTTATGCACATGCCAGCATAAATAGATTTGCGGTTAAAAATCCAACAAATTTTAAATGTAGTTTATGCGCTGCTTGTTTTTAATGAATGTTTTGTGGTTTTAAGATTTGTTTTTAAGTTTGTTTTGCTTAAAAAAAAAAAAAATATATATATATATATATATATATATATATTTAGTTGATGCGTGGGTTGCTGCTAACTTCTAACAAACGGCGGCGCCAACAGGTTATGGCTGAAGCGTGGGCAAAACTCTGAGCTGATCTTAATCGCGAGTAGCTAAAGAACAAGAACTGCAACCATTCATAGATATCTTTCATTGTGAGTCGAACCATTCAAAAACAAAGTTTGAGTATTTGTCTGCATAGATTTTTTTAGATTGTTATATATATTATTATTGAGATTACTATAAATGTATGGGCATCAATAAATATACTATATAGTAGTGCTGTAAAACTATCGATGGTTGCAACATTCAATAGTTTCGATGGTTTTACAAAAAAATATAAATGTGAGACAAAATTTTCATAAAAAACAAAAAAAAAATTTAAAAAAAAAAAAATAAAAATGGGGAAGGGGGGGGGGAGGGGGGGGGGCCGAGAGGGGTTTTGTTAAGGGGGTCCGTGGCGCGTTTTTTTTTTTTGGGGAATTTTTTTTTTTGTTTTGTTTGTTGTTTTTGTTATTTTTTTTAAAAAATAATTTTACTATATAGATGTAGTTTACAGTTATTATTACTATATACTCAAAGACCAAGTACACTGTTTTTTGATAATTCCCTTCCTCATTTTAAACATAGCAAGTTTCCTGATCCGAAACGAATATTCAAAACAGTTCAGCTGGTTAGCAAGGTGTCTCCTGGACGAACAATATTATATATATTATATACAATATATATATAATATATATATATATCCATATACGCAGTCCAAGCTCAGTGAAATATAAAATATATAAAATATGTGTAAATTTTAAAAAAAATTTAACAAAATTAGCCCAAATCTACTTCCACGGAAATACATATATAAATATATATATTTATCTATGTGTGTTGATTCGATGGCTACTCGTATTACGGCTCTATTCCGTGCCAGCTTTTGGGCACCTGAGTTGTGTCTCTATTTTTAGCTGCATGATGCCGACGACGCATTCACTTTGAAAGCCGTTAAAGCGAGACACAAATTATAACTTAAGTTAAACCACAGAAAATAAATAAATAAAAAAAAAGCTGCCCACGTGTTGCGGTTTTTGATCTAAGCATTTGATTTAATTCGATTGGATTTGACCGCAGACAGAGTCTGGCTTCGAGGCTGGCGCCAATTTAAATCTTATACAAACAGGTGACAATGCAAAAAAAAAATATAAGAGTGTAACGCATAAACAACAACAACTAAATATCCTATACAAATGTGTGTAAGGAATTGAATGCAATCTTCTTATTGTCAAAAAGAATAAAAGAAGTAAGAGTGCTCTAGTCGAGACTATCCGACTAGGAGATACCCTGAGGTATAAGCAGGCCGCTTGCTTTCTGAGCTGGGACTGCGTATATGGATTATAAAATGGGAACTTAATGGCTGACTAAGTTTTTTCTAGATGGGCACTCCTAATTAAATGTGATAATACTAAAGCACAAGTCTTAATTTGCAATTTGATTTTTTTGTGAATTAAGGGGAAACAGTGAGGTGTCAAAAATCGAAAATATACGAAATCTGTATTCTTTACAGGAACCATTACAGTAAAGTGGAATATACCTATATACTTTATCGGGCGTGACACGTCTTCTTTAGCCTGTTACATGAACAGATGAAAGAAAATAAATTGAAATGAAATAAAACGAAACTTAATGTAATGAAATATTATTAAAATAGTTTTTATAATTTAGAAGTTTTATTATTTATTTTTAGATTTTGGAAAAGTAAAAATAGTTAGCAAAAGATTCAAAATATGCGTGACACATTATTATAATCTTCATGGCATGTTTGCGTGTTTCCACACATACATTTCATTTTCCTTTTTATACCCTGAACCCATTGAAAATGGGAAATCAGGGTATACTGGTTTTGTTAAAATGTCAAATGTATGTAACAGGCAGAAGGAGGCGTGTCAGACTCTATAAAGTATATATATTCTTGATCAGGACGAAAATCTGAGTCGATTTAGCTCTGTCCGCCTGGTAGTCTGTCAGTCTGTCAGTCTGTCAGTCTGTCCGTCTGTCAGTCCATCTGTCCGTATGTATGAATGCGTCGACCTCAGAACATATAAGAGCTAGAGACTTGATTTTTTTGTAGCGCAGATCAAGTTTGTTTAAAAAAATCGATAACTTTTCCAGTTTTATTGTTATCGATTAAAAACCTTATCAAAATTAGATTATTTAATTATATATCGTACATCTTTAGAGCAAGAGTCTCAAAATATTGCAATTATATTCATTTATTTTTTATACAATTTTGATTTTTCCTATATTTTAAATACCTGCTCCAAATTAATAGAAAATGTTTATTAAAATTGAAGGTCAGTTTCAAATAGGCAATCTGTGAATGAGTTTGCATATTTTCTAAATTGACAAATATTCAAAAGAATATATAGATCATATGCTGATTAAGTTACACAGAACCTATCAAAGTTGTTGTTTAGCTTAGATTCGCTAGATGGCACTCGAGCAAATTGTAGTAATTGTATAAGCTTACATTTTACATTTACATTTGCATTTACATTTTATTTTGCATTAGTAAAGACCAGATCGGACGGTGATCAAGGGATATCCTCGTGGGGCACTACCGACTAGAGTTCTTTTACATACTTGTTATTATATTAGAAAAAGCGAAAATAGAATATACTTTTAACTCGCCTATTCTTGACAATACACATAATAATTATGCTTATCTATTTAGTTTGATTCACTTTGCATAGCTGATCAAATTCATAAACTTTTCAGGTTCATTATATCTGATGCTGTTCCTGTTGCTGTTGCTGAGTTGTGGTGGTTCTCGGTATGATGAACTGTGGCAGTTTGGCCAGTCTTTATCTGAGCCTGCAATTCATCAGCTGAATTGTGCCACCAACAAAGTAAATACTGAATGGCACATTTGCCATTCAAATGGCAATTAAGTTGCCCGCAACTCGTGAACTTGTGAACCACAGCTAAAGCCTCAATCACAGCCAGAGCCACAGCCACAGCCACAGCCATAGCCATAGCCATAGCCATAGCCATAGCCATAGCCATAGCCACAGCCAAACGCGAACGCGAACGCAAAGCCATGGCCAATACACATCATCAAGCAGACTAAAAGGAAGTCTGCGCGGTTTCCTTAGCTCATTTCCATTTGCCAAGTCTCTTCGCGCTCTGCAATTAATCGCCGCTCAACTGGCGCACTGATTGCAATTAATCTTCATTAAAGCGACGGCAATCAGCGAGGCAGCTGAGTGGGGCGTGGCAATATGTCCTTTGGCCCAAAGTGTTTGACATGGCGAGGCGAAGCACGCTTAGAAATCCTTACAAACCAATTTGGTGATCATTCGTGAGCTGTTGTTGTCAGCAAACAACTGCAGCAGTACCAGCAGCAGCAACAACAACAACAACAAGGTCCAGGTGACCGCACTGCAATCACCTTAATTAAACATTAGGCAAGCCTCGCTGGCTGGGAGGGAGCTGGCTTGAAGCTTGAAGCTGTGCCCATGGTGTGGTCCATGTCAGCGATTTCCGTTGCACAAGGCGCAAAGGTTGCCACAGTCTCGATTGTCGCCTTAATTATACTGTAGCCATCAAGTTATCAAGCAGGGGTAGTATGGCTGCCACAAAACCCAAAAATATCGATCGATATTTAAATAATTTTTTTTTAATGGATATAGCTCAATAAGAAAACAGAGAAAGAATTTAAAGAATTTAATTTTAAATAAATGAAAAAACCCATAAATAGAAGAAATACTCTAATTTGTATGTAGTTTATCACAGTTTTTAGGCAATGAATTAAATTCAATATATTTTAGCCTTCATAATAATTAATTAATCTACACAGTTGCATGGGTTTTTATAGCTTTAACACTTACTAAAATTGTAATAGAATTGTCCAGATTGTTCAGTAATCCTGTCAATAATAATTTACAAAAATCATTTTAAAATTCATTCTCATGATTTGCGACCATTTACAGGGTATTTTGTAGTTGCTTACAGTTGCCTAAAGCACTCGCGGTTTCTTACAGTTTTCTTGACTGCAGCATCGTGTTGCTGGCAGTTGCTGTAGCTGTTGCTGCTGTTGCTGTTGCTGTTGCCGCAGTGCCAACGTCGTTGACAAACGCTGAAAGGCTTTGTGTGTGATTTTCATTGGAAACGATCACCCAGCTTGATTTTCATATAAATATATGTAAGTCCATATATACAAAGTCTATATACATATATAGGTTGTATAGCATATATAAAACGGGTCACGTTATTAATTGGTATACCTTTGGAGAGATAGATAGAGAGCAAGAGCAAGAGAGAGAGGCAGAGAGATTTATGAATATTGATTGCAAGTGAAGTGCAACAGAATGTGCAAACACTGTGGCCGTGGCCTGTCAGACTTGCCGTCTGTCTGTCTGTCGCTCAGATTGAGTCAGCTTCCTGTCGATTAGGGTCACTCAGCTGTGTGGCTACTGTAGTTGCAATTGTTGCTGCTGCTGCTGCTGTTCTTGCTGATCGGTCAGCCGGGGTCATTTCCTGGCTAATTAACTTTGCCATGAGAGAGATTTTGTTTGATATTTTTATTATGACTTTTTTTTTCTCTATGCCTCGGCAATTAAACGCCGTCGCTTATTTATGATATTAATTAATTAAGACAATTTGTGTGCATCTTGGGAATATGAGTACTTAAAAATGCATCTTGTCTGCTTGTTCTCAAAGGGGTTTGGCTTCAATGGAATCATAATCCTAAGCAGACACAGTAGCAACTTAATTATAGTCTTCATAAGAATTGTTTGAGCAGCAAAATGAAATCACAACTTTTGGCTAACTTAACTAACGATTTCATTGCAAAGAAATGTTGGCTTTGTTAATTAAGCTCTAGTGCTCCGATATTAAATTGTCTTTGAAGACGTCGATAAATATATTTCAAATTAATTTCTATCTTATTTGTTATGTAGATTCGCCATTCAAAGAGAACATTGATTGAATAAAATGTTGTTATAGTTAAAAATTTATAACATTTGAAGTAGCTGTAAGGATGCTCTTTTTTTTATACCCTGAACCCATTGAAACTGGGAAATCAGGGTATAATGGTTCTGTTGAAATGTCAATGTATGTAACAGGCAGAAGGAGGCGTGGCAGACCTCATAAAGTATATATATTCTTGATCAGGGTGACGAGCTGTCCGTCTTTCCGTCCGTATGTGTGAACGCGTCGATCTCAAAACTTGCAAGAGCTAGAGACTAGAAATTTTTTTCGATCACTATTCCCGTTTGAATTTGATCGATTAAAAACATAATCGAAATTCAGTTATTAAACTATATCGCGTACATCTTTTGAGCTAGAGTCTCCAAATTTTTTATTTAGATTCATTTATATTTTATAAAATTTTGATTTTTGTCATTTTTTTTTTTATAATTTAATTTTACAAATGAAAGTTTTTTTCTGCTTTAATAAATACATGATTGAGTATTTTTTAAAACGCAGATCGGACGGGGCTCAGGGAATGTCCCATTCGGGCACCACCCACTAGAGTTTTCTTACTTGTTTATATCCAGAATTGATCGAAAATGGCTTAAAGTTTGTAATATTTCTGTGCAAATGTTACAACAGGCAGAAGTAGGCGATAAATCTAAAAAGTTTAGATTTTCTTGAGCAGCATTGCAATCGGAGTTGATACAGCCATGTCGATCTCTCCGTCTGTATGAACGGTTCTTTTTGGGCAACCACAACAGTTTTTGGTATTCACATTTACATTTTTTGGGAGATGAGTCCCTTCATCATAAAATACCTTATTTATCGATTTGAATCGATATTTCTACTAGGTGTTTAAAGAAAAAGTTCACAACCGTTCGAGCTGTAGACACCGAATTTAGTATGAGGGCCTCTATAGTGAGTACAGAATTTTTGATTACTTGAAGGTGAATCTACGATTGTGCTCCTTCTATAGAGCATGGACCAGGTAATGGATGAATAAATATTTATAACAACTTACCTAGTTTTAAACATATAGATAGATAAATATGCTTGTTAATGGATTTTGAAATTTTTTATGACAAGTTCAATTTATTAGGATTGAAATTAACAAAAACAAACTGTGCACTTTAACTGTTAACTAAAGTATATAGCTCTATTGAAATACAAAATTCACAAATTAGTTGTAAATGCTTCCACTGTTCTATGTGAAGATCATACGATAAAAAGCGCGCAATGTCGGTGCCAAACATTGACACACTTTGGGTGGTCTTGGCGCTGCCTATTATTTTGGCAAAGCAAACCCAAGCCAGACGAATAATCGATGGAACGTGTGACGATGAGGACGTCGCGTGCATTCGCAAGTGGCCCGGAGATCGGGTAACGGGCCTCGACCACAACCAAGTCAACACCTGTTGCCCATTGCCATGGCAAAAAAACAAACAAATAACACCGTTGGAGTTGGACGCCACCGACTGCCTAATACCCGTTCATTGTCCAAATATATCTAAAGGTTTTTGCAACGAGCAGATTTTATATTATTATGTCTCGGCGAGCCAAACTCTAGAACTTTGGAGCATTTTTATAAAAGGTTTTTGATCAGAAATCAATTTGATGATGATGTCTACAGACGACATGTTATGTTAGTTTCTTTTTGGTTTGCTACGATCCCATTGAACGTATGCAACAAAACATTGTGAGATACTTCATAAGAAATAACAAGCTGAGTAAATTTCAGTCTCACACTTCAATCGGACACGCGGACATTGCAGAAAGCCAATCGACTCTTGTTCACTTCATGAACGATAATTGAGAGAGAAAAGCAAAACAAATCGAAAGGGCGCTGCATCATTTGCCAAAATTCAATTTCAAGTTTTTGGCAACGTTTCAAAAGAGTTGTCGACTCTATGAGAAGCGAACGCGTGGCGCCTTAGGCAATGCATTGAAGGCGCCGTCGACAGAAATTGCAAGCGAACGGCATCAAAGTGCGCCAAAAATGTATATTTATTGAGCTATTACACAGACGAGGAGGGCCTGAAAAGTTGAAGAGAAATGTGGTTTGAGTGTGAGAGGGGAACAACTTTAGCTGTCAGCTCATTCATAGATTAATTTTTTTTTTGGCAATTTATAGACGCTGCGATAGTTTTGAGGAACATGAGAGACCGGCTTGCCAGAGCGACACCAAATTATGCAATAATATAGGAGAATGCATCATTAAAAGTGAGAGAGGCAGAGAGAGAGAGAGAGATAGAGAAAGAAAAAAAGAGGCAGAGACAGACAGAAAAATGTATGTTTATAATTATACACTACAAAAAACATGGTATAGCTAAATAAGAACTGAGTGTGTCAAGTTAAAAACTTCAAACTAATTGTTGCAAATGGAAAAACGAAAGGTCCAAGAGTGCGCCGCATTTGGTGTGCCCGACTAGGATGTACCCCGAACCCCATTGCTTATTGCAATGCATAGATACACAAAACATACACAGTGGCATTTGTATGTGTTGAAGCAGAAAAAGGGGAATAGTTGTCGATTTTTTGAAATAGAATTGAATTTCGATCAAATTAAAATGAGAATAGTTAAGTTAAAGTTAAAGTTAAGAGTTCAGTTCTCAGAACCAATCGACGCGTTCATTAATACGGCCAGGCGGACAGACTGACAAGGCTGATCGAGTCATCTCATCGTCGTGTTCAAGAATATATTAAATACATACATTTTCACAAAAACACCCTGAATTCCCTGAATTTTAAAGGAGTTTAAGGTATTAAAAGTGGCCAACATTTGAAAACGTTTACACTATTAACTAAACACCAAGCTAGAAAAAAAACATGAATTCGATTTTAAGTAGGGTAATTTCCTTCTGGTATGCAAAAAGAATGTTTTAAAATTAAGAAATATATATACAGTCGTGGATGTATATATTTATATATCCATAATTATCTACATGCATACATTTTTTCTATGTGTTTCTATTTTGTTTAATGTTTGTTTTTTTCGCATACATTCAGCTAGTTAATACATTGCCGAGATATACTCTATATAGCAATTCGACTTAGCTCCCTTCGCTGCGACTTATTGTATTTTTGAGACTGACAGCTACAAATATGAACATTTCACCGCAGAGTTATTTATTAATTAAAGGCAATGCTTTTGTTGTTATATGGAAAGAGACAATTGGATGACTCACCTGTTCCATTGCTACCAAACCAAAGGGCCACGAGGTCCTCGCTTGGCGGCGTGTGATGATAATGATTGCCGTATAGATAAGGACTTGGATAGTCGAGCAGAACGCGACGCGAAGCGGGCGAGGATGTCTCAGCTGCTCAAGAAAGAAGAAGATCAGAAGATCAGTTCGGATGCACCATTAACCACTGATTGGTTGCACTTACCCTGCGCTAATTGAGCGGCATATTCCGATGCCTTCTGTAAATTGATGCGCGGTCGCGGCTTGGCGAGCTGCTGCTGATTCAGTTGTTGTTGCTGGTGCAAGTGCTGTTGCTGCTGCTGTTGCTGATGCTCGTGGACAGGATTGGCAGCCGCTGCAGCAGCTGCTGATGAGTCCAACAGCAACTGTTGCACTTGCAATATATCCACGTACTCGTCAAGCTCGACGGAATGGCCGGCGGAATCTTTTCCAGCAACTGTCGTATGATGCAGATAGCTGGGAGCCGGCGAGGTGGCTGCGCTTGTGCTGTTGCTATTGTAGTAGCCGAAAGCGGGCGCTGTGGTGGGCACTGCAATGGGCGGCGGTGCCGGTGGTGCAGGAAAGGATTGCAATGGATTGCGACTAAGCGGCGTTGTTGGCGTATTTAAAGAATCCTGTGTAATAACTGAATTAGTGGGCACTAGACTCAAGCCTGGATTAGTTAATTCATTAGCCGTAGGTGGTGAGGGTGTTTCAGAGGTTGTCGCTGTGGAATGCTGCTGGCTGCTTATCACTTCATTCTGTCGCCTCATTGTCAGCAACATTTTTGATACCGAACACGTTTGCAACGAGCGAAAAGCGAAACGGAATAAATGAATTTGAATCAAAGACGAAAAGAAAACTGAATGGAAAACAAAAAATAAAATGCATCAACAACACGGTTGACTCCATTTGTTTAAAAACGAACTTTTTTCAATTACAGATAAACTGATTAAAGCATTTTTTGTGTTTTCAAAATATTCACACTTTTTGTTGAGCAATTTTTTAATAGGGGTTTCACACTGTTTTTTTCACTAAATATTTTTTCCTTGATTGAAGAACTTCATTTTTTCGTCATTAAATCAGTCTTTAATTAGATTTTTTCAATATTTAATTATTTTAATTAATTGATTGGCTTTGGCTGAGACCTGAAATGTGAAAGAAGATACAAAATTATTCAACGAATATTTTTATAATAGTTGCAAAGTATTTACTTATATATTTATATTTTATGTATATAACTAAAAATAAAATATTTTATTTATTATAATATTATTATTGTTGGTCAGCCTATCCGATTTAGCTATTCTATAAATTATATTAATTCAATCACTCAAAATTTATTTAAGTATGATCTGGAACATAAATGCAAACATTTGAATTGATGCCGCAATAACTTTACAAAATATTCATAAATATTTCATAAACTTTAAAATTGATCTAACAAATTTTGTAAAATTAAAATATTTGTGAAATAAATTATTCAATGAACATTATTATAATATATTATGTATTGTATAATTATGCAGTATGTTTTTATTATTATGTATGCATATATACGTAATATATATTTCGTATAGTTCCTGTTATATCCTGGTGAATTTATTTTGTCACGCCTACACTACATGTCGTTATAAATTATATCATTATCATATTTGTAGTACCTTTTTCTCTTTTTCTTTTTTATCAAGTTTGATCTGCAACAAAATTTTTTGTTTTTGCACTAATATATATTTCTCTATTATGCTGTACATAAAAGACATACAAAATTTTAATTGAGCCACAATAACTTCACTATATACTCATAAATATTTAATAAACACTATAAAATTGATCATCAAAACATTGTAAAATTCAAATATATGTGGATAAACAAGTCCAAATATGTCGCCTAAAAATTATCTTTCAATTTGCAGACGTGCCGACGGAAATTACAATATTTTTCTCCTTAGTTTTTCTTTTTTTTAAGTAACGCACAAACTGTTTGGCACCGAAATTTGTTTTAATATATATTTTGTTGTTCGATATGCAAATCTTGAGTTTTTTTGCGCTGGCAAAAAGTCTTTGAAATTTGTTGATGGCGCGTCGCGGGTGGCAAAAAGAAATGGAAAGCAGCCGAGACGAGCTGCTGAGCCGTCAATGCGCTACTGACGCGCGCGAGCAGTGAAAATTGAAAATGAAAATGGAAAACTCGACAACGGTGAAAAGTCGTATCAGCAACAGCAACAGCAACAACAACAGCTGCAAAAGCGGCAAATCGGCTGCGTCGGCGCTAACATCGGCAAACGAAACGAAATGCCCGAAAAGTGTTTGCGTCTCGTCATCAACGAGAGCAACAACAAAAACATCATTGAAAATATGAGTAAAATTTGTATCAGTGTAATTGTTGCTTTTGTTTCGTCATATTATTACATATAAAGCTTTATATTTTCTTGAACGCTCAATGGCAAATCGAGCACCTCTCCTCCATTTCACTCGCTCTCTGTGTGGGTGGAAAAGTTTGCGATGTGAGCGAGATACCGGCATTTCCTATTTGTTGTTGCAATAGGCGACGCGTCGGCAGCTCCTGTCTTGGCAGCAAGCGTGTGTGGGCGAGATACACCGAGATAGAGAGCGAGAGTAAGTGAGAGAGTGTGAGAGAGAGAGAGAGAGAGAGAGAAAGAGAAAGAGAGTGAGAGTGTCAGAACATAAAGAGGCCCACCAAATTGTCAACGCATTGGACTCAGAGCTAATTAAATGAGCTAGCGATGAGCTCTCTCTAACATTTCAATTCCTTTACCTACGCAATAGATAAGACCACACATATTGCAAATATATACATATTTATATAAATCGCGTCATTTGTTGTTTAACTATAGGCAATTGCTTTCACTTTCCTAGCTACTTGAAACATTAACTGATAGTTGGAAATGTATGTTTGATTAGCTCATGGTGCGTATGACTAATATTTGATATTAAGTATACGCAAATAAGCAACAGGTCGGCGTCCCACTACAGTAAACGCTCGCAAAAGTCAATTTATGCTCCTGCAGAGTTAATATATAATATATCCAAGGGGTATTTTGTAATTTGTGTAAATCCTTTATTCTTAAAAGAAATGAAAAATTATAGATTAAAAATAAAATATATATCTAGTTTTAATTGTAAATTAAGCCTTAAATAATAAATAATAAAAGAAAATAAATGTAATTTATTATATTACAATTCTGACCATATATTTAATTAAATTAAAAATGTCAAAATGTACCTGAATCAAATGCCAAATAAATGCAGTACATGAGAGCTGCTCATTTTACATATTTTGTGGAATATTTTGACATTTAGGAGCTGCCCTTTAACTCTACCCGAAATTCCGCGAAATGTGAACTAAAACAAACTCTCTCACCCACAACTAAAACAACAGATAGACAGCGAGAGAGAGAGAGAGTGAGTGAGTGAGAGCAACAACTATAGCAACGGCAGCAGCAACAAGCAATTAGAGTTGCAGGCAATGCTAAAAAAGCAACAAAAAAAAAGAAGAAGATACAAAAAGAACCCACATCCTATTTGACATTTAAAGGTCAAAGTTGAGCATCAATCAAAACGCGGCGAGAATGCGAATGGAAACGAGAATGAGATATTAGGCGCCTAAAACGAAAACAGCGACGGCGTCTCATAAGTAGCAACAACAACAACAACATATCATATCAACAATCACAAGAAGAAGGGACAGAAGAGAAGAATATTGGCCAAACATTAAGGCTAACAGCAGAAATAAATATTATGCAGGAATTTGAACATGTAAATTCATGATTGACTGACTGACTGACTGACTGACTGACTAACTAGCTAAATGTTACTGTGGGCGTGGCCAAATATTTTGTTTTCCTTTTCAAAGGAATTTCGGTCGAACTCCTTGAAGAAGCAGCGGGTGGGCATAGCTTGCTAATAGATGCGATTAAACGCCTACACTTTCACGTTAATTGAGAGCATAGTCTCTAAGACCAATGTTCTAAATAAGATAAATATGCGAATACCCTGTAAAGTTCTACAGCAATCGTTAGATTAAATAAATACACATTCCATTGGTTATATCAGTAAACAGTTTATTAGTATTTTAAATTGAAGTGTAGAAGAGCTGCTGTCAAATCATTCGAGTCAGTTCTTAAGCCTCAACGGGTCCATATAATCTGCCTTAGTCCATGCGACATTCAATTTTTCTTCATTCCTTCATTCCTAACTGAAATGTGCGGAACGTTGACATGGAAACGTTTCGATTGCCCGCAGCAAGTAAAAGCTACTTAAAGCTAAGTAGTTGACTAGCTGCTACCCTGTAATTTACAGTGGACCTCATGGGCTTACAAAATAAAGTATCTAATTTATTCATAAGTCTTTAGATTTTCTGTGTATTTGTATATGTATTTTTATATTCTTTTGTTTTTGATATTAAATTATATACAAATATAAAGACGAACATACGAGACATACATATGTTTGTTCTGATTGGAAAGACAGCTTGAGTTTGTCAGATTCGACAGTTATGCTTAAGTATTTATATATACATATATGTACATATGTGTTAAAAAACACTTTTCCCATAGATATATTAGTGTTTTCACTTCTATTTCATATCATTTAACTGTTGTATATAATTCAATTTATTTTTGTATATTTATTTAAAATGAAATAAGTCAATATATTAGTAGACCTAATAAAGTGGATACATATACACATTCTGCTTCGGTTTTGAGACATCGAGAAGCTGCGATACAATTTACAGGCTCTTCATCTGGATACACACATACTTTAAAATTTGTGAATAGCACTTTGCCCTTTGCGGTTGCTGCTTGCCTGGCACGTGTGTGGGTTGCTTCTGCTACTGTGCATGTGTGTGTGAGTGAGTGTGAGTGTGTGTTGCTATGACAGCAACTGTTTGGCTGAATGGGAGCGAGCTGGAGCTGGGAGCAAGGCAACTACTGTTGCTGCAAAATGGCGGCAAATAATGCCATGAATCGAATAAGTGTCTGGAATGAATGAAATGCAGCCATCAATGAATAAAAGCTCATGTGACGTCACGCGGAAAAGTTGTTTCAACTTTCAACTTCACGCAGCTTCATTGAGCATTGAACAAATCGAGTAACAGAGTGTGCTTTCCCTGCGTGCCTCAACTTTGATATTTGCCGAAACATGTATGTACATATATGCGACATTTTTATTTCTTTTTTGCTTATAACGCTCTGGTGCTGCAACTGCAAACAAAGTTTAGCTAATGTTTGACATAATTGTCAGCCCAAGCGAGAATATATGTTTTAATTAGCCGCACTTTTCAACGCCTGCTTATCGTTGTTATTGCAGTTTTGACCTTTAACTCCACGCACCACATATGCTACGTTTGACATTTGGCATTTGGCCACTATGTGTGCGAATGCGGAGGTTTTACACATGCCCACACACGCGTACACATGCACGCACACGCATACGAAGTTTTGCCAAGCTAATTAATTTGTTACACCGTTATACGATTATATTTAATGAGCTTCATTTTATAACTAGTTGTTAAATGCAGCAACTGTAATTGCAAAATATTTAGCTGTGCTGTTGGCTTAAGAGATTTCTTATCAGCTAGTTTATAGAGTATGCATATTCATGGTCAGCACTTATGGATTTGTTAATAAAGCTTGGAGTTGGGAGTTTGGTATCAATAGACTATAAATATTCGTGAACAAAAGTAAATTGAAGGATTTTAGCTATTTGTTTGTCAGCCAATTGAAGTGAATGCTAGAGAGAGGTAGACCACTCTTTGTCACTCCCCATCCTCTTAGCTTCTTAACCACACAGCGCCTTTCTATGCGATTCTAAGAGTTTTAAATATATCTAATCAAGTAGATATAGTTACAGACGTTGTCATATTCCTTCTCTTATCAAACATTTTGGCATTTTTATACCCTTAACCCATGAAAATGGGAAATCAGGGCTTATTGGTTTTAATGGTGTGGTGTGGGTGTATAGCACGAAAATATCAAGTTTGTTTAAAAAAATCGATAACTTTTCCCGTATTATTGTTATCGATTAAAAACCTGTTCGAAATCAAGTTATTAAATTATATTTCGTACATCGTTGAAGCTAGAGTCTCCAAATTTTGTATTTGGATTAATTGTTATAATTATTTTATACAATTTCGGCTTTTGTTATACTTTGGATACCGGCAAAAAAACACTTTTTTAAAAATTGAAGTTTACAAGCTTTAATTTTGTCTGCTTGATGATATACACAATCGATTATATTTTAAAACGCAGATCGGATTTGGTTCAGGGGATCTCCTAGTCGGGCACCACCGACTAGAGTTCTCTTCCTTTTTCTATTATTCACTTAAAAATACTTGGTTTTTTTTTATAATGCAAATCTATTGAATAGTCGCTGTTATATTTTTGTTTTATTTATATTTTGTCTTAAATGTTTGGCGAAATTCCTTTTTGTTCAACACTGGAAAGGTTTTATGTTGTTTAATTGTGTGTTCATGTGGTTTTATGAACACTAATTCAATATTATTATTTTGATGAAGACTATTTTTTTAAAGTTAATATGTTATCCATTAGCCTGGAATCATCCAATAATTTATGAACACTAATTCAATATTATTATTTTGATGAAGACTATTTTTTTAAAGTTAATATGTTATCCATTAGCCTGGAATCATCCAATAAATATGAGCATTAAAATGCCGCATATATCATATATAATCCGCCAAATGAAATTGCCATAAACAGTCACAAAGGAAAACTTCCACAAAGCGGTCTTTCTGTCTATCTGTCGGTCTATGTGGCTGACTATTGTCCCATTAATAGACTTGTTTGGATGTCAGCTAAGCCTTGGCAATAGACCCCTTTGAAAAGTGTGCTGGGCCAAGCTACTTACCCGCCATAAAAAGGCAATCAGATGTCGTCGATGCTGCACGCGAGGCACAACAGAATCGAGTCTCGGGCTATAGCTGGAATCAAGATATAGCGCGTAAATAAGAAGTTTTCAGCGGGAAGCCAGAGTAAGAGAGAGAGAGAGAGAGAGAGAGGGAGGAAGGGAGGTTGTCGCTGTGTGTGAGCGAGCTAGTTGCAAAGAAAGAAGTTGCAAGCGATCTTGAGACTGCGTTTGTAATTAATTACGAGGCGCGCGACTCCAACTACGACTGCGACGACGATTCGAGCTCAGACTTGGTCTTCACGTAGTTGACTACTACAAGAGATGGCCAAGTAGCGATAAGGCGGCGGGCTGGGCAGCTAGTCAAAGGATGCGCGCCGGCTACTGCGATTACGCGACGAGGCAAACGCGAGATAGCGATAAGCAGCTAAAGATGCGGCAGCTGCTGCGACTGCTGTTGTTGTTACTGTTGCTACTGCTGCGAGATGATGCAATTTTGATTTGAAACACGCAATTTGGATGGAGAACGCTGCTTAACGATCTCATGTGGTTGGCGCGTAAATCGAGAGAGCGAGAAATGAGATTTTTAACTATTTAGCCGATAATTTCCTTCCGGTTGCGTTTTTGCGTTTCAACTGTGGCTGAAAAACTGTTTGCCGCAGTTTCAGTATTTTTTGATCAGCAGCAGCAAGCAGCAGCAGCAACAGCAGCAGCAGCAGCAGTATCGCAGCTGCGACAGCGACGCCAACGACGCATCGTGGGCCGATCATCGCCTTACTTAGACAGTTGACTGTCGCCCAAGTGTTGACTGTGTGGGCAATTGTACACACACACACACGCACACATATACGTATATAAGGAGAGAATATGCCTGTGAGCAGCTGGCTGTCTCTGTTTGACACATTGGCCACAACAACCCCCGCAATGTGTTTTTGTTTGTTTTCAAATGCTTTTCTCTGCCCAAGTTTAAAAAGACTGAGCTTCTAGCTAGACACACACACACACAAACAAGGGTTAACATGTCAGTTTTAGCTTGCATTCAACTGCAGCTCGTGCCAAGTCTGCGTGTGTGTCGGTCTTTCTATTTCTAAGTAGGCTTTTAGTCATGGCGTCGCAGCCCACACACACACACACATACGCACACACAAAGGTACACAGAAATAGCAGCTGATCTCAGACTTTCAACCAGTGCACGGCCTGCGCTGGCTCTGCCTCTGCCTCTGCCTCGGCCTCTGCGGCGGCCTCTGCCTCTGCTGAACTTGCGTCATTTGCTGCATGCATTAAAAACTTAAGCCAAGTGCAAAGAATCCTTACGAGCTTTTTTGACATACACACACACACGCACAAAGCGCTGCAGCTAAAAATAACACCCAACGAAAGCTTCGCAAACAGCCGAAAGTTGTGTAAAGCTTTTAAGCTGTCGCAAGTTTCGAAAAGCTTTCGCTTCTTTGCGTGCTCTGCGAACGCCCACCATCTAAAGCGTCCTCGCCTACGCGTTAAGCAGACGTCGCAGCTGGCGTCTACGTTGGCAGCGCTGCTCATGTGGGTGGCTTCATTGATAAATTTGCTGTGTGGCTCTGCTACGGTGACTGCTGCTGCTGCTGCATTTGCAGCTGGGCCAAGATTAACTGCAAATTGAATTGCAAAATGTTGCAGCTGTGCGCAGGGAAAACAGAAAAAAGACACAACGAGAGAGAGATAGAGAGAGAGAGAGAGAGAGAGAGGGAGAGAGGGAAGGCTGCGCTCCACTTTAAACAACGTCATGGCTGCCTTGTTTGTATGTGGGTGTGGATCATGCCCAGCATTAGACGCTTGACAAGGCTTTTGTGAATGAATTCCATTGCCGTCTCTTTCTGACAAAGGCAGCTGCTAACGCCCACAAAAATGGCAATTTTCTCACACACCAATTGGATTTTAATTATATGCATAAATATATTCATATATACATATACATACATACATACATATATATATCTATATATATTATATATAAATACATATGTACATATATGTTTATAGTCGATCTTCTATTGTTCATATTGTTCTAAAGACTTGACTTCATTCACTAAATGCTTATATAAGGAAACTTGTAAATTAGTTCAAGTGCCCGCCCCCCAACCCTGCTTCATACACTGAGCGAAACGAAAGCTCTTTGTGCACTCAAACAAATTAATAACACTTAGCACCCACGGCAACACACACATCGATTTGCCATTTGTACTTTGGCATTAACTGTAATTGCTCACTCACACAAAGCACAGCTAGAACAATAATAGTTCAAAAAAGTATTACAAAAACAAAATATGGTAGAAAATATAAGATATTATATAAATGATTTATGGAATGCTTTTTGTATTTTATGACTAAGAGAAAGTGGGAAATAAGTTTGTACGTAAGCGAGCAGAGAGCTGGAGTTGAATATGTCTGTTAAGCTTGTTGATCTGACAAAGATAATAATGAATACGAGAGAATATTTTAATTTCGCCTATGAGAACACAGTCTATTTTTGATCTTAATCAGATTGAATGAATACTTAAACCTTGATAACTAAGTATATTTGTATAATGTTAATTTATATATAAAATATTTATCTGGCACACTTTAAATAACATTTACTTTATATTGTTTATAATAATGTTATATTATAATAATGTTATATTATAATTATTATACCCTGAAACCATTGAAATGAGAAACCAGGGTATAATGGTTTTGTTTAAGTGTCAAATGTATGTAACAGGCTGAAGGAGGCGTGGCAGACCCCATAAAGTATATATATTCTTGATCAGGGAGACGAGCTGAGTTATTGTGTGGCTGTCTGTCTGTCTGTCTGTCCGTCTGTCAGTATGTATGAACACGTCGATCTCAGAATATATATGCGGAATGGTACCAGGGAAGATTGTATACTATCTTTAGTAATTATAATATATTTGTATATATATATATATATATATATATATATATATATATATATATATATATATATATTAAGTAAATGTTGTATGAATTTAAAAAAAATATTTCAAACTGAATATATAAACATTATACACATTCATATACGAATTCATTTACATCTGAGTAAACAGCAAGTTCAGTGTGAAGCGGCTGCCTCTGGGCCGCATTGTGGAATCAATAAGCTGCAAATAAGTTATAGAACAACTTTCATTATTAGATATAATATTTAAATGAACTTTTCAAAACGTATTAATGATATTCAAATATATGTATATGTCAAAGCATAACTGTCTACTGTTTATAAATAGATTCTCTAATTTGGGGGCGGTTATTTATAATCTGTGTATGAATGTATTATTTGATATTAAAATTCGATAGCTTTAACAATCTTTAAATGTAACATCGATTTTAATCGATAGTCGGGAAATGGGATGAGCTATCGAAATAAAATAATAAGCTGGTACTGCCATGAAAGCCAATTTTTAATGGGATCAGGGTATTACAAATCTTGAGGTAAATTTATCATAATTAAATTCTTCTTCTGTCTACAAATATACATTCTAGTCGGAGTGCCAGACTAGGAGATACCCTGAACCCCGTCTGATCTGAATTTTTAAATATACGCAGCTATCTATTTATTAAAGCAGAAAAAAGAATAAATTTAAAAAATCATGTTTCCGCGTTATTTGCCACTTTCACAATCAAATAGCGACCCAAAACTAAATTTCAAGTCTTTAGCTTTTATAGGTTATGATATCGATGCATTCATACATACGGACTATATATACTTTATGCGGTCTGCCACGCCTCCTTCTGTCTGTTATATACATTTTACCAAGCCATTATACCGCGACTGGTGGGACTACGATTGTGTCTTTGGCTGCGGCTGCCATTTGCCTGCCACTCACTCATTTAGTCACTTGTTCATTCATTCATTAAACAGACATTCATTTTCATTGCTGTAGGTTGTTGTTGTTGCTGTTGTTGGTTTTCAGACTTGTTGTCCAGGATACCAAGGCTATAGTTAGTTTAACAGTCTAGGTCTTGTTAACAAATTTAGTTTTTAATTGAACTGCATGTAATGTTGATGTCATTAGCGGCGTTACCTCTAGGCAGCTACTCTCACCAGCTTGGGTGTGACCCCTATCTAGACATACACTTATTCGTTAAAGTTGTCATAAATTTTCAAGATTTCAATTGGCCAGCAGCTTTTCAGTGTATATGCATCATCATCGAATATCAGCATCCAAAATATATTTACATACCTCTGCTTAGGCAGTAGATATATAAATTTTATTTGGCATACTCAGTTGATTTATGATAACGCGCTCCATAAAAGATCTCTGCACATATTATCGTACAAAGTTTCATTGATTTTATTCAAATTTTTTCTTCTAGCCGGCAAGTCTCATTTTATATACCAGACATAACTTTATTGAGCACTTTCTTAAAGTTGTTTTTTTTTTGTATAGTGTTTTATTGACTTTTGATATGAGAGCCACACAAGTCGAATATATTCGGTTACTCTCGATTATCGTATATCGCTTTGATCTTCAAGATCTTTATGGCATTGTTCATATGCCACCGCTTGAAAATTTTATAATTCCTCAATTAATAAACGTCTCTTGGCGTCGCGCCTCCCTTTTTGTTTTGACATGCGTGCATTTTGAGAGCCCAGCCCTTTTCTTGGCCATAAATTTGTTTTATGGGCCAAGCAAAATATTTCCACCCAAAATACAAGCTGCATAATACTTCTATCAATTTATATACTCTTTCGTCAGACAACATTTGCAATTTCAATTAATGCAACGCCCCGAGAACAAGAAAACTATGTCAAATAAATCATGGACCTGCAGCCGGGCCACATCAGACCAGACCAGACCTGAGCTGAATTTACCTTTGAGTTCTGTCGCTTTGTAAATGTCTCAGTTATGCTATGCGAATGCAAAGACTTGAGCCAAGTTGCGCACTTCCTGTGAGATTTTAGACTTGCAGCGCGGTTTTTTGGATGAACAAATGGAGCTTGTAGATTTTGAGATCGTTTCATAAGTTGATTGATTTTTGGCATATCGGAGAATGCTGTATTCTTAATTTTTGGTGATCTTACAACTAGAGACTAAAACCAATCGTGTGTAGCACTCCAGAGGGAAAAAACTATAATCCGATATAGAAAATAACATTTTTTTTAGATGCTCGCACTATGAGCGTGGCAAGTCGGAAAACATGCTGTAATAAGTACATAATTGAGTATATTTTAAAACTCAGATCGGACGGGGCTCAGGGGATTTCCTAGTCGAGCATTACCGACTAGAGTTTTCTTACTTGTTTATTTTGGTTTTCATTACCACTGGATGCATTTTGTATTTAATCTTTACAAATTTGTAATAAACATAAATAAGTTTTTGTAATTAAATGTAGAATTTGTAAAGTTGTAATTAGGTTGTTATCCCGATTTTTTAGCCAGATCTTCTATAGCACAACCTCTATTGATTTATTGAATGTGATATTCAAATATTTTACAATTTCATATTTTAGCTCATACAAATAAAAGAGTATCTATTAGCCGTGCTCTAGCCATTTGGCTTGGACTTGTTGAGTTTTATTTTTTTCCCAAAAAATTTAAATAAATAAATTGAGTTACCACCTTAAGCCTGGATCTGAATCTGAATCTGTTTGTCAGCAAGTTGCATATTTTTGGTGTCATATAGGAGGAGATGGTAAAGAAAAGAATCATAAAACCCAAGCCAAGGGCCAATTTAGGAAAACTTAAACATTAACTCAATTGCCTTGGTCTATGCAAATGAAATCCCCATCATATTTCCATAGTTTACACACAGTCCCATAGAAAGAGAGAGAGGCTTCGTGTGATTGCCCCAGCGATTTCTCTATTAACTATAAGCAGGGTAAATAGGCAATTGACTTGAAATTGGCAATTATTTTTTTGCTTTTCTTTTTTTGCCAGAGAGTTAGAGCTCAAGTTAAAGGTAGAGATGCATGCAGACAGTCCACATGTGAATGGCTATGGCTGTCTCTCATATGCCATTCGAGTTGTTGTCGTTGTTGCCGTTGCAGTCTTTGCAGTCGTTGCAGTTGTTGCAGTTGTTGCAGTTGTCTAGGTTGCAGAGCTCCTCTTAACCGAAAGCACATTATGAATGAATAATGTATGAATGAAAATTGCATGCACGTGCCTTTAAGCTATAAAATGTTGCACTCTTTCGTTCGAGTTGAAGCTGTGGCGGTTGTTGAAGATGCGTTTGGGTTTGGGACGGTACTCAAGTTACCAGAGCTTGACAGATCAGATTTTCACTGCGTATTTGACCAAGTTCGTCACCTCAGTCAGACAGTTAATGGGGATTTTGAGATGACGAAATATTTGCATAGCAAAAAGATCAATGAATCGGCGATAAGATTTAGCTTCACTCATATATACACTTTGAAGCATTTACTCCTACTCAACTCGAAGAGCAAATATAAAATGTGTAAGAATAATATTGAAGGGATATCTTGAGCTAGACCTACATTTTTATCTGCTTGCTATGAATATAATTGAGTGCAAATGCAGAAAGATGTTTCCTCTTAAAGCATTTCTTTATTTGAAATATATTAGTTATGTTAAAACAAAAAAATTGTTGGATTGGGATGCCATTTTCATTCCCTATTACCCTTTCCTTATGTATTATGTATATATATATGAATATTCTTTAAGCATTTTAACGTAAGTGATGTGAAATATAAAACACTTTACTGCTCAGTTGATGCAGCTTTTTCAAATAGTGTTGGCTATGAATACTGCATCGCAGACCTATTAACATTTGACTTCAGTCTTCGTCTTACGATTTTGTTAAGTATAATGGCAGAAGCAGTATTCTAAATTGTTAGAAATTATTTTTATTGTTACTTAAGGCGCCTACGTTGTTCGTCTCTATTATGATGCAAAGCAAGTTCGTCACCTAAGTCTTTTGTTTGTCAGCACCTGCGCTGATATCTTCATTAGCTATTGCGATGCTGACGATCAATTACATATATATATATATATATATATATATATATATATATATATATATATATATATATATATATATATATATATATATATATATATATATGTATGTGTGTGTGATGGAAATTGGTTTTTAATAACCCAGCCACGGTCTTTTAATTAATTGGATGAAATAGTGGGGAAAAGTGGATCGATCTTTTGTCAAATTTAAAGATCTTCAACGCTTGCCGCAGTAGCCGAGTAATTTTAAATGCAAATCTTGATCTGGAGTGCTTTGCATCGTTAAGTCGGCGGCAAAGAGTAAAAATTCAATTTAAGCACTACTATTCTTTTGTTAAATGCAGTTATTAGATTTGACAGTTTACAGTTGGGCGATGGCTTTGAAGAGTTGCCGCCGGCTTCGGCTTCGGCTACGGCTACGGCACGGCTACGGCTACTAAATTACTTACAACTTGTGGAATTATCAGCAGCTTGTTTGGTTTTCTGGTGCAGCGGCGGCTGAAGATGAAAGGCTTTGCAGCCATTTCAATTAGCATTTTGATGGCACTTACAAATGAGCGGCCAGAACGAAAATCGCAGCTATTTGATAGGCAATTGATAGCACTTCATAAAGCAGCCGATCGTTTGTAGACCGAAATTGACATAACATACAAGGCGGGCACATTATTAAATCATTCGGAATTTATGAAATGTCACGCGATTTTCGAAAGACCCGAGTCGACTCAAGTCAATTCGACCAATCAGACTGGCCTCCAGCGGCGCCAGCTGTGACACTCTTATGGTAATTAAGTTTTTGCAATTTTTCTGCTTCAAAATCGTTTGGCATTAATCAATGCTCAATTTGCCGACAGGGATGAAGTTTTTTTTAACAAATGGCTGCATGCCGACCAGACTCAAAGCAACCAACCAATGCCAAAAAAAAAAAACGCAACACTCGACATTCGACATTCGGCATTCGACATTCGACAACCGGCGACAAGACGTCAACTTGTTTGGCAATAAAATTGTAAGCATTTATCTTGTAAGCCTTTTGTGTTACATTGTCGCTTTTTGTGTTGTGCTGCGTTGTTTTTCTTATGCGTAGACCAAAATAGGCTTTTCTTTTTTGCATTACAAAAGTATTGAGTTTCCAAACGATTTGTCAACGTTTAGACCCAGTCCCAGCCCCAGCCTCAGCCCCAGCCGGCAAACAAGTTAAGGCCAGGCATTTTGTTAGCTCGTAAAGATCTGTTGACACTTGCGTGTTGATGTTTTTCCGTTGGTGTTGTTGCTCTCGGCCATGCAAATCAAACGACGAGGACCACCTGCACAGTTCGACTAGAGCTGTGTTCAAAAGACAAGCAACAACAAATGTTCACACTTTGATGTTCTTTTATCATGAATGAATATTTCATTTCATTCATTAATATACTTGTGGGAGTTGTGCAACTATTGCATAGGATAATCGTCGAACTTTGATGTTTATCTGTTTGCATCTCATCTTTACAGTCGTTTTTAATTAAATGGGATCAAAAATAACAAAATATAAGAGAATTTCGATTCATTATTTTATTGCAGACTAGACATATATTGTAATCAGCCACTATATCAAAGCTCTTTAATATAAATTTTGATGATATTCTATTGTATATATATTTGGCTGTTTTCTATGTATTTAAAAAAATCCAAATATATATTTAAAAGAACCGATTAGAAGTTGAGTTAGCCTAAAACTCTTTAGTTTGCTTGCTTTAGGAAACTTACATATATATATATATATTAGAATTAAAATATACATATATATTTTACAATCTATTTCTCCATTTAAAAACTTGTCCATTTCATTTTAATAATTATACATTCAAATTTAAAACAAGTAAGAAAATTCTAGTCGGTGATGCCCGACTAAGAGATACCCTGAACCCCGTCCGTTCTGCGTTGTAAAATATACTCAATTATGTATATATTAAAGCACAAAAAATTTAAATTTTAAAAATAAAATTTAAAAATATTTTATTTTTTGGCGGTATTCAAAATATAACAAAAGTCAATATTTTATAAATCATAAATTAATCTAAATTCAACATTTGGAGACTCTAGCTCGAAAGATGTACGAGATAAAATTGAATAACTTGATTTCGATAAGGCTTTGAATCGATAACAAAAAAATAGGAATAGTTATCGATTTTTAAAACAAACTCGATATGCGCGTGCTATACAGGGACCTACAAAAAAGTCTCTAGGTCTTATATGTTCTGAAATTGACGCGTTCATACATACGGACAGACGGACAGGGATAAATCGACTCAGCTCGTCTCCCTGATCAAGAATATATATACTTTATGGGGTCTGCCACTCCTCCTTCTGCCTGTTACATACATTTGCCAGATTAACAAAACCATTATACCCTGATTTCCCATTTTCAATGGGTTCAGGGTATAAAAACAGTTAAATGGAAAAAACAAAGAACAGTATTGGGAAATTACAACACAATGGGGTAGATTTTTGCAACAATTAAAGATCAAAAAGGTAAGAAACATAAAAGATCTGTGTTGATAAAGCTTATAGATGTTCAAAATAAAAAGGTGCAAGTGTATTGCTGACTTTCATGTATATTATTATTTTTATATGCTTATCGTGCTGTCCAGTTGTTCAACAATTGCTGACTTTGATAAATATTACCTTTGGTTGATCCAGCAATTCAGTCCTTCTAAATTCCTAGTTTTAACTACTGTATTATCGCGTAGTAATTATATTTGGTTTTATTGTTCGTTCGCTCGGCTAGGAAAATGAAAGCTTCTATTCGTACCAGAAAAATCCCAATATCAAACGGGCCGCAGCGTCTTATCGCACTATTTATGAACACGGTGCACCACTTAAGGCGATGGTCTAAGCTGACCTATGTTTAATTTCATTATGCTAAAATGAATTAATTTAATTTGATTTCATTTTTCAGTTAGCATCATCCGCAAATCCACATAGTTATGGCTCTGAACGAATTGGAAGTTTCAAGCTTGGAAGCTCGTTCGAGTTTCACCTCGAAATTCGTTACACATTTTGGACCCCATGACGAATTGGCGACCCTTTTTGTTCATGTTAAATAAAATTAATAGAGAAATTAGGCACAGATGAGGCGACTCTTGTTAGTTTGGTGCTTTAAGTGGCGCAGTTTAAGCTGCTCCCCGTTCTGCCTGCCTGCAATTAGTCAATTAATGAAAAAGCCATAAATATGCGACTAACATTTATCGATAACCGAAAAGGTCTCCTCTCGCCTTCTTTCGTGCTTTGGCCAAATCGAAATGGCAACTGGCAACGGGTCTCTCACTCACTTTGGCTGCTGGCCATAAATTAATAGTCCATTATTTCTAAATTTTTGTCCACTTCAAACTGTCGTCGGGCAGTCCGGCGGCTGCTGCTGCACACTCCGTCGACCGTTTGAACCGTTTCGTATTTGCATTTTAATCTCTCGGCCACAAATTAGTTCCCTGCCTGACTTTGTGTTGACTTGTCAGTGCGGTCAATAAAACTTAGCCAGTGCCGCGAACGCTGTCGCGTAATAGAAAACGAAAGCAACAGGAGTGTTTTTTTTACTTTGGAAAATATGTAAATCATTTTGCGTTTGAACACATTTCAAAAATTGCTTAATTTCCTCCACATGTGCTCGCTGAAAAGTCAACAGGCGAATAACCACATACTGTTTACTAGGGCTGCACGAAAAGTTGCTCCATATTATTTAGAGCTAAGGATTATGTGAAAATTCTATATAAATTGATGGCTTATGATATAGCTTAGACAATCAATAGATAGGAAAAATAAATCAATCATATTTAAAACTTAATTTGAAGTGCATTAAGTTCTGTCAGACAATTGAATCGATATTAATTGGAAAAGAAATTTGTATTCAACGTGATTATTATAACATTTTTTCAGTCCTCTCACTTTCAGTATCAAAATTTTAATATATAATATGTATTAGAAATATCTCCACAGAGTATTTTCTAATTAACATGTACTTTAACATTATCAATAAAGGCTTTATCAGTTTTCAATATTTTAAAGTTGTCGTTGTATTAGTGGATTTATTTGCGATTCAAATACTTTATTAGTTAATTTTTAATTTTAGATTTAATCGGCTTTTTCGTTTTTTGGTCATTTAAATTCTTTTTGTTGTTTAAGACACTTCCGATGTTGGGTATATTCTGAATTTCGTTTGCTGTTAATATAATTATGCGGCTTTAACAACTTGTTTTTAATTATCTGCTGTGTTAACTATAATTAATACCTGATTGAATCATTGAAAATAATTTACGTAAACAATTTCTGATAAGAAGGACCAACAAAAATTGTTCAAAAATAGTAGCATCATCACCATCATGCAGTCTATACTTTTCATACTGTTTTTATGAAACCGAAATAGCCCCGTCACGTCAGACTTTCAAAAATCTTTACAAAAGCATAATCTATATCTTGGTAATCTAAATCCTGACTTTTGTATACCTATAAAAAGGAATGCTTTATTTATACATAAGAAATATTCAAAATATATTCTATGCAAATGTCTTAATTAGCCATTCGATCATATATATATCATTTTATTGAATTCATTTATATTGTACGCTATTGATGAGTTTCAATATATTTTGTTAGCAAATATTTAAAGTTTGGTTAGATTAATTGTTATCAACGGATAATTTGGTTGATGAGTTTCGATATATTTTTCTATCAGATATTTAAAGTTTGGTTAGATTAATTGTAATCAATGGATAATTTGGTTTAAGTCATCTCTTGTCTCATGTACATAAAAATATATTTATATTAGATTTATTCCTTCATAACTTAAAGTTTAATTGCTATTGTTGCCTAGATCAGTTTGGGTTACTGCTAATTTGCAATGGCAGCTACAGTTCAGCGCTGTCAATTTCACATTCTCCATATATGAGCGCAGTATTGAGTCAGTGTTAGCCTTGCCCAACCCTGGAGTAAGTACGTGGCCAAGTGGTTGCCACTCAAGCAAACTTTGCTTTGGGCACTTTGCGAGCTCATTTTCCGACTCAATCAAATCAAATAATTTATGCCTTGCAAAATGAACTGGCCAAGTGAGTGGAGCTGGTGAGGTCATGGCGCGAGCTGCCATTGCCAATGTGAGAGAGCGAACTGGGCCCAAAGCACAGTTAAATCTTTTAGCCTAGCCATAAAATGTGTTGATTTTTCCATTTGGCGAAGCTGCCGCGACTGAAACCCTAAAGCGCTGCAATGAGCATAAATAAGAGAATCCCAAAGACTGGGAGAAAATTGATAGCTAGGTATATAGAGAGGAAAATACAGCCAAAGTCTTAGTTGCCTTTCATTTAAGCCAATATGTGTGCCTCTTACAAAAATACACAATAGGAAATTCAAGGCTTATATAAATAAATGTAAAGTTATAATGGGAGCACTATCGAAGTCTATAAATAGCTTTAGTCGAAGTCATCTTTGTTTAAACAAGTGGGGACGAGGCAGAAGTGTTTGCTAGGGGGGAAGATCAATCAAAATTCTCAGTTTCTTTTCATTTTTGCTAATGCTCTTTTATTACCAAACTATATACAACAAAATACAAGGGTTATATAGATATATATGTACAATTATTTTTGAGCTTCCGACAAACTCTAGAGAAAGTCAAACTCGAAGCCATCCTCCTGGTACTCGTAGTCGCTGCCATCGCAGGTCACCTGCACATGCTTGTTGCACCTCCAATAGTGATACTCATTGGGATGCATTTGCGTCCACATCACCTCGCTGAACACCTGCAACGGCTTGGCATTGCGTTCCATGCTGCGTATGCGCTCCAACTTTTGCAACTTGTCTCCGTTGCTGTGATAGCCATTGAGAGCTAGCTGTGTGAGCTGTGTGCACTCGGCAACGAGCTCAAGTAGCTGGTGTTCTCTCACAGTCTCCCAGCCACTGAAGCTGAGCACCTTCATCTGGGAGCAGGGTATATGCCTGTTATCCAAAAAGAACACATCATGGTACCAATTCTCGCAGACTAGAGCGCGCAGCTTGGGGAGCTCCAGCAGAAGGCTATGCTGCCAGCGTGCCGGCAACTGCACCACCTCATTGTTGAGAGCAATGCGAGTGATTGACTCACTTTTGGCCACAATAATCTGTTGGAATATGGTCTCTTGGTCGGCATGCAGTTGACGTGAGTCATCGAAGCGCACGGCCAGTTTACGTAGCTTGGGCAGCTGGAGCACCTCGGATAGCATGCATTCCACGCTGCTCAGATTGATTTTCAACACCTCCAAATTGGGCAGCTTGATGGCATGCAATCGCACGCAGCTGTCAAAGGAGTCCGTGATGTCCAGTACCCTCAATTGCGTCATATTCAAGCAGATTTCCTGTATCCATCGGCTGTCCAGCGGCACCGAATGGTACATGGACTTGAACACCAGTTGCTCCAGTTTCCTAAAGCCTCGAATGTACAAGCCAGAGAGATTCATGCAGCTGGTCAAACGCTTCAGGTTGGGCAGCATTGCAGTTAGATCGCGGATGTCGTCATCGACCATGGTATTTGGATTGCCACCCAATACACAGCTTTCCACGCTAGGAAATCTCAAAATATTGATATCGCACAGGTGTCTGATATAATCATAGAATTCGGCAAAGGAGCCAACTCCATCCTCGTGCACATGCAACTCGGTAAAGCGACTGGCCATGTTCTCCATGAAGAACACATAGTCCTCGATGTCTAGCAGACCCAAGAACGGAGTATTAGGTCCAACGATGCGAAAGTGCCAGCGTTTCTGCCATATGCGCAACACATGTGACAGAAACTGGGGATATGCACGTGCCATTCGAACCTGATCGCTGATATAGTCGATGCGCTCGAAGATCTGCTCAAAGAAGATCTCGTGCAAGTTGTCAATATAGTTCGCAGGCAATGGCTCCGGCAGTTGCACACGTTGTGCCTCCAAAGCGTGCTTGTAGAACTTCGTGTTTTGCAGCATGTTTCAAATATTCAGAGAACTTGTTGAAGATTGAAATTCAATTAAGACTTTAGGGTTAAAGAATAAGTTCTTTGATTTGATTTTTATAGTGTTGAGTTGAAAAAACTGATTTATAATTTTATTAATAGTTTTAAAGATTGCTTTTGCAATTTACGAAAACTTTTCTTATCTTCGTTTTAGCTGATCTTTAAGATGCAGAATAATTTCTTGAAGACTGTTCTCGATGTTGCTTGCTTCGCAATTGAAAGTGGAATGTGCTGCAATGTTAAGCGACCAATGCTTATATCTGAGTTCAGGTAGTCCTTTCGAGCCGGCATACAGGTAGTCCTGGCGCTTAACGAACTTAACTAACGAATTTTGACTAATCCTCACAGCAGCTGCGCATCAACTGCATAAAGTTAGTTTTTGGGCCGCATTGCAGGTACGGCCTTTTGGCCTGTTAGGATCGTGCCAAGAACATAAATTGCAGTACAGTGTCTGCAATTTGTACACGTATACAGTGCCGTCTTATCTGTACAGTTATCGCTCGTCTAGTTTGCATATTACACGACTCCAGACGTGTAAGTTTTCATTGCTCCTTGGCCGGATGCGTGTGCAAACGTGGTCAAGAGTTTTGTTATTTTGCCCTTGTGTGTTTGGCTTTCCTAGGAAACTGTTGATAACAACAACAAGGCAAACTGCAGCAGCAACAACAAATAGAATCTCGAGTCTTTCAAGCCTTTGTGCTTTGTCTAGTCTCTGCGACGATCTAATAATCAAAACTGTCGCCTGCTGTTGCTTTTTTCAGCAGCTTAGCGAGCGATTAGAGCACCGAATGACAATGCGAACGAGATTTAGAATGAGAAGCTGAATGAGAATGGCGTCGCCAGCAGGTTCACACCACGAAGTGCCATACAAAAACCATTGATAACTAAGTATTTAGAAATGTATTTATATATACGTATATGTTGTGTATGTTAATACTCTTTTAAAGTGTATCACAGCTTTCTCAAAAACTTTGTAAAATGCATATTAAAAATAAAATTAAAATTACTATATATCTAATATTATTTACTTAATTTTTACCAACTAATTTAGTTTTGTTTTATATAATAAAATAGTTATTGGAATTGAGAATATGTTTTTTTCAAGCCCAGGAATAAACATTTGTCTAAAAAAGTTTCTCATTTCGCAGGACATATTTTACGAACTTTCCTCTTATGATTTAACAATTTGTATTTGAAATGTTTACTTTAAATTTTTTAAAAAGGTATTATTTAGAAACAAGAATTTATTGTTTGTGTCTTGTTGACTTATAATTATTATTACTTTATTTGTTATTTAATATTTAAGCTGTTAATATATATTAAAAATCTTTTAATAATTATTTTTAGTTACTTGAATTTTATTTAAAAAAATATATTTTTTTCAACAGAACTCTTGATTTAAAGGGAATATGCTCTTCGGTCTACGTGGCCCTAACTCTGCGTTCTTTCGTTCGGGCTACCCTTTCCTCCTGCTTGTCAATTGTCGCTGTGAAGCTGTCTTTGTTGGAGCTAATGGCATTGTTGTCAACTTGTCTGTGTGTGTGTAACGCCTGTCAAAGTATTAAACTGTTACTAGACAATGGTGAGCCCCCCCTATCCTCGACCGATGCGTTTGTCTATGCACATAATGGACATTTATGTCCGGACGCTGGTGAAAATATTTTGTGTTCATAATTTTTTAACAATTTTCATTGGGCAAAGCACGCAAAGTATTCTTGATTTTGGATTTGTTGGTTGGGAAAGCTGTTTCACACGGCTCGTGATGCAAATGCACTTGTCCCTCGACTCTGAGCCCGATCTGTAGTTGGTTATAGCGATTCCAATATGATTTGATATTTTTCTGTTGGCTTTTGGTTATTTGGGTCTTGGGTTGATTTGGTTATTTGGCCGTCTTATCTGAGATCAGTGTCGATCAAAGTGCGGCAGACGAATTGTGAAACATGACGTACATGATATTACGATATACGTAGCCGGGCAACTCGAGTTCGACTCGGAGACTGTTTTAATAATTTTGACGTAATCACATCACAGCAATCTGCCTTCAAAGACTTAGCTTTTTGTGTTTTGTGCTCTTTTCGTCTTGAGTCTGGAGTCTGGAGTCCCGCTCAAGTGGACATTTTTTTTGGTTTTGTTTTCACAAAAATTTCTGATTTGTTCATTTAAATGAATTACAATATTTTATCTTTAAATGGAGATCGTTTTGTCATGACGCACAAGCATGAAGCTTTCCATGTGCTCAGGTAAGGCTGGCCAGAGAGAAGTTTCCAGCCAGCTGCAGTTTTTGGAATGCGTTTTCGGTAATTCCAATGGCCATAAAAAGCAGCCTGCTGCCTGATCCTCGACGACTGTTGCCGATTTGGTTGGGCAGGTAGAGTGCGCACTCGCCGAATAATTTTTACACCTTCGGCCAGACATGATCGCAACAGCCGCAATAGCCGTAGCAGCTGCAGTGCACGTTTTTAATTCATTTGTTCTAAAACTTAATCAGACCGAAGTGCGAAATGCGCACAGTTAACAACACTCCTCCAACAGAGAGAGAGCTTGAGGTTCCTCCTTATCCTCTATTTGTGCCGAGTAAGCAGCAAGACAAGAAGTCGTGATTGCGCAACTCATAACTCACAAACAAGGCTCCAAGTTGAACTTGACTAGGGCTTAGAGCTGGGGGCAAGAGGCAGCCAGGGGACGGCACTTCACACCGAATGGTGGCAAGTTTCTTCTTCTTTTTGCTTTCGCTTACATTGTTTAATTAAAAACCATGCCGATGCCACGTACTGAAGACCATGTCCACGCTGACGATGAGACCTCGACTCGAGCTGAGTCTTGGGCTGCCTGCCTGCCTGCCTGCTTGCCTGCTTGTGTGGAGGCAGTCTTTCAGCCTCTCAAGTGGCTCAAAAGGACGACACGTTTTGGCTTCTGTGCAAAGCTGTTTGTTAGCTTGTGCAGTAGCAACTACTGCTGGTGTAGCTGTAAGAGTGCAGTCACAAGAAGCTGCAACTGTTGCAACTGCAACTGCAACCACTTGCCACAATTACTGCTGAGGGCCGTAAGAGGTGACTACTGCTGCTTAATTTTAAAGTCTGCTGCTTGCGATTATATTGCTCCAGAAATTTACGAAAATGTATTTGGCGTTTCGTATAATAAAGGGTATTTTAACTTTGTAATGCTGTTTGCCTATAAAGTAAGGTATTGGGAAGAAGTCAGTGTAAGATATTCAACTCCAAATATAATATATCGTTTTTTATTTCAATTACAAATCATAAAGACTACATAACTTTGTGCTCTTGATTATGTGTCAAACTTGTGATACATACAACAATTACTTAAGATTAGGGAACGGACATTGTAGTATATAAAAACATATTTGTAGAAAATAATTAAATTTTAACAAGTTAATAGATTCTGAATATTAATAATAATAAAAATAATTATAGCGTAAGTAATATTAATATAATAAATATTAAAATTTCAGTTTGCTCAACATATTTTGACTGTACATAATCATATTATTATATTTAAAAGTAATGCAAATACTAAGATGACTCATCGCAGGTTATCCATTCGCACGCAACGCAAAGCACAGCAATTAAACAAAACATCAAACACGACACTCATCCTAATCCATATGCACACGCATAATTACCAAACCGTACGCTACCCGCAAGAAAAACAGATATTCAAACAGAACACTTCTTAGATTAATTTATACAGAATACGTTTTAAACAATTCACATTTACCTCACCGTCAATGTTTTTAAGTTCAATAGAATGTAAACGCTTTAATAACTTTATATTGTCTTATAATAATTTAGTCTTTATTCATAATGTCAATATTGAGCAGTTAATGGCCATTTCCAGGATTGAGTAATATTGACTTATATGTAGGAGATTGACTAACAATAAAAGATTTAGGCTGTCAACTTTTTCATTAGGTGTTTCTCAACTGGACCTTGGAATTTCGCCATTTTTGCCTATTTCTGAGAGTAAATTCATTTAGACTATTTGCTAAAAATTGCTATTTTGATTTATTTACCTATTAAAGCAAAAGTGTAATAATTTATTTCTTTTATAAATCAAACATTATAAAGTGATTGAGATTGGTATTTGTTTGCTTATATATATAGCTTAATATTTATAGAGTATTATAAGCTATGCCATTTTTGGGCTGATTTACTCGGCGCGTGTGTTTATAATTCGCGAATCATGTTGCATTGTTCAGCGCGGCTGTTGCCGTTTCTTTTGCTGTTGGTGATGATGAGGAGCTTCACTTTTATGGCCAGTGGCAATGATGGGGCACATTTTGAGATGTCGCTCTCGACGTCTCGCGTTCGGGATGGGGCTGTGGCTGTGGCTGTGGCTGTGCCAGTGGCTGTAGCACGGCTCCTGTATAGCTCGCCTTTAACAATGACAATTGTTAGCGCGCTGCGCCTGATTATTTTGACTTGATAACGAGCTAAACAATAAAAACAAGCGGCTGCCAAACAAACTCGAGTCAACTTTTGCCAAGTCATGTTTAGCAGAAGACGACGACGACGACGATGACGGCGGACAGGACTCTGCGGTCCGCTGTTTTGTAATCAATTTGAATGCAGCGTGAGTTTTGAATCTCAGAGAATCTCAATTTGAATTTTGAGCTGTTTGTTGCTTATTTGTTGTGATTTCTTAAGTTGTTGCAATTATGTTCAGGGTGTTTGTCCATTTGTTTGGCCGCTGTTTCGGCCACAAAAGTGAAAACAAATAACATCTGTTGGATAAAAACAAATTTACATGTACTTAATTATATTTATTTTGCTACTTTAATGCTTGTACTTAAGATCACTTTTGTTGTCAACACTTTTCACGGCCCGTAAACTGACCAAACAATACTCGACTAACTATCGCTACAAGACATTTACCTGGCCCAACCTTCCGCTTAGAGACGTTGATGATGCGTAACAAAATGTGGAGCGACTACCATTCGGCTACCAAATGCTTCTAGCTTTAGCCTAGGCCCGGCTTTTATGATCTCTTAGTCTTGCTCTATTGTCGGCCAGGCGATTAGCATAAGAATGCAACCTGCGGCAGGCATCGGCTGGTAGCCTTCTCATAGCTGCACCCATAACAAATGTTCCAAGTCGTAAAACGGCGCAGTCAAAGAAAATGCAGCCGAGCACTTGATGTCTCACAAAATGTAGCCGCTCTATTGTTTGCCAGATGATGATATAGAATTTAGTTTAATAGATTTTATTGCAAATAGTCTTTTTTTGGTAGCAACTAAAAGTTGAGATAAAGCTTCTGAGTTCCAAAACGAAAACACTTCTGGACTATTTGAATGTCTTTTAAATCTTTTCTGTTACTTAGTTTATCAGCATCTGAAATCTTTAACTTGGAAATAGCAGCGTCCTAATTGTAAATCAATTTGTTTACTCTAGAAATGAACTTTGAAGTTTTTAACTGTTATTTTTGCCCCTCTTAAAGAATATTTTCAGCTTGTTTCTTATTAATCATTAAAATCCCCACAGCCGATATCAGAATCGAATGTGCGGCATCATAATAGACATCGAAGACCATATAAATGACACAAACATTAAACTAAAAGCTGTGGCTGTGGTGTGTATCCTTACCCATTTAATTATACAATAGAAACTCGAGGTTAAATTTAGAAAATAAAATGATTTTGTTCAGATCTATTTTTCAAGCAGTAATGTTTAACGGTGCACCAGTATGGTCATATATTGCCAAACGTCATTTAAGCCACGTACAAATCAGTCAAAATAAAATCTTGAAACTAATTTATAATCTTCACTGGCATTATTCTACGATTGACCTACACTGTCGACTCAAAATTGAAATGGTGGATCAGACCAGATTATCATGACTACCGGTTATGTGATTCTGCATTATACAATATGTGCAAACCTATAATTATACTCATTCTCGAAAGTGAAATGAGTACATCGGATTTGTGCAATGTCCGTCATGCTGTCCGTCCGTCTGTCCGTATGAACGCAAAGCATTTCGCCTATAATAAAGCTAGAGCTAAGCTAAGCTATTATAAAGTGTCAAGATTTTCCCGATACGCCCACTAGGGGCGTGGTATGTCAGAAACCTTGTTAGTTGAAGTTCTAGAGAGTTGACATTTCGAACGTATACTCGCGTTGACACCCCAAGATAAACAAAAATGGCGGATAGATCTACGCCAATAGGAAGCGTGGCAAATCGGGTATTTTCTACAACTTTAGAGCTAGAAACTCGACATTAACGACTAAATTACTGTTGACCTCCTCTATTAATATGCCAAAAATTATATATACATATATACCAATGGGGGCGTGGCAAATCTGAAAATGGAGCTAGTAGCGTTTTCTCCGCCCAACTGCAACGTTCTTACTAGTTTCTGAACCCATTGAAAATGTGAAATCAGGGTATAATGGTTTTGTTAAAATATCAAATGTATGTAACAGGCAGAAGGAGGAGTGGCAGTCCCCATAAAGTATATATATTCTTGATCAGGGAGGCGAGCTGATTCGATTTAGCCCTGTCCGTCTGTCTGTCCGTATGTATGAACGCGTCGATCTCAGAACATATAAGAGCTAGAGACTTTTTTTTGTAGGTCCCTGTATAGCACGCGCATATCGAGTTTGTTTTAAAAATCGATAACTATTCCTATTTTGTTGTTATCGATTAAAAGCCTTATCGAAATCAAGTTATTAAATTATATCTCGTACATCTTTAGAGTTAGATTCTCCAAATTTTGTATTTACATTCAATTATATTTTATACAGTTTGGATTTTTGTTATATTTTGGATACCGACTCAAAAAAAAAATTTGTTTTCTGCTTTAATAAATACATAATTGGGCACATTTTAAAACGCAGATCGGACGGGGCTTAGGAGATCTTCTAGTCGGCACCACCGACTAGAGTTTTCTTACTTGTTACTACTTTTGAAGTACCTAAGTGTTTTTCGATTTTATTATATTCCTTTAACAATTATAGTATGCAGATATCAGAGCGTTAATTACAGGGTTCTTTAGTCATTTTTAAATTTCAATGAACGGCTTAACCCAATCTCGAAGAAGTACTTTTGCCTAATATTCCTTCTTATTTCATTATCAACCATCAACAATCTCTTTTGGTCATCGCTCAACCTTGTTTTGAACGCTTTCAATACACTTACACACAGAGAGCTATCGGCAATCTCTAGGGACCGCACAGGCCGTTGGCCCATCGACCAGCGCTCCACTCATCATTGTACACTTGACTTGAACTTTGAGTCAATTCATAAATCAACAAATCATTAATTCTTAACTCCTACAAGCCGCACTACACGCCTCGATGAGTCGAGAGGTGGATGGCTAGAAGATCCCTGCCATGCCAGACCCTATTTCTCTTGACAAAGCCCTATTCTCACAGTGGGAAATCTACGCTCCCACAATTAATCAATTCGGTTTGTTGGGCAATGAGTTGGAACCTCCGCACAGATTCGGACAGCACACACCCAGTTAATTTGTTTATTGAACTGCATTGTGCATTGTGCCGCATTCTGTGGCCAATAACTTAACATGCTAATTAAAATGGCATCAACTCTGGGCAGTTCACATAGTAAATCACTCGACGCAACGATTCACCTGTGACCCCACACAAGTGTATTATAAATCAGCTTCTCTCCTTCGATGCGTTTCTTCTGATATATATAATATCCTGTCGGTGTTTATAGTAGGCATTCAAAAGGAAAGGTACGCGGCATGCAAAATAAGATCTCTTATCGTTGTCTCTTCATAAATATCTGTGCAGGCGATAGCGCTCACACTATTTATTATACAAATATATTGTAGCTGGCTGGTTGGTTGGCTGTCTGTCTGGATGGCTGGATGCTTATCGTTGCATATGATCAGGTTGCAGATTCCGATACTCGCCAAGACGTTGGCAAGTCGGTCGTTTCGTTCGATCTTCGATCGTCGATTGATTGATAATAGCACGAAATGCTGTTGTAAACGGGTTAACTGAACAGAAAAAAGTAAACAGAAAACTCATTAACGCAATAATTAAGACGACAACAAGGTTTTTAAGATAACTGGCAAACGACATGCCACAGCTGAGGGGGTTTAGTGGGATTGCAACTTCGGATTGTTTGTGTTTCTGTTTCTGTTTCTGTTTTTGTGATCTCTCTCACTGGCAGACTCTGTGACGCTGACGGGCTGCTTAGGCATTTATCCTGCGCCACGAGTCGAGGCTCTGTGTACCTGCTCTTCAGTTCCAGATGTGATAATGATAAAGGGCTGCTACATCAATCGCTGACAGTTGGGCTACCACACTTTTCATTTGGCTGACTGCCTTTCCGGCCTACCCGCTGTCCGTCTGACTGCCTGTGCGTCTGCTTTTGCCTGAACCCCTAACTGATCTTCAGAACTCTTCTGCTGCGATGCGTAAGTACCACTTCAAGCTCTCCGATGCCCGGCTGTGATAAGATATACTGGTTTTTTTTCTTTTTTTTTTTTTTTGCTTCGCAGCCGCGAGATATTTATTGTGAAATTGATTTTTTATTACGCTGTCACATTTGGGCCTCGGTGTGTACCAAAGATCGGCAGAAAGGCGATCGCACATTCCACCAGCCAGCCAGCCAGCCGGCCAGACTGCTAGCTAGCCAGCCGCTCTGTCTCTATCCCTGTCTCAGTTACAGTCCCAGGCGCAATCGAAGTCTTTGGTTCTGCCTCTAAACCGCATTCAAGACCAGCAGCAGGCGGGCAATTTTACGCTTCATTTAGCGTGACGTTTAATTGGAAGTTGCTACGTTCCATTTGAAGATGGTCAATTGATCACAGGTAGGCACATCGGTGATCGCCAGTTCTCAAGCTTCAATTGATCGATTGTTGCGGCAATTTAATTGATTTTTGTTTTGACTCGACTCATTGATATGAATATGAATATGCACAATGACTCTCGAAAAGTGTGGATGAGAAAATTGCCTGATCATGGCAATTAAAACTACATGATCACCGATCACAGCTGAAATTTAAAAGGCAAAGTGGGAGAGAGAAAGAGTTCAAGATATATATATATATATATATATATATATATATATATATATATATATATATATATATATATATATATATATATATATATATATATATATATATATATATATATATATATATATATATATATATATATGCATATATTTCTTATATTTTAGAGCCTCGCAGAGTTGTCTTGTTGCACCTCCTGGCGTTATTTAATTATGGCGCTGATAACATTCCGCGTAGATGGGGGCAATTATTCATCGAGGCAGCAACTATAGAGGTGGATCGCTTGGGCAGATCGGTAGCAATCCGCCAGCTAGACGCAATAAATAAACCAACATGATAAATGGCGCGCCCGTTTTTTAAATGTATTTTAAATGCAATTCGAATGTGGCAATGGGCCGACGGCAGCAGCGGCGCCTGTTGCAACTCATTACTACGATAATTTATGACGTTCAAGTGTGAAGGACGCCGCTCGCTGGACAAGCAGCAACAAAAAACCTGCTAGTCATATTTAAAAAAAAGAGACAACAGCTGGGCAAAATCAAACTTAAAACTAAAAGATCCGATTAGACATAAAAGTCACAAAAAAAATTAAATGCAATCTGACTGAGTTACAGTTGCAGAGACGAGGCACAAGAGGTGAAAACGGCCACAAGACCTGACCCTTTTTGGGTGAAGCCTTAAACTTATTTTTACTATATCATAAAGCACAATTAGTCATGAAAATAACTTAAGTTGAGCTGAAAGTGAAACAAAAGAGTTTAACATGCGGATGATAAGCTGTAATGAGAAGTAGAAGTAGAAACTTGAATCCAATTTGTTATATTATTGTGTTGTTTCTAAGTTGTAAAGAGAGTTCTATGTATTTCATTCTTTTACAATGACGCCCAATAACCAATTCCCAGTGTGCTGTCTTTCACAATATGCTTTTACAGAAAGACAATTATAACAACCCTGTCTGAGTGGGCTAAATAGACATCTCGCTCTCACTCAGCACAGATGGGACTTCGTTTTCTCCCTCTCCCGGAGTAAAAGCTTAAAGGATACAAATGAGAAGCGTGAAGCTAAGCCGCAAACTCAGTAGGATAATATTTTTGCAACATATTTAATGATTTAAATGATTTAAAATGTCAAATATTATATACAGGCTATTATTCTTAATATTATATATTCTTTCCGCAGTTCGATGATTTTTTTGAAACAGCAGTTGGAGTAGATAATTTGTTAGCAAAGATCAATCTAATTCGGCAAATATATATACATATCTGTATTAAAATTAAAAAAAAAAAAAAACAAGTAAGAAAACTCTAGTCGGTGGTGTCCGACTAGGAGATCGATCCCCTGAACACCGTCCGATCTGCGTTTTAAAATATACTCAATCATGTATTTATTAAAGTAGAAACAAGTAAGAGTGCTCTTGTCGAGACTGCTCGACTAGGAGATACCCTGAACCCTGCGAAGATCCGATATTCCATTCACTTTACGCTTTTTTATGTATACATACATATGCATATACAAACAACACATACTCACACACACACACACACACACACACGCACCCACAAGCAGGTGCGCTGCTGACGGCGCAATTTACGCAGTGACTTCGCTTGTGTTGCAGTATGGGCTATATTATGGAAATTTCTTTGTTGAATCAACTTTTAGAGCGTCTTTATTATTAATATGTATGTGTTTGCCAAAGCACGAGTCTCTAGTATTTGAAATACGTTTTTTTTTAAATTTGTGGAGAAGGGGGCGTGTCATCCAATATCCAAAAACTACAAAATGTCTGTACTCATTACACGGATATACACAGTAAATATAAAATCTATAGCTATAACGGTATAAAATGATCGAATTTCATCGATAATAAGGAAATGGGATGAGCTATCGAAAAAAAAATGATAAACTCGTACTGCGTAGGGTATACACGAGTATAAATTGAAAATTTCACACGGACGGACAGACGGACATGTCTATATTGACTCAGCTCGTGATCAAGAATATATATACTTTATGGGGACTGCCACGCCCCCTTCAGCCTGTTACATACATTTGACAGCTTAACAAAACCATTATACCCTGATTTCCCATTTTCAATGGGTTTAGGGTATAAAAAACAAATAACAGTTGAAGATCTGAGCCGTTTGTAAGCCTCTACTAAGAATGTTACAGCTCTTCAGTTTCCATAGACCTCAAGGCAGACATATCTCATCCAATTTCATTTAATCAATTAATCGTTGCAAATGTTTGACTTGTTGAACATGCGTCATATTTCATTAAAGCATCTTAATTAGATTGCGAATAAGTCACCCAGTTGTGGCACATGCCTTGCAGCGGCCCTGATATTGGTGGCATCCACTTGGCGCCAGCGATGACAAATGCCTGGGTGGTAAATGCCACGGAATGGGCTGACTCGAAATGCCATTCTTCCCCTATTTTTCTTACACTTACTACTAAAGATATGCTGTAGTTGCCCAAAGCCAGGCACTTATAATGTAATTAAAATGATATCAACGATATCAAAAGGGGGACTACTTGAGGTTCTACTGGTCGAGTGGGAGCTCAGGAATTTGCTGGGAATGATTTGTCATTTTATCAACTTTAATTATAAGTATCGAAATGAACTGCATAAATGGTGCATCTTGTTCGATTCCAGCTGGAGTTATAAATCCAAGTTCCATTTGCCTTTTTCTAAGTAAATCCATCAGACTTCTCATGTTTTTAGGCAGATTTTATTGGCCAATTAGACATATGTTAAACATATAATGTACACTGTACACTGTTTATATATGTAATATATACTTTATATATGTACATATATATACGATACGTTCGATGTTCTTTTTGTACTTCTTAAACACATTGTCTGTGTAACTATTTTAGAAACATTTTGACTACAGCTTCAGCAGGCTTCCCTATCGAGCCTAGGTTTTATAAAACTATATATCATTTTAAACAACTTTAACATAACAACTTTTCCAAATTGCGAATCGTGGTTATGTTTGATAATTTATATGTATAATATCATTGTATAATTGTTGGATTACAAATGTGACACCGATCGAATGTTGCAGTTGGGCACGACCGACGCATAATACTCGTTCACGGTCCAACAACAGTTGAGTTTATTCATAAAAAATATTTTCAGATTTGCCACTCTACAAATAACGCTGTATCTGTAGAAATGGCGATTCTTTAGTAAATTAATGATTTTAACTCAACAACCCCACGCCCCCAGTACGCGTAGATATAAAATCTTTAGACAATCTTAATGGGGAGTCTGCAGTAACGTAACTTTCAAATGTTCGAACTCTGTATCCAAAACCTTTTCGTAAATCATGAGGAGGGCAAAAAAAAGAAATAGCTTCGCAAGCCTTCAAAATTTGGTATTAACCACAAAAAGGGGTAAACAGTAACTTAATTTTCAAATGTTGGGAACTATATACCGACCATTGAAAATGGGAAATCAGGGTATAAGGGTTTTGTGAAAATGTTTGTATCAGGCAGAAGAAGACGTGGCAGACCCCATAAGGTAGATATATTCTTGATCAGAGCGACGAACTGAGTCGATACAGACATGACCGTCTGTCCGTGTCCGCGTCGATCTCAGAAGCTATAAGAGCCAGAGACTTCAAATTTTTTAATTGAAGGTCAGTTGCAAATATAGCCAATCTGTGAATGAAATTTGAATAAAATTTGATTGAAATCAATTAAGTTACACAGAAGTTATAAAACAAACCTTTTGGCCAATTGGTAAAAGCACATGACAAGCATCGCCAATTATTACTTGTTATTTAGCTTAGATTCGCTAGATGGCGCTCAAGCAAGTCGGTCACCACCTACTAGAGTTTTCTTACTTCTTTCTTTTTTTAAACTAAATCAATAGAGGAAAACAAACGTGACTCAATTATCAAAATTTGTAATCTAAACTGTAGAAGAAATAGATCTTTCCGATTCTCCCCGTTACCTGCGGGTATAGATATATATACTAAATATTTTTATATAGGTTCTTACTGGGTTTGCTTACACACGAGTATATATTCAACCTTAAATAATAGCATTTCTGGTACACTAGATACAGTATTACGCTGTTTCTAATGCGCCTAGTGGTGGTGCGTATTGCTAGTATTTATTCAAAGTTTCAAGCCTCTAACTTCACACGAACAACAAGACACATATTGCACAAACCCCAAAATACTAAATTCACTTCGTAAACGAGTATGCAATATTTATTTATCGCTTACTACATATTTTGAGTACATAATTATATACAATATATATTATAATTATGTAACAATAAAATACATTAGTAATAAATGCCTTGTTTCGCCAATAGGTGGCGCTCATTTCTGTGTGTATCTTTGAATCGGAGCTGTTGCCTAAAACATTGTTCTTTCGAAGCTGCTGAACTGCAATGCAATTTAGTATTTGTATTGTGTATTGGAGCAGCTTTAGTCTATGCTGCTTACGATTTAACATATGCATATAACTGCTCATTAATTTAAGTCTTTATCGCTTTATAAAATATGCATTATTGCTAGATGTTATAGAGAAATGTCTCGAACGAGCCTCTGCAGCATTTTGTTGTCACCTGCTGTTTATGTACAGAAATCAGCATCTAATTGTGAACTGCCCCGTTGCCGCCCATTTTCCAGCTCTCATTTTAGCTGGTTGTCTTCGCTGCATACATAAATAACAGACGCTTTGCTCCAAATAAACTGACATAATTGACGTTGAATTTATGGGGTTTGGGCCCCAGGGAGTATGTTTTTTTTCTGTTTGATTCCATAGGTTAGTTTTTTTTGTTTGTTTTTGATTTTGATTTTGTGTTCGTTTTTCGTCGGGCATGCTAAGACAAAGGCAAAGTGTCAAAGCAAGTCATTAGGGCTACAAGTTTTCAGTTGTTCAGTCAGGCTGGACGCTGCTGGCAACAAGAGAAGTCCGCAATTAATTAAGCATTCCTATGCCACTTTGCATTGTTTTAGTTTTTTTCTTTCTCTCCTTTATTATTTGAATATTTTTGGAAATTTTTCACTTTGTCGCCAGTAGATGAGCCCGAGATGCCGACGCTCCGATAAGGTTTAAGATGCGATAAAATCTGATCGGTAAATATATAAATGTTTCTCTTAATTTCTAGCTCAGCTTTACCCTGCTCACAATATTAAGCCGAATAACGAAAATAAATTGCCCATATATTAGAAAAAAATGAAAAAATGGAAAACTCATGGCTGTGGCAATTTTAGCGGGCTAATTTGGCAATTTTGAGGCACGCCACAAGTGAGATTGATCGTAAAAATTGATTTTCGTAAAATCGTGACGCCAATTGAATTCAATTTGCCATGAAGAAGAAGAAGAAGGTGTTGGTTTAATATACGCCTAGATCGCTTTAGCCACAGCTAAGTGATTTGCTTGTCATATAAATATGTTTGATTTTGAGATTTATTAGTGCCGGGCCAGGCCGTGGCATGGCAAAGCAAAGGCATTCAGAGGCCATAGATCAGCAACGCCTTTCGAGTGTCACACAAAGGTTCAAAGTAGGGAGGCAAGAGGTAGGCATAGTCAAATAGATTTCAGTCCAAAGGCGGGCTAGACTTTACACCAAGTCGACTCGTAGAATAATTAAAACTCTGGACATGTGTAAAAGACTGAATTGTTCAGTTTAGTTTTGCTGTGTCCGATCATTAAGTTGGTGCTTCTAGCTGTCTTTTGTTTTGACTTTTGTTTGTTGGGGCTGTGCCCGTATTGTAGACACGACGGTTAACAAGCGTGTTATAGTTTTCTAATGAAGTCATTTGAGGTTTTTCTAATTAGGAGCTGTCGCACGGTTAGTATCTGAAATTGCTGGGATTGTTCAGCTGTAGCCTCGCTGACTCGATGACTCTTTGGCTCGTTGATCGCTTTCTAATTAATGAACGAACATGTCGTCGGTTTCTGCTACATGAATGCTGCCTTTGGGGCATTCATATGCATTTATTGCCTAACATTCTGTGTTATATTTTGAATTTTTATGGGCTTTTAACAAGACGTTCGGGTCTACCAAAAAGACGTTGCATAAACTGCACTTTTATGCCAGTTAATAACTTTATTAGCGACCGTATGTAGAGAAGGCGTGAGAGAGAGAGAGAGAGAGAGAGAGACGCCCGAGTCGTTCGTTTTATGTGTTGAACGAGTTTTTATGGCCCGGCCAAAATGGAATTTATTATTACTAGAAATGAGTTTGAACTATATTTTACAGTAGTTTGCCCAGCTTTATGGCCCCATGATGTACCGTAACGAACAGATCTTTCGGCAGATCCTAGCCCTAGTCATAGCTTTTCAGCTTCAACATGAACTTCATCAGCGATGGCTCGCCGCGGCTGGGCTCTACTCTGGGGAGAGTTGGGGCTAATAAAAAATCGTAACTGACATTTTTCGTTTACGAAAATGTCACAAATTCACAGCGGGACTGTTGCCAATACAAGTGATTTAAATTCAATAAATCATTGAAAATGCAGCGGCCCAGCATATATATTGTATATATACATACATATATATATATATCGATGATGATGAGGAGCAGCAGCAGCGCAGTCGATGTGGCTGTGCATTCCATATCGATCCGGAACCGGCTGTTGTTGCGATCCTCGTCGTCCGTCGTCTCGCAGGTAAAAGTTGTCTGGCGATTTAATTACAATTGCGACTCGACTTTGGCTCTGCTCGTCCGCATCTCATTTAAATTGGCTATTAGTTTGGCAAGCGAGCGCATGGCAATAGCTAGACCATAGCAAGAAAAACGTTGCCTTTATCCAAACTTAAGCGCGCTTCTTGGCCACATGATTTGTGGGTGCTCTGGAAATTATGCGGGCATTGATTTCAATGCCGCTCCTCACAAAACTTTATTATCAAAATGTGGCCTCTTAAGGTGGCCTATTATGTGCAATGCCATAAAAAAAACTATGATATATTTTAATGTGCTTTTGCTAAGTGTTTCTGCACATCTAAGGCGAATGCCTTAATCTATTAAAAAGAATTCGAAACTTGAATTGTATTCAAAACAAAAATATATGTAATAAATTAGATAAGATTTTTTATTTTAAGTTTAAAGATTCGAAAATTTCTGAAAAGAGCTGAAAATATAGATATAATTTTCAAATTATCGGACAGTTTGTTAAGTTTATGAAATAAGTGTCTTTGGCACTGTCAATTGATTTAACGCTTTCTTTTAATACCCTGAACCCATTGAAAATGGTAAATCATTGTATTGTATAATGGTTTAATGAAAATCTATGTAACAGGCCGATGGAGGCGTTGCATACCCCAAAAAGTATATATTCTGTCGGAAAGTCCTGAATGGAGCACTCTTATTTTTTAATTTTAATAGCTAGATAATATTTATTTTTAATTTTTATCTTTTCAGTCAAATTTTCAATTTAAACAACACTCAAAAGTAACTGCAAACGTATTTTCCGTTCTGAGCTCGCCCATACATAATAGGCTCACTCATACATAATACATTCTACCTAATCTACAGCTTACTATGCGCGTCTATATGTTTATGTATTTTATTGAGTATTGCATCACTTTGCCATTCTGCAACATTTTCGTTTCAGTTGAAGTCGCATTTTTGACCTTTTCGAACTCTTTTGGCTTAATGAGAAAGTTGGGTTATGTCCGCCATACAGAATCCGCAACACTTTTGACTCTGACTCTGACTCTGACTCTGACTTTGACTCTGACTCTTAACATATTTATGGGTTTTTGTGTGTTGCCGCGTGCCAAGTCAAGACGCGATGTCGTCTGTGGATTGGGTAAGGGTGCTGGAAGGGGATCGGCAACAGCATCGGGATCGGGATCGGGCCAGCCAGACGGAGTGAGGCAGCCTTTTTGGCATTCATAAATTTGTAACTTCACTTGGCGTGACAATTGCAACACATTCGTGTGTACATTAGTCCGGCCCTCTCGATCGGCCCTCGGTCGTGTTGCCTGCTGGATATGTGGGTAAATAGACGTTTCATTGTCGCCTCGCCTCGACTCGGATCAGATCGGAACGGAACGTCTGGGGCTGGTGCTGGAGCTGGGGCTGTGGCCGCTTTTATTTATCGGGGCTGGTGCGCAGCGTGTCGAAATGGATGTGGTCATGATGATGATGAGGGATGCAGCTTGGCGAGAGGGTTAGAGGAGGAGGATGTGTAGGGCAGGCGCGTGTGTGGCGTCGCCTGGTTTTGGCCTGTCCATTATAATGTTGTAGCTGCTCTCATTGTTGGCTCGATAAGCCGCCAATCTGGCATGGTGTCTTGACTTCACAAGCTCTAACTGCTCCTCTCTTTTCCTCTCCTGCTCTTCTTCTTTCGCCTTCACAGGCCACAAGCCCTTTCATGTTCACAACATGTTGCTTTTGCTAGTTTTACAAGATGTTTCCTGTCGTCGCAGCCGCATCGAATTGTTGTCAATAAGCGCGAATGGACAAAGAAACAAACAGACAGAGAGACAGCCGGCCAGACAGATAGACAGACAATCTGGACAGCTGGACAGCTGGACAGCCGCACAGACAAAAACTGATCTCTTGGCATTTTAACATCGACGACATTCTTAATCATTGATTTAGACATTCGAAAATTGATTAGATGACTGCAAATAGTTATGTATGTGTGTACTATATGCTGCTGGCAGATATATTTATAGAGCATCTTGTGATAAATAACAATTTGCGCATTCGTATGCCGCTTGATGAGGCGCTGCGAGGACAATGTTTATAGCCGTGGCGCTGATTGCGCGATTCGCAAATCACATCATTTTCATAAATTCCAGAGCAATGGCCACGGCCACTTGGCTGGCGAATTTATACGTTGGTAATTGCTGCTCTCCTCTGTCTCTCTCTCTCTCTCTCTCTCTCTTTGCTGTCTAGGGACGAGAGGCCACCGTTTCTCAACGGCGTTATCAATAAATTCAAATTGACACTTCACACTCGATATGTCACACGATATAACCCGAAAAGCTAAAAATAAGAAGAGGAAGAAAAACCTCGGCCCAACCCAACTCAAAGCCAAGGGCCAAGTGCGACAACGACAGATATCAGAGGCAGGAGCAGAGAGACTCAAAACTGGAATGAATTCTGCTTCAGGCAGGGTTCAGATGCACATGTGTGTGTTGCGCGTGTATGTGTATGTATGTGTGTGTGTGTGTGTGTGTGTGTGTGTGTGTGTGTGTGTGTGTGTGTGTGTATGGGTTGCAGGTTGCTCTCGGACCTAAAATATGATTGCGATTGAACAGTGCAGGTTCATGTAATCTCTTAGCCAGAACAAACTTATTAAATGAGTGCCACAGCAAACAGGCCCGATAACTGGGCCGCCGTCCAAACACAAAAGATAAACGCATATGATCATGTAAAAAAAAATGCATTAAGAATCCGCAGCCCGGTCCATTCCGCTTCGTTTGGCGCAGATCGTGGCGCCCGTCATTAAAATCGCACACCGAGGAGCGCCGTCGATGGCATCTCAGCCATCCTCCTTCTCTTAGCCCATTTGGGGTGGACCCGGAGGACTTCATTGCGCGCCATTTGGGGTGACGTGCAAAAAGGCCACAACAACACAAACCGATTGGCGATTGGTGGCAGCGAACGAAAATTGATAAGTTCTGCTGCATACAAGAATACCCTACATAGAAAAGAAGGAAAGAAGGAAGCTAACTTTAAGACTCTCAGCTTTGATTGAGATGAATACTGTACATTAGAGTACATATTATAGTGTCTAAGTAAAATATATAAGCGAATAGGAGCTATGTCAATCTTACGACACTGAGTTAAGAAGAAAGTATAAGATGTTTTGTTATGCACAAACATTTAGCATTCCTTAAAATTTGAATCACAAAATAAAGGGAATATATGGAAATATGTAATAATAATAATAATAATAATAATCTGTCTGGCTTCAAGCTTTGCTGATTCATAAAAAAGCTGGGACATACCAAAGATATAGATATATTTATTCTATCTTTTCTTAAATCAAATTAAATTCAAGCACTTTTAAAAACTACACACGTATATAAAGAATATTTTTAGATAGAAAATACTAAAAATATGTTATTGGAAATGTTTACATGAGAAGCTGGATAAAAAAGAAGGTGAACAAATGCAAGATTCACATTTATATTGTGTGACGGATATACAAGTATGTAGGATACTACTCAAATGTAGGAGACTGGCTAGTCTTAAAGGCCAAACTGTTGGGAAGTTAAGAGCCTCGCCTCGCCTTGCAATTGCAATTGCAAACGTCTCATGATAAAGTTCACATTAAGAGTCTCGTTTTACAAATGTAAACATGTTAAGGGTTAATAAACATAAATAATCTACGCTTATTAACGACCAAAGGATGGCATTTTGAGAGCTACAGTTTCGAGACTAACTCTGACTGTGAGTCCAGTTGCCCAGTTGCCCAGTTACCCAGCGTTAACCGAGGCGTTGCCCGTGTTATCAGTGCGCGTGCATTTTGCAAAGGTGTTTTGAGCTGTTTTGATTGTCCCCGCCGACAATTCGAATGCTGCTGAGACACGCTCTCAAGTAGGTTCGGTTCGGTTCAAGCAACTGGTGCGTCATGAAATATGTGCCAGCTACTGATAGCGCGCTGGCAAATATGACTTAATTAGGCAAAAGAACTTCCAGCTTATCGCCCTTAATTAAGTTGCGGCCAATTTGTCAGACAATTAAATACATTTTTTCTCTGTCTTTGGCGGCAGGTAGCGAAATATTGAAAATGAGGAAAAAGTATGGCAAATTAAATGCAGCTTAACAGTGGAATAACTGGCGCCTAGGCTGCCGTGTGTAACATAAGCTGCAACTGCGTTCAGCTTTGAGAACCGGCTACCAAACTTGCAACAGTGGCCAACTTGCAACTTGCAGCTTGCAGCTTGCAGCTAGCAACTTGCAACTCGGCTGGCGACTACTGACTGAGCCAAGTCAAAGCATTTAAACATCACCTTAGGCCTCATTAAAAACAAAATATTATGTAAATTTCATTAAATTACACACAAATCAATGTTGAAAGCGGTTAAGGAGGGCATCGAGCAGCAGCAGAGGGGCGGCGCTGAGGAGGAGATACAGGCAGGGGCTTAAGAAAGGGGATACAGTCTGCCGTCGCTTGTTGAGCCAATGAGTATTCAAATGGACACTTGTCAAGCCATGCAAGCGGCTACTAAATCATATTAAGACTAGACAAGGATTTCCAGACTAAAAATTGGTGTAACATGTGCCAAGCCATGTGGCGGGCATGGAGATGGCAACCGGGGCCAAGGAGGAAGTCTCTGCTTCTGCTGTTGTGAATGCGAGCCGAGTCGCAAGTGAAAACTGCGCTACGCATGATGTTCACTTGACACGCAACGTGGCGACGGCTACAGAGAACGGACCAAAGCGCTGCAGCTCCACACACATGTACATACACTCGCACACACATACATATAAATATTTGTATACACATACATATGCGAGTCCAGTCAGCGAGAGATCTGTTTAATTTTTATTTAATTAAGTTGCGATTTCTGTGACATGGCAGGCGACGGCTAAATGTAAACATCTACACAAAGTCTTTTGGTATTTTAGTCTTGGTCGCTTGCAATTTAATTTTTTTTTATTTATTTATTTTTTATTTTTTGCAGCTGACAGCTGCTTAATATGCCAAAAATAAAAATAAAAAGGTGAGACGTAAAAAATTCAAATCTTTAGTTGTTTTTGTGACAGTTTTAATTGAAATTGTCGCAAACATGTCTCAGGAATTTTCAACAGTTTTCATTAAAGATTATTTCTTCATTTGCTTGTGTGAGGCGCCTCTGGAATGTTCGAGCTACCAAAAATAATAATAGCCATTCAAATAAAATAAGCCAGGGAATAGCTTAGACAAAGCCTTCTTCAGTAGTCAACTCCAATTAACTCATAGCACATAAGTATGTGACGGTAAATGTGGTTCAGGATACAGGGTATCTTCTAGTTGAATACCACAACAATGCTCTGAAGAATTGTAATTTTCACTATTCTGCTTTTTATTATTTGTCACTTAAGTTCAGTTTTAGTCCAATAACCCAGCTTGCATAGCAATTGGGCAGAAAAGTTCGTAGGCTAACAGTAGAAAACAAATTTGTTGCATAAAACCTCTTTATCGGCGCTTCATTCCATTTGAGAGGGCATTCTCTTGAGGTCTGAGAACATGAAAAAGTCGCTGGGGTATGGAGAATACCCCAGCAAAGTTACACAGAATTTGTTGCTCTATTTTATAGTGTTTATACAAGTTTTCTTTACCTTATATAAAGATCTTTATTGTCTCTACTATTTTTAGGAGTTCGCAAATATTCTAGTTCTCTCAAATTTATAAGAAGATGAAACGGATCAGCCTTTAAGTGCTTCCTTGACTTTTTAGCATTTTTTCTATCTGTCAGTTTTTATCGTTATTTGTTTAAAGTTTCAACAGGGAATTCTACACTGACATTTACTATCTTACATTCTTCCCAATTACTTTAAAATCAATGTGCTGCCATCTTGTGTTAAGGGTGTTTCGAAACAAACTTAGCTGTAGTACCGAAATTCTTTTCATGTTTTGTCATAAGAAACAGAAAAGTTGTTTTGCCAGTTAATTTAACGGAGTATATTAGTTTTGCACACTGACCGTCTAGCTATCACGTTCCTCATAGATTGGCAAACATTTGATGTATAAACTTTTTGGGGGGCGTAGATGATTGGAAAAACTATTTCTTGTACCATTTTAAAGTTGGGATCACGACGCTTAGCAGTTGGATCAGTTGACATCCTCTACGCATAAGCGTTGTCGACTGTTAACTTTCTTTATTCAGATAACTAGGGTATATAAGTGGTATAATAGTGGCATAAACTAAATGAAATGTCTGATGCCTATGCACGCCATGCCATGATGCTCCAGCTGAGCCAATCCTGTCAGTGGAAGGATGTGGCTAAGCTTTGTGATTGCTTTGTCATTGCGCTAGGTTTTGGCTTTTGGCTTTTGACTGTGCTTTGGCACAGATCTGATACGGGCCAAAACATGTGTAGGCCTTGTCGATATGGCTGCCAGAGTTGTTGGAGCTCTAACTGCATTTGGTTGTTGTTGCTGTTGTAGTCGGTGGTCATAAAGCCAGCGCCATTTGAGATTAAGTAACTGAGCGCAACATGTTTGTTCCGGGCTGTGGTCCGACTGCAAGCGTCGCCGATCGTTGATCGTTGATCGTTGGCCAATAAACGTGGCGCTTATCTAAACAAAAAATCTCTAAATTGATCTCGCAAAACCTTTTAGCATATTTTGCGCGATTTGGCAGGCGATCAGAGCCGATGGGCCAGTTTTTCCGGGCTGTGAGAGAGTTGTTGTTGTTGCTGCTGTTGCTTTTGATAATTTTGTATATATTTAGTTTTTGGGCTGGCAACATAGTCATCTAGAGCCGCCCGTAGCCGAAGTCTGGCGCGAACTGCGCCCCATTAAAAACTGCCAGGCCATAGTCATAAACTTCTAAGCTATCAAATTACAGAACGATTTGTTAGATGCCGACGATGCAAAAAAAAAAAAAAAAACGAAAATGAAAAAAAAAAGCCAGCGCGCCTGCCCGCTGCACTAATGGATTGCCATGCCAGGAGGAACCGGGTCTCTCTGCAGTCCAGTCTCCAGCTTTGACTTTGACTCTGCTTGCACTGAACTCTAATAGCTCATAGCATGCGGCCACTGAGACAGATAGGGAGAGAAAGAGACAGCGAGGCAGATGTGGGAGAGAGAGAGAGGATGCGCTGCATGTCGGCAATGCGGCGATATCTTTGTTATAAATCTGTGAGCCAAGTTCAACATGGCCAGAATGCATGCTGCGTTTGTTGTTGTTGTAGTTGTTGCCGTTTCTGTTGCTATTGCTGTTTCCAGCAACTCGTAAAAAGCTCGTTTGTTGCCTTTTGGCACGCGCAGAGTGCAGCCAGCTCCAAAAGGTTAAGTTGGCCAGCTTAACCCGCGTCTTGTGTCGCCCAAAGAGAAAACGCAAAAAAAAAGTCCCAAGAAAGTCAAAACAATTGATGTGTTGCCAGCAGTGCTGCCAATCTAGCCGCTTTCCGAACAGATCTCTATCTTTTTGGTTTTTAACAAACTCAATTAATATTAGAATTAATACATTTAGATCTCAGTCGAATCCAAATAATTTAGATGTAACTCTTATTAATACAAAAAACAAATAGGAGCGTTGCATAGGGCAGGACTGGTAAGATGTTCTTGTGTATAAATTGATCGATAACTTGATGAATGGATTTTACTTTATATGAACGATGTCATCTTCTTCTGCCTGTTACATGCAGTTTAGTAAAGCACTTTGAGCTAAACTCCTATTCCTTTATTGGTTTCAGGGAAAAAGAAGAGATAATAAAAATTACTGTGCCCAAATTTTCTTCATGATACTGACTTATACAGCTTTTGATCAGATATTACATCATAATAATCATAACAATTCATAATAATCGAAACTATTTTCGATTTCTTCTTAAGTATTATACAAAAGAATTCTGTCAAAATTTCTATTCTAAATCAATTAGAGTTCGAGTTGTTCCGTTGTTTTTGAAGTAGTTATTTGGCAGCTCCTCTGGGACGCAGTTTTATGCCTTTTTCACTGCTATTATTTGCAAGGGGGAGGTAGACGTCATAAATGTGGCAATTGGCTAGCTAAAAGTTGGCCAAAAACTTGGTCGAATTGACAAGAGTTGCATGAACGCGAACAGTTAAGAGCTCCAGACAGACTTCTCCAGCTACAGCTCCCAAGTGAGCCATTAACAACAGCTTTACAGCTACGGCAGCTAAGTTTAATTGTTGCCACAACTGACTTTTAAGTTTCAGCAACGGCAACTGCAACTCGAAACAAATCAATAGCTTTTCCGCCTGCTGCGCGAACCGCCTCGTAAATAATTGTAGTCGCCGTTTGGCTTTATGACCAGGACAAAGGCGTCCGTTTGGAGTTGTTTTGACTTTTATAGCTGCTGCTCCTATCTGCCAGCTAAATTGAATGGCCAACCCAGCCCAGCCCCAAGACCCGGGGCCAAGCCAAGCCAAGCCAAGCTAAGCCAAACCGGGCAGCCAGACCCACAGATCAGTCAATCAGAGCGTTGATGAGCATTGCCTCCGAGAGGGGAAATGAACACATCATTGCAATAGGGGAAATGCAACAGAGTGATAGAGAGAGAGAGCGAGATCGAGAGAGTACGAAGGGGTTTGATCGAGCGAAGAGCGCGCATGCAGTGCTACGTTTCGAAATTCGAAATGCGAAAGCGAGAGCGTGGTGAATTTCTCCGTGTGGTGAAGAGTGACAAACATACACGTACAACTCATTGGTAGTTCGTTGTTTCCGCTCATGGTTGGAATTTAAGTCTGACTTGAATTCAATTGGTTTCTGATTCGCCTTTGAAATGCTGCAGTTGGTTTTCTAATTCCAATTGTGGTTTATCAATTTATATAATATGCGTTAGACTGTTTCTGGATTAAAAAAAAATTACTTATTTGTATTCATTAATTAATTTAGGAAAGAAAAAGACAATTTTTTAAATAAAGCAAGGCAAATGAAAAAATAATGAATAAAAAAAATGTACATAGCATAATAGTTTTTCAATTCAAATGGATTGTAAATGTATAAAGAATTGTTCCTAATTTTAGAATTGTACAGTAGTAATAATAACCGATGATAATACTAACATTAATATTAATAATACTTGCTTGTCAATGAGCGAAGTCAAATGTCTAAATATTAAAAAATCAATGGATTAAATAAAACTTCTACAAGTTTGAATTGTATTTCATTTCCTGTTCGCTTCATATATGTACTTCCCACCCATGTCAAGTAGCGCCGGCGCCGCTCACACATATGATGTCTTTAAATGTATACATATATACCTATATATATATATATATATATGCACATATATATAATCTTGCACAATCAACTGTAATCAGAGGGAATACTAAGTGTGATTTAGAAGTTACTACTTCGGACTAGTATTTGGTTTACGCGCCATTAAATTGGCCACGGAATGCGGAAAGCCTTTGCATGAGATGATAAGTAACAACTAGTTTCGAATCCAAATTCACAATGCGATCCGTAACTGCGCAACTGTGCAACTGTGCAAGTGCAACTGCAACTGCACTTGGTTTGAAGTTTTTGCCCTCAGCTACTTACAGACAATCAGCACGAAGTCGTCCAGAGTAATAATTCCAGTGATACCCCAGCATTAGAATTTGTCTCTGCGCACGCGCCACGACGATCAGCAGGCGGGAAGGCAGCTCCAGATGCCAGATGCGGTAGGAGCATGGGGCAAGAAATGAGGCATGAGATGCAGGCAGGCAGGCAGGCAGTTGGTTTCTGGTGTTTGTTATGTGCGCTTTGTCGCCGGCGGTTAAATTATGCTCAAAGTGTTAATCAGGAAATTGTTGCGGGCAGAGGAGGAACCTCTCTGAGATCTCTGGGACCCTTATAATATGTGGCGTCTAGTCGTTTAGTGACAATTGCTGTCTAGATCTCTAATACACACACACACAGAGAAAGAAAGAGAGAGAGAGATGAGTATATTACAGTGACTCGGCAAAGCCTATTAGCAAATTTAACAGGCGCGACTACTGTGTAAGCTGAAGTTTAAGCATAAATCAGGATCAATGACAAAAGCAGAGATGAAAACAATTCAATTTGGCTGACAGGTTTATGGGAATAGCAACGAATCAAAAGGCTGATTCGGCGACACACTAAACTAGTTGAATTTCAATTAACAATAAAATTGAACCATAAATCGGACAAAGGCCACACGCAGCCCGCAGCAGCGGTGACGATTGTTATGACCGCTGCTGCCCCAAACGCTGGTGGTCTTTGAAATTATGTATAAGCCCAGCCTCTACGATATGAAAATGAAGTCAAGATAAACCACAGCAACAACGGCGAAGTTCGATGAAATTGAATTATCAAATGGGCAAAGGAAAGTAGTAGAAGAAGACAACTGATCGTTGTTGTAGAGATCGTTGGAGGCAACACCTTGCGTCTGGCAAAGCGCCGCACCAACCTTAAAATAGAATCAATGATCCGGCTATCGATTCGATTCAAATGATCGGAACGTTGCGTGTGGCATACTTTAAACTGTCACATAAACTTGAATGCTGATTAGCACAACAAAGTCGGATGGAGGATCTCAAGCTTGCATAGAGTTACGATAAATCAAACCGAACCGAAAGCTTTGAACCCATTGTTTGTTTACACATTGTGCGTCATCCAGTATTTGGTGGCATTAGCTCATTTGATTTAAGTAGCCTGGCCACAGCTGGGCATATTATGACAGACTGGGATCGTGTGAGGTCTACAGATAAAATGAAAATAACCATAGAGCCTAAAGTAAGAGTGAAAGATAGCTTGATCAGCAGTTCAACTAGGAAGTTGAGCTGCACCTGCAGCTAAGCAAAGTTGGTATTAATTTTTAATTGATCAATTATGTTTGTTACAACAGCAACTACAAGAACAATAACAACAACAACTGCAACAAGCAACGAGGATCGGCTAAATGGTGGAGCTTAAGGAAAACATAACGCTTGTTGTTTGATCATAATCGAAACGATTTAAATGATTGGCAAAGCTACGCTCAGAGCTGGCAGTGGCAGTAGGAGGTGGTGCACCACCAACTGATGCCGAAACATAGTCACAGTAGAGCCACAGTCCGCGATCCACGATCCACGATCCACGATCTGAACTGAAGCTGATTCGCCGACTGAGTTTGGCACTCGTGTCTGCACCTGTTGCAATATGCCTTTATTTTGTGCAGGGTCTCGGTGTGAAAATGCATTTGTTGTGCACAGCTAATGCTGATGATCACGATCAGCGATGCGATCGCTGCCTGAACGCAAATAGGCGGAGTTTTAATTTAATTAAAAGTTATTAGCCAGCCAAGGCTCTTGGCATTTAGAAGCAGCCGCAGCATCAGCATCAACATCAGCATCAGCACCAAAATGAACATCATGTTTGCTGGTGATCGGCGCCAACGATCAGTTGAGCCTTACATTAAGTAGCTGGCAATTGGCCATATATGTTCATGTTCATTTAAGTCGAAACTATCAATCGCTTGAGTCGATGCTGATGATCTGAGCGACATGTGTTAGATCATTGGACAACTCATTTGTCGATCGTTTCGATCAATTGAAATGCCAAACACGTACAGCCCGTCGAACATGCCGATCAACACCAACATCCAAGTCAATTGATCAGGCACAGCCATAGCTGAAGCCACCTCTGATCACCGATCACCGATCACCGTCACCGATCAGCGATCACTGATCACAGTGTGCTGTGTGATCGAGCTGATTAATTTCATGTTGTGCTGTTGTCGGCTATGCTGGAAAATTGTTTCAATTAATTTAGTGATTAATCCCAGAACGTGATCGGTATTACCAAAGTGGCCCAACTGCCGTCTAACTAGGTCATAAATGCAGATCAAATGCGTTGCTTATAACTCATTTAGTCAGGAGAGAACAGAAAACAGGGAGAACGAGAGAGAAATTGCAAGTTAATTGGTTAAATTCTTGAGCTATGATGGCCAGCTTGACCCAATTTCCGCTTTGCTGCTTGCTGCTTGCTGGCTCCATAAAATCAAAATTTAATTTGGTGTTAATGCTGCTCATGACTTCGACTGCAAGTCACAAAAGGCGCTGATTTTGATTGCTGCCGGTCGTTAGGTTCATTTGGCTGGCTGGTGGCCTCCAGTGGCAATCGCCAGCCTGATTGTCGGACGGCCATAAACGGCATTGAGGAAATTATAAAGGCATAAAGGCATAAGGCTAGCTCAGCTCAGTTCAACGAAAAGAAGTCGCATGCCGTTCCAGTTGTTTCTGTTTGCTGTTCACTGTTGCCTGTTGCTGTTGTTGTCGTCCAGGATCGGACTCAGGTGCAGACGTTGTCATGCATATGCATTTGATTTATTAACCTTTCATAGCCATTCGTGTCGACAGCAACAACAACAGCGAAATCACAAAATTAATGCGCATTGAAACGCCAAACATGCAAAGCCACAGCGGCCAAGAGAGCGAGAGAGAGAGAGAGAGAAAAAGAGTGATGCATATATCTACAGTAACTGAGTGCGAGAGAGAGAAAGAGAGATCTCCGTAGAGCCACAGATCGGGACCACAAACGTCCACGATCCTTTCATGTGCTTCGACATGTGTTTGATGCCAAAAACAGCGACGTGCTCCGAAAAATCTGGAGCTGCCAAGTGGCGGCGGTACGTTCTAAACCAACCTGAGAGTTGACTATATACATGTACATATATACATGTGTGTATGTTGTGTGTGTGTGTGTGTGTGTGTGTGTGAGCACGCATGGAGGTGGCCCCGCTGCCATTTGGTTACAGTTATGTCAGCGACGTTTTTGGAAGGCCTGCCCAAATGCCAGACAAACTGGCACGCAGGCAAAAATCCGCAGGCCGCCGTTGCCGTCTGACAGCAAATTCGGTAGCCTTTTGTGGCATGGATCGAATGGATCGAAGAACGCGGAACGCAAAACGCGCCACGCGCAACGTACAAGCCACATTGGAAAAATCGGTTTCTCGACCAACAACAGAGAACAATAAATTTGCGTGCCAACACTTTTTTTTATAGACTTTACCCAGCAAAGGGTATCTCGAATGTTGTACGCGGTCTGTGGGAAGTTCCTTTTGCAGGCATTGGGAATATTGAAAACCTTGGAAAGATACGCATACAATTTAATGGGTCAGCAATCAGTTGGCAAGCATAGGATAGATGAATCTATAAAATTTGAGTATATATACTTTCATATCTCATCTTTATCAGTAGCTTAGACCAGTCTTAATACATTTCAAAAAATTTATAATATTATATATGTATATATTGGACTGTGCTAAATCCTAAATTTAGTTTATTATTACTTCATTAATATATGCATAAAATATATATCTACTAGAATTATTATATACTAGAATTATTTTAGTCTTAAAACAGCCGATCCTTAAGATAAATCAAAGTTAATGGACAATAATTGAAAATAGAAGAAACCGAGAAGAAAAGAAAAGAGAAAACCAAAAAGATTTTCCTTTTAGATAAGAATATTAGTAAATTTAAATTAAAAGTAATATGTATATATATAATATATATAATATATATATATATATTTATTATGTATAAAAAGTTACTTATTTCAATAATAACATATATAAAGATACAAAACATTTAGTTCCTTATAAATGAATTTGCCACTAAAAGTATGAGAATCAAAGTACAAATCAAATACTAGCTACAAAATATAAATAATATTTAAAGTGGAAAACTGTAAATCGAATATCAACCAAGTTCTTTACCTTTTTAAGTCCTCTGTATAAAATAATAAAAAGTATATATTACACATCACATATTATTCATTACTCAGTTAAGTTTCTTTAACTAAGGGCATCGAGGATTCGTTGATCGAAGTGCCCTTAGTTTGTTCAGATTGGGCAAACGCCTTTGGTATTGTGTAACCTGCCCGACATTCTAAGTGCCCTGCACTCCTCAGACTGTACAAATGTGCCTGACTTACATGGGCAGCGCGCGTGTGTGGGAACCTGGTTGAGTTGAGTTGAGTTGAGTTGGTCGCCAGTAGCCGGAGCAGATATTGCTGGCTGTTGGGTGCCAGCGGAACTGTGACCAGGTGCAGTTATGATTTATGCGCCTGGCCTTTGTCGTTGTTGTTGTTGTTTGTCTCCTTGCCCTGCGCGCTCCGTCAGCCAGTGGGGCGTGGGGCGTGGAGCGCCGCCTTAACGTTTCCAGCGGCGTAAATTATATTGGGCTTAGCATAAATCGTCAATTACAGCACATGATTATTATTAGGCATTATGGCCCGGGCACGGCTAAAGGACGGGCTTGAGGCTTAGCTGGAGTCGAAGTCTGTGCTTGAGCCTGCGCATCGAGACTGTGGCCACGCCCGCACCAAGCCCAATCCGGCCAGAGGTCTGCTAAGAAACGCGCTAAGCGCCATAAGCGCCAGTTTTATGGCAAGCAGCAGCATCCTCCTCCTCGTTTTCCTCCTCCTCCTCCTGGGCGGCTTTAAATTATGGCCTAGTACGCAGGCTGAGCCTCGATTAAAGCCCAAAGCCAAACTGGCAAAGGAAAAGACAAAAAGCAAAAAGAAACAGAAAAAATCCAGTGGCTGCTGCTCTCGAGATCGTGTTGCGCAGATATGTGTCTATCTAATATAATTAATACACCTTTTTTCATTAGGGAATTTCTTGGGCTTCGTGTTGTTTCTTTCTTAACAAGATATGTCTAACAAAGGTCTCGCGCCTGCTAAGCTGATTTACTATTTATCGCATAGAGTTATAAAAGCACGTAAGAGCAGATACATAGATATGTATGTGGATACATATTCATAGAGTATGCAACAGCAACAACACAATATAAATCAATCAAAAGCGTACAAGTTCATTGACAGCTCGCACAGCTTGCCAGCCTCAAGCTTCAGCAGCAACAACAACAACAACAACGACATAAATAAATAACAACAACAGCAAACATGATCCATGATCCTCTTGGAAAACGGGGCTGTGGCCGGTCTGTGCCTGTCAAATAGCCGGACCACATTGTAAGTTATGATTAGCTCAACGCGCTCAAGATTTAAGACCGGAAACGTACTCTCGACGATTGGACGCAATCGGTGCTGTGGTGTGGTACAGGAGGCACTCGCTACGACTCCTCGCATGCCGGGCCAATAATTCAAATTCAAATTCAAATCTCAATAGTTTTGAGTGATTTGAAATGTGATTTGCGCATTGTTTTGACTGCAGGCGAAGTATTGCATTTTTATTGGCTTTTTGAAAAGCCCGCATCATCCGAAAGCCGAAACGCAAATGCCGACCGACGAGTGTGAGTGAGTGAGCTCGATAGCTATGGATAGCTGCAGATGGAGCGAGATAGTTAAGCTAAGCACCCACTCGATGACGCCTAAATTTGCTGTGCATTCTTTTTGCATAAATTATGGGAAGCTATTGATAATGTTTGAGAGCGTGGATTGGAAAGAGTGAAGAGAGAGAGCAAGGTAAATGGATTGTTTGTTTAGTGTGCTGCCAATTTAGTTGATAAAAGTTTATACATATAATAGATCTGAAGCAAGAGTGCTGAATCAAAGAAAGTTGATATAATCTAAGAACCATATAGAGCTAATATAGGGTGCTTTTTTAAGGTTCTCAACTTTGACTCCCTTATTTATTTATTTTTTATACCCTGAATCCATTGAAATTGGGAAATCAGGATATAATGGGTTTGTTAAAATGTATGTAACAGGCAAAAGGAGGCGTGGCAGACTTCATAAAATATATATATTCTTGATCAGGGCGACGCTCTGAATCGATTTATCCCTGTACGTCATTTTGTATTGATTTTTGTTGATTTTTTATAGTTTTAAGATACAATTTTTGAACTTGTCCCAGTTACTTATTTCGTTTGAAAATATTTTGTTTGATTTTGTTATAATATTTTCGAAAGTTTTTTTGGATTTAATTCAGTTGAATTTTATTGATAATTGTATTAAGTTTAAGCACCAATTTACTTTTTCGAAAAATCTTGATCGGTTCAGTTGTTATCTAATTTAACGTACTGTTACTTATTTCGCGCACCTTAATTTCCTATCCAATGAAGCACGCTCCATTGATATTACAAATATATTTATTTGCTTTATTATGATTTAGGTTTGTGTAACTCTAAATAAACACCCGCTATAAATAACATACGTATTACAAAGGGCAATGTTATTATCCCTCTAACACCTTGAAGGAATTCCATAGATTTTTCCTTGCTTAATAATAAGGCCAAAAACTTTATAATCTTTGGTAGTTACTGCATAGTTTTCATCAAATTAATTTGTATACTCGTTGTCGAAGTGAAAAGATTATATTGGTTATCGGCAACTGGTGCGTGGCTAATCGGGAATTAGTTTCTGTTTTATAAAGAATATGTTTTTATTTTCGCATAATTGAGCTTCAATAGAAAGAGGTTATTCGAACTTAATTCTATTGATTTGTTAAGCATTCTTCTTTCACATAGATCCAGTTTGAACCTTGGTAATTGTGGTATGTGCTTATCATGACATGTTCCAGTTAACGCTTAAAATCGCATGGAATCGATTGGATGCAACTTTCCATATATATAATATGTATAATATTTCTATGTTAGTCAAAGCCAAGTGAAGTAATTCGGAGTTCTGGCATCAGTTGTAAGTTTTTTTAACACAAATTCCCATGCAGCTCGAATTGTAGCAATTGGCAAACGTGGCATATTTTGCATATAATTGGCTATAAAACTTCATGTTAATGTGCAATTAATCATATTAGCAATTAACTTTATGCTGTTCGGCTGCACTGCACGAGATCGTCGCCGATCTGCAACGATCTTCGACGAACCTGAAGAGTGGAGCTTGGAACGTGGAGCGTGGATCGTGTCGCAAACCCGCTTAGAAGCCAATGTCAGGCAATTGATGTTCGTTTTTTTTTATTCATATTTTTTTCATTTCTTTTTTTTTGGTCCCGTTTCCAATTCAAGCTCCCGCTCCCAGGCTGAGTTGAGCCAATTTTCAAAATTTATATCTATGTGCGAAACGCCAACAACTTGGCCAAATTGAAAAACCATACGGAAGCCAAGTGCAATGCGACTCATACATGCTCCCCTCTCTCTCTATCCCTCTTTTCCTTTCTAGAGTGCATAAAATTTAAGTATTATGACCGTACATTGG